>JAFIDM010012231.1:77616337-77650818 GCA_023159025.1 Thereuonema tuberculata
AAAAATATTGATTTTTTTTTTTTTTTTTTTTTTTTTTTTTTTTTTTTTTTTTTTTTTTTATGTGAATTGAATGGGATGGAACAATAATATGATAAGCATTTTAACTGAAGTGTATATTGAGAAAGTATGGAATTGTCAAGTCCTTGACTAGAGAATATACATGAGTATTTCAGGAGTGTAGAGTAACAATATTCAGTACATAGCCATCAGTGATGTCCTATAATGACGTTATTTGAAACAACAACTCTACACAATGAAGTTGGCTGACTGTTTTGAATACAATCTTAGAACTATTTTCTTAAATTAATTAAAATTCTGAGGGTGAAAAATTAAAGTTTTTAAAAGATAAGTGTTATTTTTAAAGAAGAATTTTTAATTCCATCTATAAGAAACCTAAGTTTTATTTTTAATTTTAATTAAAGAAATATAAATATTGGAAAGACAAACAGACTTCCAAAAAACTTTGAAAATGAATAACTAATTAACATGTCAGCATTCATTCAGAAATGAATGATATGGACACATATGTTAAATGAAAAGCCTGAACAAATATCAGTAATATTATACATAAAAGTATCTTTGTCATACTTCTCCTAAAACTTGTAGTTCTACAAGAGGCTTCTGTAACTGACGATGGTTTATAAGAAATGCAGAAGAGTTGAACACAGTCTAACAAAGAATGCTGTTTAAAGGATAGTCATCTTCAAATGACTATAGTGGCTATGAGGAATGCCTTAGAAGTAAAAACATTTTTGTTGTTAATTAGTCTGACATTTTATCTAACATCACCAAAAATACAAAAAATATATATATTTATTGTATTACGAAGATTTAAAATTGGTGGACATGTTGATTAAGCATATGTGATACTACAGCCTTTCAATTTAAAGATAGATTCCTGGATTCAAGAAGTTTGAGCTGTCAAAACCAAATTTGATAGGGTTTGTAATTCGAACCTGGAATAGATTTGGCTCTGATTCAATCATAATCGATTTGACTGAAAATCGAATGATTAACATTAACTATTCTTACCACCACCAAAAATGTAAATTATTTATTTCTATTTCAAGAACTACCAGTGCTATCATTAAAGATAGTGTGTAAATGGATAGCCTGTTCATTTGTTATTTCTTTGTCTCCTATGTCCCGTGCAATGCCTGGTCCCCTTTGAGTATTAACTATAATTAAGTTGCATGCGTTTTATATATTAAAATTCCGTGCTTCACCTCATAAGCTTTCAGATTTACAGTTGGATGAAGTTGGAGATTTCTGATAAAACTTATTAAAAACCTATCCATTAATGAGAGGTTTAATAATTTATTTATATCATTGTTTTTTATTAAAAACTAAAGTCGATAGAGAAGTTGAGAACTATGTGTTGTTTTACCAAGATGTTATAATAACTTTTGGATATCTTTATCATAACAATCAGTAAAGTGAATTAAGGAAAATAGAGGAAATGTCGATTGAAATGGGGTGCGTCATTCCCCAGAAGAAATGGGTTTAACATGATATCCTGTTTACTGGCTTTTGTAACCCTTTTCATCTGTCATAGTTGTATTTGCAATTTGATAATGTACATAAGCAGTAAATCTGGAGAATGCAATTTATTAATTATTACATCAGTATTGATAATTTTCACAGGATAGAAACTGTGTAATTGGTAATGCTTTCATTGGTACAGGCATTCACTTTCACAGTTATTGAGGATGTGAGAAATTTAAGATGAAATGCTTCCAAACTGAAGTGAATGTTTGTCAGGAAATATGAGTTGCAGCTTTACAGGTCATAAATATTGTTCTGTCCCTATTTTTTTTTTTTTTTGATTGAATTTAGCAGAGTGTGGGTTGGGTTGCAGTTGATTTTATTTAGATTCAAAATTCATTACGTCATTAAGAAAGATTGAGAACTGCAGACTCCACTGCATGTTTAACATAATAGCATCACCAGTTCTCTGGAGCAGTTGGGGTTTCTATTATCAAAAAGTGATCATTCTTCATCAAGTTGTCTTTTTTTAGGTTCCATTTCACCCATCTTCTAATCACTGTTTTTTTTTACCTTATCTTAACTTGATAGTTAGCTTTTGTAAGTTTTTATAATGTCTCCATACCTTTTGAAGAATAAAGATAATTGCAGCACATCTCAGATCAGTAGAAACATATTTCAGTCATTGACTATGAAGATTTACTTACAGATTTTAAGACTATGACTTACATAATTGATAATGGACTTTGGATCAGTGATAAAGAACTAATATTTGTCTTCAAAATGGTAAATTAGACTTTCCTTCCTTCCTTTATCGAATTTGGCCAATTAGGACCACGGAACTAGCTCAACCTGACAGTGTCAGGGCAGAGCTAGTGAAAGTCAAGAGGGGGGGGGGGCGAGATTCACATCTCGTCCCGTATAACCCTGAGATAATAAGTCCCAGGGAGAAACGGACGAAACACAGAAGAAGAAAGAAACAGCTATGCCAACACCATGATTCGAACCCAGGTTCCAACACAACGGCCACACGACAGACTGCGGTCTAGACCGCTCGGCCATGGCAAAACGGCTATATTAGATTTTATTGTTAGTATTATAATAAACAAGAAATTTATTTACAAAGAAGGGTAAAACTTGAGTGGGAAAACAAAAAAGATTTACAGTGATTCTCTGTCAGGAAAAAATAATTAATGATAATAATAATAATAATTTATTTGCCTTACAAAAGTTTGATAATACATAATAGATATGAGTGTGACTTCCCTATGCCTTAAGGGTAGTCCCATCGAGAAGGCAGGCAGAGAGTCAATTACAGGCAAGAAAAAAAAAAAATACAAAGAGCATTACTGGTTACATATAATGGAGAAAACAAAACAGAGCATAATACAAAAACATTGAAACTAATAAAATATAATACGGATAAAAGGAACAGTTAATTTTTAATAAAAATGTGAAAAAGAATTACTCAATTGTGGAGTTTAGATCTGGTGATATATATACAATCTTCGTAAAATAACTAAGATAATAAAATATGTAATTAAAACATGTCATATAATTCGTGAACAGAAATTTTCGGATAAGAGCTCAAATAGATAGAAAGTAAAGAGGTTACTAAGAGAAATAGCGAAATAAGGGAGAGGAGAGGAAAGGTTGGAAGACATCTGATGAGTTGACGTTTGCGACTTGACAACGGATAGATTAGGAATTAACTTATGAATTGGAGAGAAGAAAAGGTAAGAAGGATAATTGTGAAGATTATGTTAGTGCAGGCAGATGATGTTTTAGTTTTCTTTTGAACTGTTTTAAATTGGGACTTTCATTAATATTGGGGGGAATTTTATTCCACAGAGAAGGAGCAGAGTAGCTAACAGCTCTTTTTTGATAATTTGATGTGATTCTTGGAGTGAATAGTGTTGAAGAGGTTCTTATATTGTAAAGATGTGACTGTGGCTTAGTAGTTAGTGTGGTAGAAGAAGATATATTTTTATTAAGTAATTTATAGGTGAAGAGAGCTAACTGTAAGTTGAAGAGATCATGGAAGGAGATAACTTTATATTTGTGCCAAAGAGATTTAGTCGAGTATTGCATTGGCTTTCCGTCCAAAAATCTCAGGAAGTGTTTCTGTGCCTTAAGAATTATGTTTTGATAAAATTTTGAGGCGGTGTCCCATATTGCAATACCGTAGCAAAGGTTTGAGTGGATTAAGGACCAATATAGATTTAGAAGTATTTGTGTCGGTAGAAAGTTTAGTTTTTTAATAATGCCCAGGTTTTTAGAAATTTTATGAGAAATTTGTTGCGCATGTAGATTCCATGAAAGATCCTGTGTGAGAAAGATACCTAAATATTTGAAGGAATGCACTTCCTGAAGGGCAGCGTTTTTATAAGTGACAGAAAAATTCTCTTTACAAAGGATTTTGTTTTTTTGATGGAAAAACATATATACTGTTTTCAATGTATTTAATGTCAGATCATTTAAGGACAACCAAGATTCAAGGTGATGGAGTGTTTGTTGAACATTTTCCTTGAGATCCTTTATACTTTTATTAGCAAAGAGAAGAGTTCCGTCATCCGCATAGAAGATACATTTGTTAGCAGGAGAAGTGAGGAGGATATCGTTAATAAATAGATTGAAGAGAAGGGGAGACAGAATGGAACCTTGCGGTAAGCCTTTGGATGTAGAAAACCAGGAGGAGATGTATCCATTACGAGTTAATTGATATTGGCGATTAGTTAGATATGAAGCTAGCCATGATAATGGAGGGCCTCTAATACCGAAATGCTCTAATTTAGTCAGTAAGATGGCATCAGTAAATCAAATGCTTTCTTGAGATCAAGAAATAAACCTAAAACAATTTGCTTTGAGGCCATTTGATTTGTGATGAATTCTGTTAACTCTTATTAGAGCTGTTTCAGTATTTTTTCGATGTGTGAAACCGTGTTGTTGTTGAGCAAGCGGTTTTTCCTGAGATATGAATGTAGATAACTTATTAAGAAAAAGCTTTTCAAAGACTTTTGAGAACATGTTAATTATAGATATAGGACGATGGTTGGCTAAATCGTTCACGTCACCTGATTTCCATAGTGGAATAATTTTAGCCTCTTTGAAGGGTAATATATGAAATATATAGAATATAGATGAAATATATAGAATATTAAACAACAGAAAAAAAATTACTAAACATCCTATAACACAATACGGAATTACTTTCACTAATCAACATAATTTAATGTTGTGATACTCTAAAGCAATCTGGGAATCAAAATGCTACATTACATTTCTCACGTCATACCAATACCATGTTTCCTTCCTAATCCTCTTTCCTGGTTCATTAGCAAACTCCATCTAATAGTATCTTTATGAACTACATTAGTACACATACATTCTCTTATGGTTGCCGCTTGGATAAATACCTTCCAAACAGTAGCAAAGCAATGGAAAAGTCGCACTTGGAGAATTAACGATCAACATAATTTTGATGAAGGCATGGCCGCCCTTGTGGACCCTTTAGCCGAGTGGGTAAGGACGCTTGGCTGCGGATTGGAGGTGGTGAGTTCGATCCCCGGCCACGGCAGAGGGCGAGATTTTTCCATGCTCCATTCTGCTCCAAACATGTCCTAGGATCTACCCAGCCCTCTGTTGAATGGGTAGCAAGTTTCTTTCCCATGATTTAAGGGCAGGTGGGCATCTGGCTGACCATCTGACCTCAACTTAGTCCCGTTGGTCAAGGAATGACGGGGGCCTTACCTCCCTCATCCCCAAAGGCCACATAGGCCTGTAGTGGGACACTTTAACATGGCCACCTGTCGAACCTACATGCAGTGACCTGAATGTGTCAAGAATATACTCAACTAATAGTTCAGTAACATATTCTCATCAACTTTCTAAAGACGAAAATGAAGTTTTACAATGTATTCTAGACTTTGGTAACTGATTTTAATATGCTTATTGTCTCTTCTTCTCTTAATCAATTCAGAAGAACAATTGTACTCTGAAGTAATGACACCCGACTACAATCTGTTTGTTTTAACTCCTTTCTTCATTCCATGCTTGATGCAGATGGCTCATCTCTGCAGTATCTAATGCCTACTCAGATAATTACTATGCTTGTTTTTTCTTCTGGGTTATTTTTTTGGGCTTCTGATTTAATAGCAGCACTACACATACGTACTAACAGACTCAACTGTGTTTTTGGCAGAATTTCTTTTTCTTTTAGATAGTTCCTTTGCTCTTAGATTTGATTCTTCATATGATTAAAGAATGATGAAACTTGTTTGTATTGTAGTTATTTTATTCTTTTTTCAAAGTTCTTATAATATTAATAGAATTGAATTTTTTTTTTTTTAAGACAAATCACTGTTTGGGTTTTTTTTTTTTCCTGTAGTTACTTCTTTCACTCTAATGACTGTTTGAATTTTTGTATAGATACAATGGCTTTTTACCTCAAGGAGAAAAAGGAAGACGACGAAGCAAATTTGTATTGTACAGAAGAAACTCTCCAAATGGTGTTAAAAGATCAAAGCATTACGTGGTTAAAACACCACAATCTTCAAAAGTAAGTAAATTATTAAATAATTATATATTTCATGTAGATATAGCCTATGTTTGCATCAACATAATTATATAAATTTATTTTTCTCTACAAGTAAATAAACTGCTTCCCATATTGTTATACCAAGCAATCTTTTGTTATAACTCTGAATCTCTTTTTTTCTTAAAAGCCCTTTCACTATTATAAATTGCCTAAATGCAGAACTCATATAAATTGATTTGAAAAAAATAGATTAATACTAATACTCTTACATGTTTCGGATCTTTCATAGATCTATTTTCATAGAGTTTGTAAATGGAAATAAAAACATAAATTTTTCAAACATAAAACAAGTTATTACAATATTGAAATCCATTTACCTAAGTTCTTCATTTATATTATATTTTGGGTTTCTTCAATTATCTGAAATATAATTATAAATTGTTGAAGAATAGATGTGGAATTACTGAAGATGTTTGTTATACATTGTATATTCTGATCCTGGGGGAAAAAAAGAATGGAATCTCATTTGAAAATCTGACAGAATGTATAAGCTGTTGTTTTATGTAACCATAACATAATTCATTGCAAAATTTTGAACATTTGAACTGCCTGTTAATTGGTGATGCCATTAATATTCATTATTAATGAACAATGACAAAAATTCTTGTCTTTGTACTTAATTTTGATAGCCCATTTGAATTTGAGCTGATGGCATTTGCTTTCTGTAATGAAACCTTTTTTCAAAGCTGTGATTCTTCAAAATCCATTCACACAACTTACACACTTTAAAAGAGGGAAGAATTTTCCTAATTTTTTTTTTTTGTGTGTGTGTGTATGTGTGCAAAGGAAGCACAAGAACAAACAAAAATAGGAATTAAAATTAAAAGAATAATGCTTTATTGTAACTTGAAACACAAAGAAAAATAAGACTTAACCAAAGGCTCTCTGATAAGGTAACAATATGCTGACAGCTATGACAATCCGTGGCTTTTTTTGTGTGTGTGTTTTGTGTGAATATAAAGAAGTTTCACATAAAACAATGTTATGAACAGAATAATTGCCTTTAAAGATTGTTCCAAAAGTATCATGTTCATGAGTGAAAATATGATAATATAAGTTAGTAATACAGTACAACCTCGAAAATCCGGACTCGCCGGGACTTTGCCGATTCCGGATTTTAGAATTTTCCGGATTTTAAAGAGTTATATTAAAGTCAAACATAGTGTTAACAAATACAGTATAAAACACTATTTTTGGTAAAAATAATGACAAAAAGTTAAGTTATTTAACAATAATAATATTATTTATATTATTTTAACAATAATAATAGAATAGAATAAAAATAGGAAATATTCATTTGTTTTTCATCTTTTTGTATTTCTTTGTTTTCAGTTTTGATATTTCTCGTTAAATCTCGATCATCCCACGATATATTTTCGAGATCTTAAATTTTCGTTCATCTATTCAAATTTTCAGGCCGAAATTCTGTAATGATTTTGATTAATAATGTAACGTTTTCTGAAAGCATCCATGAAAACATAAGGAAAAGATGACCTCCATGCATGCATATCATTTTTGCAATTGGTAATTTCAAATAAATAGATACAAATCGATTGGACTTCAAGTTCTACAATTCGTCACCAGGAGCGTTAGTGATGACCTGCGAGATGGCGCGTTTTACAACAAGCGCTAAGTCGGGCAATGTGATCGACATGGCGCACTTATATCCTGTGAAATGGTACATGTAAAGCGGATTTAACGCATCTCTTAGATTGAAGTCTTTTTTTGACAATTACTAAAAACTTATGTTTCCTTTTCGCCCCTGAAGAAGAATCCGCTGGATATTTATTAGACATGTTTTGCAACTATATAACTCACTCAATACTGATAGCAGCAGCTGTAACTTTATGAGGATGCGTCACGGACCGAAAACAAGCAGTGTTCAAAATGGAATGTAGTAGTCCAAAACCACGCAATCAGAAAAATTCTTGGTCAGAACGCTGCAATCGGCTACCGTGTTTCTTGAATTGCCCCCCCCCAAAAAAAAAAAAAAAAACACACCTCGGAAAATGGGAAAAACTTCCGGATTTTAGAGGTTGTACTGTAATAACATAATTGCAAGTATTAATGTGCGCTGATAAATTTTCACATTTTGTACGCCGACGCACAAATATTAAAAAACAAAAACATAATTTTGTTTTGCGTATTTGATATTTGTTGATGTTTTGCACTGAAATGGTGTCATTGTAACATGTGTTGTCACTTACAATATAAATTGATTCTTTGCACTTTCTGAGGAAGCTGTTTTCTTCCTTGCAAACAATTACGACACCTGGAAAATTGATTTTGTGGTGGTGCTCCATTGCGTGGGTGACGGTTGTATAATTAGTGTTTCTGTTGCTGAGAGCATATTCATGCTGGTAAAGGCGGTCTTCTAGTTTTTGGCTTGTCTCGCCAAAATATTTACATGATTGCTCTAGGCAGGGTATGGCATACACAACGTCCTGCGTGGAGAGTATTTCGTGGAGATTCTTTGATGTTTTTGCTTTTTAAGAATTTTGCCCAGTGTTTGATTGGTAGGAGATGTTGTGATGATTTGCAAAGAACGCAGAATGCTGTTGAGCGATTTTTGTAAGGGGGGGGGGGGTAATAGGGTAAGGAAACATATTTGAGCTTGGACTTATTAACATGCTTATCATCATTGTAATGATGCATTGTTGCCTTTGCTATGTATTTTTTTAGGAAACTCTCAGAGTATTCATTGTGCCGAAAAATGTGGTGAATTATATTAATTTCGCGAGTAAAAGCCTGATGATCACTAGAAATGTCGAATGTCCTTTTTACGGCCATGCTTAAATTGTTAATTTTGAACGAGGCCGGGGTGCAAGAATTGTAATTTAGAGTTATATTTTGATTCGTCGGCTTCCGGAGAGGGGGAGAGGGAAGAAAGTTTAACCGCTCTTCCTTCCTCTTTTTATTATTTGTTGTTATTGTTTTCCCGAGTCCCTGTTCAAGTGAAAGGAATCTCAGCTTAGGCTCAACATCACGTGATTCCTCCCACAATTCCCTCCTCACACTGACTTTATAACCCATGAACCCATATAATTTCGTCTAACTTGAAAAAAGATTCTATACGAATCGAAACTAGCTGTTTTATTTTATTGTAATTATGTTTTTGTTTTTTAATATTTGTGTTTCGGCGTACAAAATGTGTAATAATAACATAGTTATCTATTTATAAAAAAAACATCTCAGGAATTTAAAAAATAAAACTAAAAACAAAAAAAACAGGCAAATTTCTGTGCATTCCAAAGAATGTTGCATTATTTTTCATAATTGCATTCAGAATGTACCTCTATAGTTTCATCAAAACTTCTAACCCAAATTATTCTTGATTTTGTATTCTTTTTTTTTTTACAAACAATGTTGTCTCTGTTAAATTATTTTTAGAAAATTTAATTCTCTTACTCTTAAATCAGTTATTATTTTTTATTTTTATTTTAGGCCATTTTGGATAGCAAACAGCATTCAATCTCATATACTTTGTCCAGAAACCAGGCTATTATTGTAGAATATATGCCTGATGTTGAAACAGATATGTTTCAGGTTTGTCTGAAAATATATATATATATATATTCTTTTTTCTGTTTGAATAATTTGAATTTATCTGTGGGAAAAGAAAAGAAGCTTATTTATTTATATATATTTTTTTTTAATATTCAGGTAGGACGTTCCTCTGAAAGTCCCATTGATTTTGTGGTTATGGACACAATACCAGGTGATAAGACTGGAGAAACAAAAGTAACACAAAGTACAATTTCCCGTTTCGCCTGTCGAATACTTTGTGAAAGAAATAACCCTTGTGTTGCCAGAGTTTTTGCTGCTGGATTTGATTCATCTAGGAATATTTTTCTAGGAGTAAGTGTACGCAAAATTCTACATTATTAGATATTAATTTAGTCATTTCTTATTATTGAAAATTTATTACTGTAAGTTTTGTTTGTATTCTTCCGACATCTTGCTCACTTTCAAGGTTGAAACTTGATTTTGTGTATCATTTTGTTTGTTACACAAATACCTGGACACTTCATCAAAAGTAGTCACTTAAGTTTTCACTGTTCTTTACATTATTGAAATTTTAAAGAACTTTCACCGTTCTTTATATTATTGTGGAATTAAAAAAAAAAAGAGCAATCATGAAATTATTAATTTTCTTTTGATTGATTTTTTTTTTCTGTCCCTGCTGTTGTAGTTGACCATTCTGCGGTTGAGTCCATTAAAGCAGGGGACTGTTTCCTTTGCTTATAGTAAATTCATTATATAAGTTTATGCTTCATGATTAGTTTACAAGGGGATATATGAGGAGGCATAGTTTCATATTATAGATGTTCTGCTATTGTCTACAATGCCAAAGATTCTTTAAGAGAGCTTTAAATTTCAAACTAATTATCTTTTCTATCACCTTCAATATTAGAAATTTTTGTCATGTTTAATCCACAACCAAAAGGCAATTCTTTTTACTAGTTGACCCGTGCAAATAATTTGCAATAAAAAAACCATCTCGGAGAAATAATATACAACTCTAAAGCTGTCGTGCATGTTAGTTAAACGCATTGTCAATAGATGGCGCCTTCTCCATTTTTATAAAAAGGTTTTTAAAATAAATTTTTTTAACGAAAACATTAATTTTAAACAATTTGTTTATTTTACGTAATTAGTGGTGAACGTAATCTTCAAAATGATATATCAATCATTGATTTTCATGAAGTATTAAGGGAGATATGGTGTACCGACATGAAAACATCTTTGAGAAATAATATATAAGGATTATTATTTTATTGTTTACAGTAGGCCATTGCCTGTAAAAGACATCTGTTTCTTATACAGTTAAGCAAATCCTATCTACTAGCAATCATCCTTTTTTGATGTTTAGTCTATAAATTTATAGTAAATAAAACTAACCATCTGCTTATCCTGTGATAATCCTTCTACTTAATTTTTGGTATGCTGCTTTCAAAACGTCCATTCTAAATTACTCCAAAATATAAACTCAACGAGTTACTGTTAACTGATAAGCTAAGTACACACTGCTAGACATGTTGCGCGATTTGTCTATAGACCATCTGAGACGGATCTCGAGAAACGGTCTATAGACCGTCTAGAGACACCGTTCTTTGTCTCGTCTAGCGTCCACACTACAATGTGAATTTCTGAGTCTCATCTTCGCAGTCTGTGAATTTCTGAGTCTCATCTTCGCAGTCCACCATGGAGGACGTTGTTTTGTGTGGAATGAGTTCCTACTTAGTGCTAATTACAAGTGAAAGAATGCGTGAAAAAAGTGAAAAAAAATATAAAGTTACAAAATATTTATAAAAAAAAGGAATTCGCTTAAAAACCTTATTAATAAAAAGAAAAATAAATACTTCAAAAACTTGATAGAAAATGACCCAAAAATAAATACTAATACATGGAACTTTCTAAATAAACAAATAAATCATAAACAAAAAAATTTGAAAAATACTGAAATAGAAAAATTACTAAAAATTTATGATGTAAATATCATCTTCAAAGAGTTTAAGAATGTATTTTTAAAAAAGAAAACAAATAGTAATGAAATAACAAGTTCTAATTTAAAAAAATTGAATTTCACGTAAATATTTTAAAAATTCTTTTAAAACAGACTGGGACGTGTCTCGCCTCTAGACGCCAAGTGACGTCCACACTGTCAAAATGTTGCGCAACATGTCTCACGTTGCATGCTGTCTCCCATTTCGGTCGGGAGACTTTAGACATGCGATTTTTGGTCTCGCAACAGGCCCGTAGACGGGGATTTGTCTAACCTGAGACACGTCTCTAGACCAAAATCGCGCAACATGTCTAGCAGTGTGTACTAGGCTATAGTTCCATCAGCCCTGCAACTTGCTTTATACAGCTCAGTTAACATTTTGCCAACTTCCACTTCTAATGACTACAGTGTTTATTAAACAAATCAATCATTTCTGGTTTGTACATGGCAATTAATTTATTTTGATCTTTAACATAGACACTGTTGGGCCTTTCTCTGACTATTTTTGTTGATTGGATTAATCAGGAAGTGTCTGCTACCTTCAGCAGATTCTCCTCCAGGTGTCTGTTTGAATCCACTCTATTCTGCCTAAGCTTCGAATAAGCTTTTGCACTAATCGTGCAGTTGCTGCCTTCATCGGATGGTCCTATCCTTGAACATAAACAAATATCCGTGGATATTTTCTCTTTGCTCCTATAATTTCTAAAAGCATAGATTTTGGATTTTTCAATAAGCATAGGATCTTTCTATTATATGTAATCCCAAATTTACAAACATTTTGAAAATATCAAAAAACAAAAAAATTGATTATTTCCAATATTCTTTGAATTTGTTTTTGTTAGAGAAACTTGGACGTATTAATAATATACATAAACCATATGTAAACATAATGTGTACACATGCATTTAAAGAATTTTGTCATAGTGTCAATGTTTTCGTTTCCCCTCCACTTTTTAGAACTGTTTAGGCAATGTCTACTAGAACTATATGGCATTGGTGGAGGCAAGGATTCATGCTATTTGTTCTCTTAAACAGTCTTAACAGAAACATCTATAGAAAACATTTTTCTATATAGTATTGAAAACATTTACTTAATTTATTTTACATCTAAATAATATTCATTGTACTTATTTACTCAAAATAAATATAATGCTTAATTGTTTATTCCCTGAGTTACGTGAGTTTTACATTAATATATGTGAACTGTTATGGAAATCATAGCAACTACTTTTTATCTGCCAAATATGCGACACGACTAATGTGGCCTGGGTCAGTGGACGAACATCGTGGGAGCAAGTGGAAAGCACATATTTTGTTTAAGAAAGCAATAGAGTGTAGCCAAGGAAGAAAAAGAAACAGGAATGCTAACAACCCCTCAAAGTAATCTCTTAAGATTGTCCACCATACATTCCCAGTGTTTGGGAGCTGCTGTCCAATGCCATCATTCTTCACGATTACACCATATGTCGCATAATAGCTCCTGCACAGGCTTTGTTACGTCGATAGTGGTGGGAAATCTTAGAACACCCTCCTTATTCACCAGATCTGAGTCCATATGACTTTGATTTGATTTCAAAACTTAAGCTTCAGTTGTTTGGGAAATGCTTGCAAACAAAGATGAAATTTTGATGGCGTTTTGGGTGAGAGGTCCAGCATTTTAATGACTCACATGCAGCCAATGGTAGTCTTTGCCTTCCCAAATGCTCGCAACATACAGTGGACAATCTTGAAGATTAATTTGAGGGGTGTTAGCAATGTTTACAGAGCATTCCTGTGTTCCTTTTTGTTACTTGGCTACTCTGTATTTCCTTATTAAAGAATGATTTTCAAATACGTGTTTTCCACTTACCCCCATGATGTTTCTTCACTGACCTACACCATGTTAGTGGTGCCAATCAGAAGCACTTTCAACAAGCTTTCAAACGTATATTCTGGAATTGCGGTGGTGCCGAATGCTTGGCAGATAAGAAATAGTTGCCATGACTTCTGTAACAGTCCATGTATATATAAGTTAAAAATGAGCAAAAAAAGAGCTCATTTTTAACATATGATCAAGCTGTCTGAACAGAACCCTTTCATAAGTCAAGGTCTACTCTTTTCTCTAGAATTTTTCTTTTTTTTTTTTTTTTTTTTTTTTTCTCGGTTTTTTGTTATATCTTTGTATTGAATTACCTTTGAAGGTGAAATCGGCTCAGTTCGTCTAATAAGATTTCTCAATTCCAACTGAAGAATTCTGGAATCAAGCTGATAGTAAGAAACCTATAAAAACACTAGTTTTATGTGTAAAATTGTCGATTACTAGTAAAAGAAGCTTATTTTGTTGTCATTAGTTCGACATTCCTTAACCAGAAACGTTTCTAAAGATTTTTAATCTTAGAAGAGAGAAATAGTCAAATGATCCAATTACGTAAAGTAAAGCCAACTCATCTTGGTTGTATACACAAATATTAGTGACATGTACAACTGGGAATTAAGTTGCTAATTTTGAATGAGAAAAATGCACAAATTATATTTTTATTCTTAGATTTTTTTATGATTATTATTTTTATTATCACTTAAGTTTCTGAAACTTCTAACATTCAAACTGTCTCTGATAGCAAACACTGAATTGCTCTTCATAAAGTAAAAAATAATAATTATTATTATTATTATTAATTTTTTATTAATTAATTATACTAATGAATAAATGGATTTTTATCTTGTAGTTTATCCTCCATTATGTATATTAAGGATTTCATACCATTTTGTTTTCAGTAATAAAACTTTTTTTTTTTAATAGGAAAAAGCAACCAAGTGGCAGAATAATGGTGAAATAGATGGTTTGACCACAAATGGAATATTAATTCTTCATCCTAAAGGGCCCTTTTGTGGCGGATCAACTCCAGGCATTTGGAGTGAAGTTTCTGTTGGTGGAGGGATTTATGGGTTGCGAGAATCAAGATCAGCTCCTCAGAAAGGAGCAGTGGTAAGTTCATTTAAAGCTTGCCTGATACTATTTCCTTAAACCACTGAAATAATCAAGTAAATCAGTAGCTTACTAAAATTCACATTCTTGCTGTAATTTTATGAATTGCAAAACTTATTTTAATTTTGAGGATTTCTTTTCTGATGAGCGTAAATGCTACTTTTTTAAAAAAAATATAGGTTGATGTAGGGATCTGTAAGTTTAATTTTCCATCATATTGAATAGTCGTTATCTTATCTAAGAAAAAAGATGACCAGCTCTTTTCAGCTAGTCAAAAAAAGAAGAAACAAAATCTGTGTGAGAGCTGCAGATCTTTCCTCAAAGTAATTATGAACTGGCATTATTTGAATTTTATTGAATCTCAAAATCCCACAGTTCCTTAGCTTGATAAGAACTATCATAACTTAGATTTCTATAGTTTTTCAGGGTGTCTACAGAATCAGGGAAATCAGGGAATCAGGGAATTATCAGGGAATTTTGTTATTCTGGAAAAAATCAGGGAATTATCAGGGAATTTTGCAATTATTACTTAAAATCAGGGAAATTTATGATCTTTTGCCAAGCGCGAACTTTTATCTTAAGGGAGCATTCAAGGTCACGCGTCACGTCGATCCTCTCTTTCCCGCCGGCCGGTCTAATGGTGTTGAATAGTGACGTCATATCCTGTACTACATTCCCGCCACTGAAACTGAAACCGAAACTTACTACGAGGAATATTAGATATTGGTGTACAAAGACAAATTAAGTAAAAACAAGATATTTGAACTCAACCTTTCTTGGACGCACTCGTGCAACTGATTTGATGAATTCGTTTGTTGAGGCTACTAAACCTCTGGATTTGAAGAAACTTCTACAAATCTCGATGGATGGGCCTAACGTAAATCAAAAGTTTTTTAAAGAACTTTCGTGCTCTTTAAAGGAAACTAAGGAAGATGCTGAAGTACTGAATATTGGCTCATGTGGACTACATGCATTGAACATAGCTTTCAAAACAGGAGTGTCAGTTACGGACTGGAAGATTCTGGAAGATTATGGAGTTTCATCGAGCTTTATATTACTTGTTCAAAGATTCCCCAGCAAGAAGAACATTATTTACGGAATATACAAATTCACAAATATTTCCAAAAAAGTTTTGCTTTGTTAGGTGGGTTGAGAACACTGGTGTAACAGAACGATCATTGCAGCTTATCCCATTGCTAAGGAAGTTTATAGAAGGAATAGAGAAGGACAAAATGGCTCCAAATTCAAAAAGTTTTAAGGAAGTTAAAAGTGCTATTTATGATTCTCGCTTACCAGCAAAGCTTGCTTTTTTTCATTTAGTTGCTTCCGATTTTGCTTAAGGGAGTACCAAACAGATGCTACCTTAATACCATTTCTTTATTCTGACCTAAGTAATTTGTCACTAAAATTCATGCAGCACTTTCTTAAAAAAGAGGCATTAAGCAAAAATATTACAAGCATAGACGTGGAGGACAAATCAAATTTTCTGCCAGTTAAACAAATAGATATTGGTTTATCTGCTCAAAGCAATTTGAAAAAGGCGAAAGTATCTGATTTGCAAATAGCTGAATTTAAAGTTGACTGTAGACGCATATTGATTCAATGTTTACTGAAACTCCAAAGTAAATCTCCCCTTATTTACAAGCTGACTAAAGCAGTGTCCTGTTTTGACCCTAAAATAGCAATAAATGAAAATATATTTTCATGTAGTTTATCAAGTCTGTTGGTAATTCTTTCTGAAAAAAACTGGATATCATGAACTTTAGCTAAGAAAGCTAAGAATCAATTAAAACAAATATGTTCACAGCCAGAAAATATCTCAAAGTTAAAGATGTATAAAAGATCGACTGCACGTATTGATAATTTCTGGTGTAGTTTGATATCTGCTGAAGAAAATGGAGCACCTGAAGCTATGACAGTGATACAGTTAGTCATGGTATTGTCGCATGGCAATGCAAGCTTAGAAAAAGGTTTTTCTATAAACAAAGATACTTTAGAGCAGAATATCAAAGAAGAAACTATCATTGCCAGAAGATCCATTTATGATAGTGTATTGTCTAAAGGTGGCATAAATAACATTGAAATTACTAAGAAGATGGTCCTTGATGTAAGAAATGCAAGAGCTAAGTATTCCGAGGCAATGGAACAAAAAAAGAAAGAAAATCCAAGAATTGGCAGTAGCTGTTAAAAGAAAAAGAGGCTGAACTTGAACTGAAAAGGCTTAATGACAAAAAAATTAAAATCTTAGAAGCAGCACAAAAGGAATCTGAGATGATTGAAAATGAAATTGCTGCGATAAAGCTTTCAAAAATTTAAATAACCAGTATCATGCTGTACATTACAATGAATCTTGAATTCCGTTGAATTTAATTTTGTTTATATTGTTGCAATAAATCTTTTAAAAAGTAAGATATTGTAAACTCATTAATTTATAATTTTTTATTTCTCTCTTCTTTTTTTAAGTATTTCATCATTACTGTTTTTATAGAATTTTTTGCTTATTCTTTTATTATACTTAGATAAAATAGTAAATAGTTACCAAGTAGTTAAAATCAGGGAATTTTTCTCTTATGATCAGGGAATTTTTAAGAAATTGTTCGTGATATCAGGGAAAAATCAGGGAATTTTTTTATTCAGATTTTGTAGACACCCTGTTTTTATTTTTTTTAGTTAGATCTTATTCGTGGTGGGGGGGGTATTTTTTTTTTAAGTAATTTAAAAATAGATTTGTTACTAAAATGTAAATTTTAAAGGCCTATATAACTTAGAAAAAAACTTTAGAGATAGAATTAAAGGTAGTTTTGTGTTTTTCAATAAATTGAATTAATTGATAATTTGGAATATTTGAATTAAGCAAATAAGGGCATTAAGATTTTTTAAAATGCTTTTCAAAGAAAAAAAATGTATTAGTACCATTGATCAAAATGATTAAAATTTCTTTATTGCACATAACTGAAGTTTGTTTATTTTTTTTTCTTATTTTAGATTGATGATGAAACAAATACTCTCAAAGACGGAACATTGATTGATCTGTGTGGTGCAACTCTATTATGGAGATCTGCAGAGGGTCTGGCAAAATCACCAGTAATTATTGTTATTATTATTAATAATAATATTATTTTCTATCTCTTCTTGGATTAAATGTCCAATTTTTAACATGTGTAGTGGGGAAACTCGAGCTAAACATGTATTATTTTACTGTTAGGTTCTATTAAGAAGTGTCAGCTTATTGAGCAAATATTAATGATGACTCTCTTTTCTAACTTTAAATGTTTTTGTTTAGACCCAGTTCATCTGTGCTTTTATTCAGTGTGTGTGTGGTATGACATCAGTCGATGAAATAATAATAGGTATTATTTTTACTTTATTTTGATGCCACATTTCTTTGATTTCTTCAGAGAGTTGTAAATACTTTTTGAATTTTTTCAGAATGTTTTTATCTATGTTGGGAGTGTTAGGGATAGCTATATCTATAAGAAACGTAATTTCATTGGATTTGAGACCCAGTGTAACTTCGGGTCGTAGTATGGTATTGTTCTTTTATTATACCTCTATTCCAATATAGTTTAATTTGATTATTTTCTAGAATTGTGTTAGATTTGTATGTACAGGGTTATTCAAAATTCCCTGTACAAACTTTAAATGTGGGCCAGGAATACAAAAACAAACCGTATTCATAGTGAATGTATGTCTGCAAACGCCACCCAAATGTCCTAGAAGATACACTAAGATTCAGAAATAAAAGACAACAAGTAAGGTAGACAACATGTTTATTAGCCTTAAGTTTTCAGCATGACAGTAAGGTATACACTTACAGGTTCACAGTAGGTGCTCAAAGATCCTTCCACCAACAGTAATATACGCTTCACAACGTTGATGCGTGAATTGCCAAAAGTGCAAAAATGCGAGGCCTTTTGCAGACACATCCAGCTGCCACAGTGACTCTTGCGATGAGGTCAGCATCAGAGGCAATTGGGGTCTCATAGATGATGCCTTTAAGGTAACCCCTGAGAAAGAAATCAATGCAGGACAACTTGCACTGCCCAACTAATGTGCTGCCAAACAGCGCCTTCTAGCACTTACATTACTCTATGAATATGGTTTGTTTTTGTATTCCTGGCCTATCTTTAAAGTTTATACAGGGAATTTTAAATCCTGTATATCATTAATAGGTTGTGTTTTGTAGTGAGGATTTGGCGTATTTGTTGCCGATATTGTCATATCTTTGAGAATATTCTGTGGGTGCAACATATTAATGTGATCTATTGTCTCTTATTGAGCTTGGCTTTGTCGGCATTTGTCACCTGGCACAGAAGAATCCATCAAGATATATGTTTCATATAATTCTTAGTTTTTATTAACTGATCTTGTATTGCAATAATAAAGCCTTCTGTTTCGACAAAGAGTTGACCTTTTTCAGGCCTTTTATTAGAAACATTGACTATTAATATATAGCTGTGAAAATTTATAGATGTTTTCCATGTTTTTATTTTCTCAAGTCTCTGTTTTTAAAGTCAACTGAAGTTATATGATCATTAGGATTGTAAATAGGATTGCTTAATTTTAGTGGTGAATTAGTATTATCTCTAGAAATTAAAGCTTGATGTATATTGATATGTTTTTGAATGGAATTATTGCCTGAGGTTTTGGAGTGTTTGTAATGTTGATTTTTAATATCTATTCAGCCTTATCCACTTTCACATCTTCAGAGGCTGAATGTTCATGATGAATTCTATATTTACTGCATGTCATTCGTACTAATGCATTTAATGAATCAAGATCAGTTTCAGTTCACTTGATTATGCCAAAAGAATAATTTAGAAGATGGATTGTATGTGTATTTATAGCTGTACTTTACCATTTAATTCAGCTTTTGAGTATTTTGTTTTTCCTAATCTATTTTTAAATTTAATAATAGAGAAAATTAACATGCTGTGAAAAATGGTTAAAGAAAGGAAAACAAAAACAGCAACAGCATTATTTTATTTTATTTTTATTTTAGTTTAGTTTATTCGGGTGCTATTCTTGTTTTCCTTTCTTTAAATATTTTTAAATTTATATTTTTGATATGTTTTGAACTGTATGATTTTGTGATTGGGGTCTGTAAGAATCCAAATATTTATGATAATTGCCAACTGCCAATGCATCAATTTTAGTATTTTTTGCTTAAAACTGGTATCCTGTTGTGGTTCCACAACATTTCCCTTTTTCTTGTTTTACATTTTTTACATTTGCTTATTCCAAAATCCATTTTGATATCATTGCTAAATACTTTTGTAATGTTAAGTTCAGTTGAGAGTTGTTGATTAACAGCAGCAAACAGTAGCTTTAGACTATCCATATAGAACAAATGGTTTGTTTTTATTTTGTTTTCTTGCTGTGTTGTTAGTCTGAAGCCATATTTGGAACAGTTAAGCAAATTTAATAATGGGTTTAAAGCTATTCAAAACCATAATGGGCTAAGTGAATCAATCATCTTGGGAGATTCCTCTGTTGATAGATATTGTTGGCTTTTTAAAGTAGTATTTATTGTGTAGGTTAAGATCTGTACACAATGTTTGCATTATCTCTTTCAAGAAACTAATTAGTTTTTTCATTTTTGTATAATTCAAGGATACGTAAAAGCCACGAATGTTGAATGCAATAAAAGGTTTTTTGATAGTCTATGTGTGCACCATTAATATAGGTTTCTACAGCAGATAACAGTTTGGTTAGGTCTGTAACAGTCTAATAAATTTAATGTGTAAAAATCCATTCTAGTTATATATTATAGTTGGCTATTCTTTTATTAGTATTTCACATTGCCTTGACATTTTTAAAAAAAGAAAATTAGGATTTGAAATAAATATTGTGTTACGAATTCTTCTGTTGTTACTTTTCTTATATCTTCTTAGTCTTTTGGCTTGTAGTTTCTATTTGACTGAATCTAATAGTATTTGTAAATTAGTTTCTTTGAATTGATCAACAATGCTTAGGATTTTGCCATCTGTTTTCTTAAATTTTATGTTTCTTTTAGTTTTTTTAGTTCCTTTACCAGTGTTATTCCTGAGAATGTTTATTTTATTTTCTATTCTTCTTTGCCAGCGAGAAGATATTTTGCTATCATTTGTTTTCAAAGGGCTAATTTTTTGTTTATTCCGAGTGTTTACAGTAAATGCAGCTCAGTATATTAAGATATGAAGATCCTGTGAAGTTAGTATTTGAGTTATTTTTTTGTGGGTTTTTTTTTTTTTTTTTCATTGGGTAAATTACAAGTGATTGACCAAGTATTCTTCAATTGCTTCTGAGCTTATTAATGATTCTTTGAGCTTTTCATTAAGTTTTGAGCAAGATATTCATTACTTTCAGCTGGGCTTCCGTTCGTGCAGCAGTGTTTGCTTCTATTGAATAGTCTTGCTGATTAGTATCTACTGAAACATGGGAATCTTGATTCACTTTGAGTTATGAAGAATAAGTTGGTTTTGCTGTTCTTTTCGAGAATTCAAAATATTCTATTTAAATTCTTGGACTTTGAGCAGGTGAATTCTGTTGTTTGTAATTATGTCTCGTCTTTGATTGGCTGTTCTTTGCTCTGATAAAGATGACTGCTCAGAGTAAATTCTTATAGTCTTGATATAATTCTAGCCGGTATCCAATTGTCTGAGTTTTCTGAGTTAACATTTAGTTACTTTACAGTAAAAATACACAAGGTTTTTATTCATTTCATTATTCCATTGCATTCATTGTCTCTGTTTTCTTGCGTTGGTTGTGGTTTTGTATTATTGAGAAAGCTGTTGCTGCAGAGTCACAGTGATAAGGTGTTGAGGAAAGAGAATATGATAGATTACTATTGTGAGTTGCACTCATCGTTTCAGATTGTCGGCTTTTGCTTACTACCCAACAAGGGTCACTGTGTCCACTATCACTGCTAGTAACAGGACCAGCTCCAGCACTAGGACCCTCATCAGGCAATTGCATTTTCCATTTATCACTCGAAATCATTTCCATAAAGGGTTGATGCTTTCTATGCCTACAGCCACCCTTAACATAGTGAACAGCCTCTGCAGGAGTGGCTATTCTTAGCTTCACTGCTCGGGTTAGGTGGCCCTACCAAGGAGCTATTTGAAGGAATTGACCTGCCAGCATCACTCTCAGGGTCATTGAAGTTACTGGGCTCCCTCGGTAACCCATGGGGTACTTTATTGTAATTACTATCACACTTTTCATTGTTAATAGGGGAAAAAAAGAAAAGACTTTTGGAATCATTAACCAAATCCTGGGTTTTAGTTTGCCAGCAGAATATGTTGGGGCATTAGCAAAATTTTTGCTAAAAGTTCAGGAACTTATAATAGAACTGAATACATTGAGAAGCACTGATTTTTGTAATTTTGTCACTATATGACACTCTAGGCTAAAGACAAGAAGTTTTTTTTTAAAGATTATGAGGAATGATTCCAGTCAAAGATAACACTGGGAATTACAAACACACTTCCTTGATTCTACTGTCGTAGAACTTTCTTAGCAAGATCAATTAATTTAGTGACTTTATTGTAGATATTTTGTTGGTGTTTGCTATCACAATGTCAAGAGGAAGGTTTTCTTCTGTTTTCTTGTCGGATCACTTAGCCTTTACAATATTATTGTTATTATTTTAAATTAAAAAAAAAATACAGATTACAATGTTAGATTTCTAGGTCATAAATAAATGCACTTCCTTGTTGCAATGTTTTCATAATTCTTGTGTAAAATTCTTTGATTGGCTTCACATTGCTTCGTTGGCTCAGTCAAACTGTCTGGGGATCTTATTACTTCATGATTATTAATTTGTTGTAATCCTGAAAAAGTAAATTTAAACTTCAAAATTTTACTTTTTTTTTTTTTTTTTTTTTTTTGCAAAATAAATTTTTACTACACATTTACCACAATAGTCTGTAATCCTAAACTTCTGCCTCTGAGATCTCCAGCATATAATTTGTATCCCTTCACGTACACAAATCTTTGCAAAAGGAACGAATTGGATTAAAGCTGGTAACACAAGTAAAAAGAAATTATTATCTGTAGGTTGTCTTATTGTCTTTTTTACTGTTGCAAAGAAGGAAATTTTAAAGCGGATGAACGCTATTACCATATGTTTCAAAAGTAAAGAATAAAAACATATTCTGAATTCTGCTTTTCTTTTCAAGCATTTAGTATCTGAACATAAAATGTATATTATATGAATCTTGATTTAAATTACTCTTAACATAGTTATGTCTCATGGCCATTTCAATCTTAGTGTTTTTTAATGTATTTCAGTTGACAATTTTGTTATTTATTTGATTTTTTTTTTTTTTAATTGCAACTTCCTTTTGTTTCAGACTAAACGGCACTTAGAACAAAAAATTGATGAACTCAATGCAGGCAGACCTCAGTGTCCAGTGGGATTAAATACTTTAGTTATTCCTCGGAAATCTACATTAACTGCAAATGAGAAACAGCCATATGTCTATCTAAATTGTGGCCATGTTCAAGGATTACATGAATGGGGTCAAGAAAAAGACTCAGATGCACGTACCTGTCCAATGTGCCTCAAAGTGAGTAGATAATTACTTACAAGAGTATCTTGCTAATAAATCAAAATTACACTATGAATTGAAAAATAACAAATCCAAAAGTTTTCTAACATATTGTAGGCATGAAATAGTATTGATCATTTTCGTCTATATCCTAAAAATGTAAGATTTTCTTTTTTGTTTTTGGAAATTTTATTTATTAAATTGTGACATTTTGCAAACAAGGATGATATGTTTTTGAAGAGTAACATCTTATGAGATTTTTAAGTAATATCAGATCAGCATATGTTTTTAAAAAGTACTTTATTGGGATATTTAAGGATCTCCATCTCCAATAAAAAAAAAAATAGCCAAAAAGTTGAAAAAGCTATTGGGATGTCATTAAAATTAATGTTTTACTTAAAGCACTCTTGCATTCTAAATGTAAAATTATTTTATTTAATTCATAATGTAATTTTATCAATCTCAGATAATCTGTTTTATTATTAATGCCATTTTATTGATATCAAAAGTCTTAATTTAACCACTTTTTGTCAGCCATTAAAATTGATAGTTAAATGAACTTCAGGTAATTTAGAATCACATTCATAAAAACTATCACCTGTAACTGCTGTTGATTTGGATAAAGGCTAAAGTATACATTCTTATTAATAAGTAAAACATTTCTTACTGCAGTTATTAAAGTTCTCTTCCTTCCGTGTTCATCTAGGTTGGACCTATTGTCAAATTGTGTATGGGAATTGAACCTGCCTTTTATGTAGATGATGGCCCACCTACTTTTGCCTTCAATCCTTGTGGTCATATGGCCTCTGAAAAATCTGTGAAGTAAGTAAAAGCACTTTATAATTTTTTATTTTAAAATCATGTTTCTCTGCAAAATTGAAAGTTGTTTCAATATCATTGATGTTGGTTCTAAGGTAAACACAAATAAGTCATTCTAAGACAATTGGAAAATTTCAGAAATTATTATTATTATTATTATTATTAATAGTATTTTTGTAACAGAAAGGATACCAAAAATAAGAGTAATGACCAAAGTTTGTATTCTATGAACTTATGCTTCTGTTTCCACAGATCATATATATATATATATATATATATATATATATATATATATATATATATTTTTTTTCTAACTTTTTGTGAAAAAATGTTAGAAACAAAAACCTGTTTGCCTTTAAGGTCAGAATTTTTATTCTTCTTTGCTGCTAACACAAGTAATGTCATCATCAAATTTGGCTTCTAGAAGACTATCTGTCAGTTTTAGTAAAGATGATAGACAGACACTGCTAAATCTTGAATAATAGGATGATTATGACAGCATAGTCTAACCAATGGGATTATTTTTCCCTGAAGACTCCTTGGTGTTGCTGTAGGAGATTGCTGATACTGTTAAAATGAATTACTATTTTTTTTCCCAAAAATTGCTTAGTACAGTGACTGTCTGCAAAACACTGCATTGTTGCCACTGATCTGGATTTTGCTTGTGGGCGATTTACCAAGTCTGCACATAAGAAACTGGTACAATTGTCAGGGATGTCATTGGTAGCTGTCGTTTCGTATTATTGTAATCATTTTGTATCATCAATTACTTGCAGAAGGTAATTAAAAGTAATTGCAAACATTTGTATAAAAGATCCATAATCTGTGAAAATGGAAGAGTTGTAGATTAAAAACTTCCTTAAAGATCCAGAACAAAATAAATAAGCATTACTTTTGAATTTGACATCATTAAAAAAAACAAGAATTTAAAATAAAATTTATACTGCTCCAAAGCAGGGAAATAACATCTCATTTTCAACAGTAAGTTGTTCTTGACATCTTCCCAAGTTAAGAGAGACTTCCTCATGCACTGTAGGGCATACAAATTTAAAAATTATTTAAGAGCCTGTGAAAACATGAGTTAGTATGCATTTTCCATTCATTAAGATAATAAATAAAACATAACTTAAGCTCCACGTTTCAGGGTTTCTTTACTTCTGCCCTTCATCATCAAGCTTTACTTTACAACATAGGAAGACATTTCTTAATGTAGTGTTGTTGTTGTTTTTTGTTATGTTTTATTTACTAATGATAGATTAATTCTTGTGATAATGGATTCTGCAAGAGTTGGTCAGTCCAAATAAAGATTATCTATCTGAAATGACATGATAAGCAATAAAAAGACATGAAAAACGAGAATCAATAAAATGCACAATCATTGGCTTTCACGACTTTAGCTTATCATCAATAGTAATCTGGGACATTGGTTTCATCCTTCTTCTGGCAGACTCGTCAGCCAGATTTACCCTCTATGATAAAGCTCAGATAAACTGTAAAAAGACAATTGCATCAGATGTGTCTCAAGATCATCACAGCTACATGTAAAAGGATTTCAACAGAATAGTTTACAGTAGCTTGGAGTTTCAGAAAATTCTTTACAATTTCGTTATGTTTTACTCGATTTCTCTCTAAATGCCAACAAGCTTTTCTAAATTAAATTTCGGCAATTATTTTGTCTCCCAATGGGATTTGATTTAGTCTTCAGTCAGTGTCTAGATTATGCCTAATCTGGAGAAAACAAGGAATGCAAGTGATCCTTCCAGTATCAGTGAAATTGGATATTTGTGGAGCAGATACTTTGTTGATTTGGAGTCATCAGAGAACTTCTTCCTCTTGAGGTATTTATTGAAAATTGTAATAGGATAAGCCACAGAGAGTAGACTCTTGAATCTTTTTATGTGAATGTTTCGAAATACAATTGGCACTCTTTTCTTTACATATTGTGATGCAAATGAAACACATGAATGCTTTAATTGGAGGATGCAGAGAATAATTGTGGCCAGCAAAATCACCAGGAACTGAGTCTCATCAAGCATATGATGCCTGAGGAACTTGTTCTTCAAGGAATCATACATTAACAATTTGCAACTCCTATCAAAATGATTGATGTTTTATTGGTGGTAGAGAATGGGGTTCTTTGGCTTTCATTGGAATTTTGAAAGTAAAAAAAGGTGGTAGAAAATTTGCCAACTGTTGCTATATATTTCAAACTCAACCATCTCGTTTAATACATTATATATTAGCTCCTGTGGAAGGGGGAATTTGTAGCTCTTAATCCTTCATAAAAGCAGGATTCATACACATGATTTCATACTGTTATACCTAGTTAACCACCGAAGTAAATCACATCTAATAGTATAAGTTTTAACGCCATCATAGCAAAATGTTCCATTTTCAGTACTAGGGTTCTCATTTCTAAACATCTTCTCGTTATATTAACATATATTAAGTGGATTTAAAATTAAAAAATAAAATAAATTTAAAATATTAAAATAATTAGTTATGCTTTTTTTAATTAAATTTGATATTGCAGTATTTGCAAGAAAATATTTATTGAAATTGGTTGATTTGATTCTACTTTGCCCTGTTATTTCTTTATCCCCTATTATACATTATATTAATAGGTTGATTTCAATTTAGAAAAAGAAAATTTGATAACATTAAGTTTACATAGGAGTAATGGCAAAATTTAACTTACGTGACTAAACTAATAAGGAAAAATAAGCGTAAAAGTTTGATTCTTTAGACTAACTGACAAATACTAGGAAGCTAGAAACAAGTCTGTCTTGGATTCATGGTACGAAAATTCAAAAAATATATTGGTGAATTTTTAATTGTGTGCATTTTTATGTTATTTTTTTCTTATTAATATAGTTAGGCACATTTAATTTTGCATTACATGTATGTTTTATTTTACAAATTAATCCTTTATATGCTAAGCGTTGTTTTAGCGGGGATTGATTTATTGCCCTTTTATTCTTAATATGTATTTTGATGTGTTTTATTTAACTGAAAGGCCATTATTTTGTTTCTTTGTTCCTTTGTTTGTGTTTCTTTTGATTCCACTGAGCTATGAATACCGGGCGAATCCAACTGACGAAGGCTAGGAAGCTAGAAACAGTTTGTCTTTGATTCCCAATATGAAAATTCCAAAAAATAGCTCGGTGTGTGTTTTATGTTTATTTTTCCTTACTTACATAGGAGTGTTGGAAACAAAATCTTTATGATTTTATTTATAAACTAACTTTGTGTCAGAATAGAAGTCTTTTTTTTTGTTTTCTTAAATATAAAATTAAATTCATTTTATGAGATATTATGCATCATAATTATGGTATTTGTATTGTACACCATGATTATAGACTGTTTCCAGTGTTTAACAGGAAAAAAAACTAATGAGGCAAGTAACAGCTGTGGTTTGGTATTAGCCATAAGTCTTCCATAAGACAGTTGTTTCGTCAATGGAGACCAAAACACAGGAATCATGTGAAATAAAATTAAGAAATCTTTGATTCTTTTAAAAACTCTAATAGTTTTACAGCCTTAAGTGAAGTTACTTCAATAATGGTCTATCTTTTGATAGAAAGGCCTTTTGATAAAAGAGTGAGTCTAAATTGACCACCTTGCATAATGTGCCAAGTACTTACTGGTCTGGCAATTTGCTTCTTTATCATATTGTTCAGTGGTT
This sequence comes from Thereuonema tuberculata, assembly GCA_023159025.1. Taxonomy (NCBI): domain Eukaryota; kingdom Metazoa; phylum Arthropoda; class Chilopoda; order Scutigeromorpha; family Scutigeridae; genus Thereuonema; species Thereuonema tuberculata. The sequence goes on from JAFIDM010012231.1 coordinate 77,643,929, forward strand.
GATGACTTGACTTTCAACAGAGTTGACCAAACTGCTGAAAATATTTAGTCATATTTTGAATCAGATTCCAAGCCTTTAGTAACAACTTCTCAAAAAATAATAAATAAGTGAATAAAAAGATCCTCTTGTAGTCTGGCTTAAATTCGTGCTTATGATTTAATAATAAATAATTTTCAACATTTTTTTTCTGGAGTTCACATTAATATCTATAAGAAAAGATTAGCTACTTATTCACACATTTCCTTTTTTATTATAATTATCTTATCAGAAGTTAAATTTAACAAGTGCATCGGCTTGCAATTTATTAAGAAGTTAAATTTACTATTAGCAATAAAACTTTGTAAATTTACAGAGCAGTAATAAAATAATATTTTGTTTTTATTTTATGTTTTTATTAATTCTGGGAAGGTGAAAATTCCTACATAGTAGAATTTCAAAAGTATAAAAAATTGCAAGTTACAGAAGTTGTGTAACGGTTATAAATCAGTAATGGTTTGTTTGTAAGTAAAGTATGAATGAAATAAATATATTTATTGATCAGGAAAGAAAAGAAAGAAAGAATGCTTTTTTATTTTTACTGCAAATTGCTATCACAACCTGTTCAGGGACAACAGATTAATTACTGTCCTGCATTAAATAATTGTAAGTGTAATTTCAATAAGATTTCAATAATATTTGTCATCATTATTTTAACCCTTCTTTTTTTTTTTTTCTTTTTTCTTGTTTATATTTCAGATTTTGGGCCTCTATCCCCATCCCACATGGTACTAATGGTTTCCATGCAGCCTGTCCATTCTGTGCCACTCCTCTCAGTGGAGATCCGGGTTATATTAAATTAATCTTTCAAGATTATGTGGACTGAAAATCACTATATAAAATAACATGGATAATTATATGTGTTTATTATATCAGATTAGTAAACTGCCAAGGAGCAGTGGATTTCTCTGGTTAAGACTGCTTTGCCATGCCCATGTGCCAGTTCTGCCTGCTGTACAGATCCTGAACCAAAGATTGCCAGATGCCATGAAGTTATTTGCAATCTGAATTGACAATAATTATGAAACGAACCTTATTTATAGTTCAAAATTTGCAAACTTGATCAAGCTCACAATTCAATATTTTGCAGATAATTTTATTATAAACTATTATTTTGTGCAATTTAATATATAGTTTTCCCTTATGATATGAGGTAAATATATGAAAGATAGTGCTGACATAGTGATTTAATTATATTTTATTAATGTGATCAACCACATATCATAATTAATAATCTTTAATGTTTTTCAATGCTTTTAATTTAAAATAATTATTAGTATTGATAACAGGAGTGAATTGGAGCGAATAAAAGTAAAATTATTCTAAAATTATATAGTCAATGATATTTGTTTTTCATGTTTGCAATAAGCAGGAAACCTTGTTTTTACAATACGTATTAAATACTATGTTACTTTTGTAAAATAAATCAAGCTATGCTGTAAAATATGCACTTGTATAATCTTTTTAATTCATAGCTCCACATTAACAATAGTTATAATTGCATCTGTATCTATTTTGATCACCAAAGCAGGCCTTTTGCCAAACACACAAGTAGAATCTGCTTTGTAAGCTCTGAGATTGCAGATTCATTATCCACATGGACATGGATCTTTGTGTTTGTCCTTTTGTGCCAGTGATTTGGAATAAGTAAGTATATTAGTAGGTCAAACTTAACTGCTTCCAATATCATAGTTTTGGATTTTATTTTTTTTCAGTTTCAAATTTTTGATGAATAAGGACAACGTTCACAAAAAATTTAACAAGATAATTAATGTCAAAAAAAAAAAAAAATAGAAGCAATTAAATCTTTTTAAAACTTCAAACCAGTAAAAATAAATTGTGTGCTACTTTAAGGATGTCATTACAATATACTGAAGTTTCAACGAACTATAATTTCATAGAAAATCTTTCAGATCATAAATGTTTTGTGAATATGGCCCTTATTGGTTCATTTTATTTCTTTTTAATCTAATCGTTTTTTAGTTTTGGGGGAAAGTTGAAATTCTGTTTCATGTAGTCAAGTATGAAGCAGTTTTAAGGGAACCCATTCTATAAAAAGCAGTGTATGTATGTCATTGTCTCTTGCTAATACTTTTATAAGTGCTTTCTGCTTTGTAATAACAAGGTTTTTCCTGTACACTGCTCAAGTGAAATTGAATATTGTCCAATGATAATATGGATCTGAAGAAATAAATAAGTTATTTTAATTTAAACATCTTTGAATTCATAAGTTTTATTTTGGTTTAAATAACATATTCAAATCACACACACACACGCCATTTAAAATATATATTTTTTTTGCTCCTTAATTTAAGAATAAAATTTATTCTTTTTTCATTTGTACTTTAGTTCATAACTTGTATCTCTTTTTCATTATTACAGAAGTCATGTTTTTCATGTTGGATATAATTATCTTGAAACTTTAAAATAAGAAGACATATACCGTATATGCTCCAATAGAGGCCCCCGGCGTTTATTTGCAGAACTAGCCTCAGCTCCCGGCGCTTAATAGAGACTGGCTGCTATTAGAGGCCGGCCATTATTAACAAAAACCTTCAGAACGCAATATTTTGACACATAAATACCGGCTAATATTACAAACAGCTACTTTATTTGAATTTTATATGCTACATAAGACTGTTAAAGATAAATGGCAATGTCTTTCTGTATCTTTCGCTGCTATTCGTCGTCCAAATCCGCAATGAAGGGCAGCCGCCTCACCGGAAGTTTCTTTGGCGTATTCCACCGAGCAAATCTTAAAGGCAATGTCAAATGACCGTTTCGGGGGCATTTTGTAAGGCAATGTACCGTAAAGTATTACGCACGACTATAAAGATACGGATGCTTACGCTAGTACCGGTAGGCAAATATCAAAGACCCGGCTACTATTTGGCCGTGTCCCCTCTGCAGCCCGGCTTTTATTAGAGACCGGCGACAATAAGAGACTCGGCGTTTATTGGAGCATATACGGTATATAAATGTTTACAACATAAAAACATAATTAGGGTATGCACTATAGCATGAATTACGGGATATTAATAATTAAAGTTCACTTTGCAAAAGGCTATAACTGGGGAACTAATCAGCGGAAAGACTTCATATTTGACATGAGATGTCTGCACAAATGGAATTTTTTTTTGTTGCAAAAATAAACGTAAGTTCCATACGTGGTCTTTAGGTCTTCCATACATGTGCTGCAATAAAGTAGTGGATACTGCAAATGACCAATGCCCTCAATAACATGCAATTCAAATGAAGCTGCTATAAAACAGGCAGCTGATGAATATGTCACTTCACTGCGTAGTGTCACTGTTACTGAAGAATCTTGCACTTCTTGTGAAGCTGTTTTACCAAAACAACAGCATCACAAAAATTTAGAATATTAAAGATACCAAAAACGGGCTCATTGACTGCAAATGATGTATGGAAAATGATCCAGAAATTTGAAGATACAGTTTCCTTAGAGATCAGGCCTGGCAAAGAGCACAAGCCTGTCGTTAGCAGATAGTGGAAGAAATATCCACAGCATTACAGGAAAAAAGAATGGCAAATGTCGTGGGTAGCAGCAGTGCATGCAATGTTGCAAGATTATTAAACAAACCATTAAGCATAGTTCACAAAGTAAACAAATTCTGCACTGGTACCATTCAAAATTTTCATATGAGCAATTGCTTAATCCTGATCAAGGTGCATGTAAAACATTTTCTCTGCAGTTTCTTGCTCGAACGAAGCTGGATAACAACTGGCATGGAATATTTTGTAGACTGATGGCACTTACTTCCATCTGCATTGTGATGTGAATACACATAACTGCAGAATTTGAGCAATTGCAAACCAACACATTGTGCAACTGATTCCATTTCATTAAAGTCACTTCATATTTCTTTGAAGTGGTTTTATAACAGTTTTCGTATCGGATCTTTCTTTTTCAAAGAGCTGGGTCCTGCAAGTGTCTGTACCTGCTCTTATTAACCTCTTCTCTGAGTATTTACCTACAGCGGGGGTTACCCATCTTGGATATTTTGTGATAGCTACAGTCATTTTCTCTAAAGAGTGAACAAATAATATGCTATTTTATTAACTAAATAATAATAATAGATTATTTATATAGATACTACTTAAACTTTTTTACACTACTGAAATATTTACAAAAGCATATTTCTGTCTGAATGATACTGTTGTAAACAAGGCACTACACACACAGCTTTTTCACAATCGCTTCCTTCATATTTCTTCACTCTTACTGCAGAAGCAGTCATATTTCTTCTGTTTCCTCAGCATTTTTGCGTTTCCAACTAGGGGTAACCATTTTTATCAACTGACAGTTTGTCATGTTTCAAAATTACTCTTCCAGAGGTCATATGAAAGTCATGGAAAGTAGTGCCATTTAGCATAGAAAACTCAAAAAAATTACAAAGTATCATTATCTAAGCCATTACTTGTCATGCCAGGAGATAGTAGTGGTAAAACATGGGTGACTGAATAGTTCATCAAACCATTACAATGTCGTGATTGCAAGACATTCATATGGGTCATTCTCCAGTAACAGTACAATTTCATGTCCCAGTCCATTTCAAACTCAAGAGAATATTAATTTCCTATGTAAATACTTTTAGATGATAACGTGCATTAACATAAAAGTATCCTGATTCTTAATTTATTAAATTATAATGAAAATATATTTTTTTGCAAGTAAACAGAAGGTGACATGTCACCTCCATTTCTGTCCCGCCTCACATTTGCTGATAAAAATATTTTTTAAATGCAAATATTTGTAATTACTCTAGCAAATTTAACTGTAATCTTAAACTTTATAATTTAGGCAGCAATAATATTCCCTGAAATACAATTTTAATAGGATGTACTGTAATACATAATATAACATTTGTCCCAGGGTTTTAGTGTCACCTCTAATATCGTAAATTCTACTTTCCTTGAAGTTGGGCAGAATTGTAGTGTCACTCCACCATTGTTTGGAGTTAGTGAGACATCGCGCCCGAATTCTGCTTGAAGAAAAGACTGATAGTTGAGTTGTTGCAATTTTATCCTAATTTTGAAACAACTGATTGAATTCTTTTGTCACCTCCACTTCAACTCACATTTGGGTAAATCTGATGATTATAAATAGCCTATTGTTAAATATTGATTGTAATTGTTATACACATGGCCATGAGCTCTAGCATATAACCTCCAGAGCTACTTAAATATCATGAACTAAAGATGAAATTGTCACCTCTGTTATTGCTTCTCAAAAGTGAAGGAGATACAATATTTTTTTATGTTCATTGTAACCTTCATCTTTTTTCGCAATGTACTGTAACTAGACATTGTAATTCATCAGCTAATGCGAAATTTTATTTTTTATGTAACGTTTTACGTCATAAAATTTAATTGAGTACGATGTCTAATAGTAAATTCAATTCATTTTGTACGTGATGGACCCACCCAACCAGAATAGAAATTTGAAATGCTTTATTTAATTGGCACTTCTATTCCTAAATTATTATCAGTTAACAATGTTAGGTAACTACAGTGAAACAGAACATGGATAGGAAGCATCAGATGCTGTGGCTAAAAAGAATTGCTAACAGCTTAGTTGCTACAAGGCAGCTGATCTTAAATCCATCTTATTTCCAAACTTAGACTTTTTCTAGGTTTACAACAGAATTATCCAAACCTAAACTTTTTGCTGTAGATAACAAAATGATATCCAGCATTGATTCAAAACTACCAAAAAAAGATCCAAAATTTTAAAGGAACAGTGAAAGTCACCAAATTACATGGTCATTTACGAACCCAACTATTCTTCAAGCTTGACGACTTAGTTGTCAGAATTGCCTCCCTTATGAAGCATACCCTCATTATGGTTTAGGAACAATACACCTTAAAAATGTATGAAATTATATCCTTGTTTATGTTAGCTTATTTTCTTTATTTATTTGGTACATAAAGAACTTACAGGCTTTTTTTTTTAAAAAAAAATATTGTATTTTAAAAGTGCTAAAAAAAAATGTTATGGTTGAAATGTTTTTTTCATTCTAATTAAAAAACTTGCCTTAATAATTTTAGAAAAAAATATGTTCTGACATTTTTATAATATCATACATTTACTAAATAAATGGAAAAAAAATCCTTCTAGCCAGTTTCTACAAAAGTTTCAGAAATAAACAATTTTTCCTTTTACATTATTACTAGTTTTTGGAAGACTTGTCACCTCCGTTTACAATTAATTTTGCAATTATTTAATTATCAATGAAAAATCGTCACAAAATATATAATCTCAATTACCTTTATCTTCACATTATTTTTATAAGGATCTAAAATATTAAAAATAACAAAAAACAAACAAACAATATAATTGAAAAATTTGTTTCCCAAATGACACATACACGTCATGCCCAGTTAAAGAGGTTAATGGCCAACAACATGCATCTCTTTTTAGCCAACCAGGTAATTTCAACAGCATCAGTGTTTAGATTCAGTAGTGTTCATGCAGGATGGTGTCCCATCTCACTTAGCTATGTGTAGAAGCTGTTGCCTCAGGTTCAGGATTATCAGCCTCCAGTTAATGTTGATGAGTGGACTTCACCAAGAAAACACTTTGCTCTGTTTGCCACCAATCTTTTTGGTACAGAGCAAGAAAGTGTGGTTTATCTAGTGCAGTGGTCGGCAACCTTTTGTTGTAAAAGGGCCAAATATGTTATGGGGATTACTGCGGGCCGCACTTGGGCCAAAAAGGAAAATCTTATTTTAACAACCAAAAAAAACGGAAAATCTTATTTTAACAACCAAAAAAAAACGGAAAATCTTATTTTAATAACAAAAAAAAAAAAAATGGAAAATCGTAATTTAAC
>JAFIDM010012231.1:77650918-77662779 GCA_023159025.1 Thereuonema tuberculata
AACAACCAAAAAAAAAAAAAACGGAAAATCTTCCAACACGTCCCGCGGGCCGCACCAAAACGCTTCATGGGCCGCATGCGGGCCGCGGATTGCCAACCGCTGATCTAGTGCATTAGATATTATGTAAATAAGTATCAGGTAATAATAAAAATATATATTTTTATTGTTCCTATCATAAAGATCCTTAAAGTACCTATACATCGACAATTTTTTCCATTAAACATATTTGAAATTAATTGTGATATGTAGGCAGTGACTTTTGCAAATTACTGGGGGGGGGGGGTATTTTTGTCTCCCCTCCCCTATTATTAAATCAGGAGAAGACTTAAGTTTAAAATATGTGAAGAAATCTATATGTAAATAATAATCGCAAATATATTTCTTAAAATCATTTAGAGGGGCTACAAGCAACCGAAAATTATTGATGGGGGGGGGGGGGGGGAAAAACACTCCGACCCCTTGAATCAGCACCTACGTTGTTGTTGTTTGTTATCTCACATTAAATTGCAAAATTAATTTGACTGACATATTGTCATATTTCTAAATAGGCTTATTTTGCAAACACAAGACCCACTCACTGACTTGCAGTTAAGATAGAAGTATTCAAAACAGTTTGAAATAATATAATGTAAGTAACGAAATATAATAGCAATTCCATAAAAAGGACTAACCGTTATTAGTACGAATTTCATTAATATTAGTTTAATTATCACGCAAATCAGTAATGAAACAGCCTCAATTTTAACTTTAAGAAACAAAAAGGACGAAAGCTTTAAAGACATTGAAATCTTTTAATATGGATAGAGATTATTTCATGAAATTCATAAAATTAATAGGTGAAAATAAATACTTCAAGTATAAAGATAAATTGTACATACAGAAAAAAAGGCATTCCTATGGGTAGTCCGGTATCGGATACCATTTGTAATATTTATTTAAATTGGGTGGAGAAAAACTATAAATTAAAATGGCAGGAGGCAAGATTTAAATACTTAAGATATGTAGATGATATTTTCATCATATGGGAAGGGACGGATAGGCAATTCTCAAGGTTCTTTACATATATTAATAATTATCATGAAGATTTAAATTTTACCTTGGTGAAAGAAGATAAAGGCCAGGTACCATTCTTAGATGTCTTCGTTGAAAGTAATAGTTCATCTTATGAACATTATAACAAGAAGTATCAGAGTGGTCACATGTTAAATTCAAATCAAACCATAATTTATCTACTAAAAAAGCAATTATTTATATACAATTTAAAAAGAATTACAGAATACACTGAAGACAAGAATTTATGGAATAGTAAAGTCCAAGTTTTAAAGAAAAAACTATTACTTAATGAGTATCCAGAGGGCTTTATTTTGTCTATTTTTAACAGATTTTTTAAAAAGAGCTCTAAAAATGGTAGAGGTAATGTAAAAAAAGGTGAGAAACCAATTTGTCAAGTTCCCTAAAAGAATTAAATTGAATAAATGCATTAAGAATGTTTGTAAAGAGAATGATGTAAAAATTGTTTATTACAGAAGTGGAAAATTATTTAGAAGAAAAAGATTATCGAGAAAGATGTGTTACATAAAATGGGGGTGTTATATATTTTGACATGTAGAGATTGCTACAATTTTTACATAGGAAGTACTGGAAGGATGTTACAGGAACGGATTCAAGAACACGTTAGAGCGTTTAAACACAAAAGAAGAGTGTCTGAATGGGCGGACCATTGCGAAAGGAATGATCATAATCTGGATCCTTTAGTGGATATTTTGTATGAGTGTAAAGATGAAATGGAAAGACTAATGTTAGAATCTTGCTTTGTTAATGGTAGTGATTGCATGAACAAGGATAGGTCTTTGAAGGTTAATGAGATTTCCTATGGTATGTTCAAAAAATTCATGGATAATGATTTAAGATTGAAGAAATTACTCAAATGGTAGTAAGTCAGTTAATTGAATGATTGATTGTTTATTATGTTGTTGTTAATTTGTTTGATGAATACTTAATGATTATTATAATGATTGTTTTCTCATTATAATAATGAGATTTTCATTTGATTGTTTCTCGTTTATTTTCAAGAGTGTCATGTTCGTTATTTGTTAATGATTTTGAATTGTATGAGAAAAGAAGATTTCTTTTATGTATATTTTATATTTTATATTCTTTATATTTGAATGTTTTCATGAGTTAGGGAGCCTTGATAAAGTTCTTGGGTGACAAGAACGAAATATTGGTGATAAAGATGGTTTTGTGTTTATATTTACAGATGATGTGAATTGACAAAAGATCATTCGACCAACTAAAAATGCTGAGTTGAGAATTCTATATTTATTTAAATAAGTTATAATTGAATAAATCCATCTTCTGTATGAAGCAATTAGTTTCGTTTAGTATCCTACATTGTTAAACTTTTTAATATTCAGTATTTATTAATCGCATCTTGGCCATCGCAAGTCAATAATATACAGCAATTACTAAAGCCTAGTCCACACTTCGAAACATGTTTCTAGAAATTGTTTGCAAACAGTTTCCTTTGTTTCCCAACAGTTTGCAAACCGTTAGATGTTTTGCATACAAATCTGCCAGTCGAGGTAAGAGATGTTTACCGAGGAGGACGTATTATTAGCTTGTGCTTCTTTAAAAGTAGTAATTTTTTAAATAATAATAAGATAAACTTTAAAAGGATAAAATTGAAAAAGAATACAACTATCTCATGATCATTTGAAGGGTCAGTACTTCTTCGCTCTCGAGATTCTTGAGAACTTAGTAAAAACGTTAATGGCTCGTATCCATACCACCCCACTTTCTTGGGAGAAGTACCACTTTTCTTCTGATTACAAAAAGCTTTGTGTTCCCTACGAAAATGGACACGGAGAGCCTTCGACTTCTTGTCAATCTCTTGTTGGCTGTCAGCGATTTCCTTCAAACCCATCGTGCTTTTTAATCCTATTTTTGTACTTCGAGTAAGTAATGTCCCAAAGTATTCTATGAGACTGAAACTCCTCAATAAGCTGTAGGGTCTTCTCCTGCATCCACATTTCAATATAAGAAAACGGATTCAATAAAAAAAATTAATAATAAAAATAAAGGAGAAACGAGCAGAGACGTTGACTTAGCATATACAAAGGAAGAATGACTACTGTCCAGGGGAGGGAGATGTTTAACAGACTACATTTGGAAACAAGTCCAGACATGGAAACTTCGTTTCCTGTACATCAATTTCCGATGGAAAACAAGAAAGATTGTTTTTGTTTTTTGTTTTTTTTTGTCGAAAAGCAAGAATTTGTTTATAAAGTGTTTCGGAGTTGTTTTCAAATTGTTTACGAACTGTTTACAAGCAATTTCGAAACATCTTCAATAACAAAAATGACATGTTTCCAAACAATTTCCAAACAATGTTTTCTGAAAATGTTTCCAAGTGCGGACTGGGATTAAGCAACGAACAATATTTCGTATGCTAAATGAACAAACAAAAAAATGTTTGTTAATATATTTTACATTTACGGGCTTTTATTTGTTGTTTTTTCGCCGAAGATTTAATTAAAATTCTATTATTATCGCTCATATATTATATTTTTATAATGTTTGCTATCAATCGATTGTTGTATTGGAATCGTCGATGATCATTGTTGACGTTTCTGACGGTAAGTATGATTTGTAAAGTCAGAAAATATGGATATTCTGATGTTTTCTTAATAAATCCAAGCTGTTTTGAAATGCTGTTTTGTCTAACTGATATGCAGCATTCAAGATGGTAAATTATTTTGATTTACGAATATTTAAGAGATTTTAATTCAAAGGGTTTCTTAAATTAAAATCAATTTGAATGGAACTGCATCAAACCCAATTTGATTAGTTTTAAATTTAACTTACTAAACTTTACTTAAACTTTAGATGTAACTTGGGCTTATATTAGACGCAGATAACAAGCAAAATATCGCTTATAACGCCATTCATATTGTACTATTTGTATAATTTAATTAGAAATTTCTCTAACATGTTCAAGGCAAAATTAAAGAAATATTTGGAGTATGTTATGTTATGTTATGTAGTGAATGTGGGTGGCAGAGAATCCAAGCACTGCGAACGGAGAATATTTGGAGTAAGTTCGCAAACGATTCATTTCACAGAATATTTGATATAAATTCCTACACTCTGTATCAGCCAATTGGAATAAATGTTTACCATTTCGTGTCGTTTTGAAACAGGACTATTTACTTTAATGAAGTGGTTTGTTTCCTGCTGGTACTCCATACCCCTTTCACGCCAGATGAACTGACATCTGGAATCCGATTGCAGACTGAATCGATTCTCGTTGGAGAACGACACATTGGCCTATTGATTCATAGTCCAATTTCGGTGGATCTGGCACCACTGCAAACGCCTTCTACGGTGCTCTCTGGATAGCGGCACACGATGACTGGCCTTTGAGCATGTAGCCCTACATGTCGCAGCCGTCGAGCCACAGTATGGCGAGATATCCTCATTCCAGTGCTGGAATGGAGGCGACTTGCAAGCTGACTGACCGTCTGACGTCGATTGCATTTAGCTGTTACCGCTAAATATTGGCCTTTATGTGCAGTTGTAGAGCGAGGGCGACCTCTTCCAGTGCTTCTGGAACACATTCCAGTCGTTTGAAATATTGTCCAGAGCCTGGAGACAACACTATGTGCGATTCCAAACTCTCTGGCAACATCGGTGATTGTGCGGCCTTCCAACTTTTGGATAATCCTTTCCCTCGTGAAATCATCGAGATGATGTCCTCGTGAAATGACAAAAAGTTCACGTTTGTAGAGTTAGTCCTTTACGTCCATAAGTTTAGATAAAGACAATTCCCCAGCCGTGTCAATTTCCATTTTATCTATATACTGTAGTTTCGAGCTATCACGCAGGCGATTGACCCCTATGCACGCGATTCGGAAATTTGCGTGTGGACCTGTTTTCTACTGAGCATCTACAGTTATGCTAATCACCACAAGCTGTTTTGAAGGATTCTGTAGCTGTAACCCTTAAGAATGGAGTTCGTCCTTAAGTTTTGGGCATGTGTATGTGTGTGTATTTGCTTAATATCTTTATTTAGATGCGGTATTTAAAACGGAAGTTTGTCTTACTTTCATAATGCCAAAACGATATTGTTTTGAAAATAAATACAGTAGAGCACCGCTGTTCGATGTTTCGCTTATAAGACGCTTTTTAGTTACACCAAAGGAATTGTGTGGTACGGCTCTTCATTCATTCGGCTCTTTCCGGTTTGAAGCAGTGACGCGCTCATCAGTGAGACTTCGCAGACTGCCCTAGTTGAGCACTCGTCGCCATTTTCATTTCCATTCATTCTGTCTGTCTACATCGTGCATCTCTTTGGATTCTGACAAGTTTCGGGGGTTTGAATTTGAAAGATATCGACATACAAACTATAAAATATCAGTACCAACGTATCATACTAAAATAATCAACATAACATTATCAAAAAAAAAAATAGTATTTTACTCAATTTTATTTTACAGACTTTGGAAGTATAATTTTTAAAGTTTGTTTTGTAAATACAGTCGAACCATGCTTTTACATTCCCGCAAATAATGTTTTCCCCTCATTTACAACATTTTTTATCTGTCGCTTCAATTTTCCTATTATTATAATATATTTTTTTTTCCTGTACTTACGCTATCGTAATATCAAACTTCCCGCAATTTACGTTGTTTCCATCAAACGGACTAAAAATAAAGATGGCATCGATGCAATGTATCGATTGTTTCGACACTCGATGTCTTCATTCGGTTTCGGCTTCATTCTTGTTACCTCTCATTTGGCACTAACTTTCACGTGTGACGTAGTATTGCAGAATATTGTTACGAGTATAAAAAAAATTCTGAGACCATGTGTTCTCATGGATACTACTCTCAAGATGATTCCCACAACAGCAGATGTAGTTGTAGCATTAGAGACTGTAAGGAGGTATCTTTCTGCTGTAGGAGATGATTCAATTTTTGAGATCTAGAGAAGCAAATAGAAAACTAGACACATAAAAGATGTAAATAGTCAAAATATCAGACTTATTTTGTAAAAAGAACTAGTGTCTCGTTTCGTTTGAAATATGTGTGTAGGCTTTATATTTTGAGATATAAAGTGATTAAAATAATGTTCATGATAATTTTCCTTTCCTAAATTAAATATTTAATAATTGTAATATTAATATAGTCCTACGTGCTATAAAAGTTGCAAGCATTGATTACAAATTATTCTACGCATTGAACATTGTATCCTTAATGTTCTTGGTACATGGAAACATTTCCCATAATTTACACTTATCCTCAATTTACACCCTGTTTCCCAACGTGGGGCGCACGCCCCACAGGGGGCAATTTGATTGCTTAGGGGGCAATTCGGAAATGGAGCAATGTTTTTTTTTTTGGTTGTGAAAGTAAAAAAAATGATGTTGTTTTTTTTAAGTTATACCTAATGGTGGAGCATAGCATACTTTAGATACTTTAGGTAGGGCGCAGCACAAAAAAGGTTGGAAAACACTGATTTACACCAGTGTTTTAGAGTCCCTTGAAAAGTGTAAAAAGAGGGGTTCGACTGTACTTTAAAACAAATATAAAATATACGTATATCGTTTTCCAACTAAAGAAAAATAATCCTATTTATAACATTCTAGTTTGATGTTGTAGAAATTCTAGTTTGTAAAACAACTTTATAATTTTAGCTTTTTTTATATTTCAAATAATGACAACGCAAATTAGGCTGAAATGTCTGCGTCTTCAGAAGCTTTAACAGAAGAAGGGGACTCGACAAAAGAGTAATCATTTTATTTTACTTATTTAGTTGATATTTTAGTTTGCTTCATGATTTTATTTAAAAACGTAAGAAGCTTATTCTTAAAACCAGTTTCATTCAGACGGATGCATACTTAGAGTAGACTGAAAATCAAGAATAACTACAATTCTGATTAAAATTCTGTTAAAAAAAATAAGAGTATGTTATTTAAAACTATAAATAAATCTACTGATTACCTTTAAGACCAGCAGATTTTCAAAATGTCCATTTTTAACTTCATTATACATAATTAAAGCAGTCATAAAACGTGTGGCATAAATTGTGTGATGTCAGAAAGTAGTTTGATCAGTGTAATACAAAATGGCTCGAAGTGGAAATTCTTTAATTATAACACCAGAAATCTCTTTGAAGGGTAGTAGAAACCATCTTTCAAACTTTCAAATTTTCATGTGTTTGCCAAGGAAAATTCCGAAACACTATAAATGAGAAATTCTGTAAATGAGATTTTGGTGAACGTTATACAATGACGAGTATGTTCATTCACGCAACTGAATCGAACATCTTCAACTAAAGCCTGAATTGAAACTTCTGATTTTAATTTCCTTTTGAGCTTTACATTTTATTCAGTATGATATGCCAATAACACTTGATTTTTATTAACTTTATTTTATGAACACAGGATAACCCACAACAAATAATAATAATAATACCTCGACGAGAGGTGTATTCTCATCACCCTACCTGACTTCCTATCCTTGTTCTGACGTTGTTAGGTTGGGCTAGCGCGTGGTCCGTCGTTGCCTATTCGCGGGTAATAGCAACGAAAATCGCGTCTCGTGTGAAAGGCTCCACTGAAATCTATAGAACGACGGTGATCGCGGCTTAAAAATGGCGGCTTAAAAAATCGCGTCATGTCCCCACCAGAATCCTGGCAGCGCTGCCAGAAGGGACCAAGCGGCGACTCAGATTCTACTGAAATCTATAGAACGGCCTGGCGGCGCTGCCATGGTCGCGTCGTATGAAAGAGCGCTTATTAAAAATTATCTCAATTTTTAATAAAATCGATACCAAAGGTTATTTTTAATTTTAGAATATTTTACTCTCTCTTTTCTTAAATTATAATAAAAACTTTAGAAAACAAGAATAAATAATCGAAATAAAAATTCGGCCAGACACTTCACTATTTAAAAAGGTTTATACACAATAAAATTACATTTAAGCACTGCCGGTTATACACAAATGTAATTAAAAGGCTTATTGTATAAACCTTTTTAAATAGTCAAGTGTGTGTGGCCTAATTGTTATTTCAATGGTTCGTTCACACGTAAAAGTTTTTAATTAAGAACAAATGATCAGCCTTACAATTTTCAAATGCTAAAATTTTATGTAATTCTTTTTTAAAAATATAAAAATCAAATAACTGATATTTTGTCCAACTTTGATAATTATTATTATTATTATACGACGGTTGGGGAAAATAAGAAAATCGTGGTTATGGACTACTACTTCCATGTATTCACAGTGACATCTATCGCAAAACATCGTAAATAATTTCTATTTTTCTGCAAAATAGAAGAGAAGAAGATTGTCGATTTTTTTTAGTCTTTGCATTTTTAACGTATCTATATATTGTTATTTTTATTTTTATATTATTCACGTTTTTTGTAATTTTATCATCCATATCCTAAAGTGGCTTCGGACGAGTAAAAAGGAGATGTCCGGTCAAGGAAAATGAACTGCGGCTCCCGTCGTTTTCTCTCGCTGACAATTCTCTTCACCGTCAAATGGAACAAATTTGTATCAATACAATGTCTTCCTAATAATTCAGAAATACATATTCCATCACCCTGACTCTTAAACTAGTGGAAAACGTTCCAAATTGTACCTGTAGCTTGCTGTGCAGGCCTTATAGTAACCTGTTCTTATGATGCCACCATATTTCTGCAGCAATGAGTTCCAGGATCAACTAAGTGATCCGTTTTGTTTTGTTTTTCTTTTATGGTCATTCTTCTTTCTCTGTGCTTCTTTTATAAAACTACCAATTATAAATCAAAATGTACTTTTAAATTTAATCTACAATAATTAACTTCTATTTTAAAGTTTGAGATTTTATTCCATAAATAGAATTTGAAATTTGATAAACGACTAGAATATCGGAAGAAGAAGAAGAAAAAAAGCACAGGGTTGTTTAGCTTTACCTGAAATCCATAGGTGAAACTACATCTGTATAATCGGATGAAATCTCCATTGAACCAGCCTTACTGGTGTCAATGCTGCTTTCGATTTAATTCAGTATATTTGTTATAACATAGGTTTGGATGAAACTCCTTGTATTTGAAATTAAAAAATTAGGATTTATTTATTATCTTTAATAAGTATTAGGCCTATAACTTAGCTTAAGAATATAAGAGAATTTTTTATTAAAATAATTATAATAATTATTAATAATTATATTCCACATGTAAAGAAGGTTTCCGGAGCGCCTTTGCTCCCGAAACAATAAAAGTAGGAAAAAAACACTGCAATATTTAATATAGATTTACAGTTTTGCTGGGATTTCAGTTATAGTTGTAAAAATTATAATTACATTTCACTTTTATCTAAAAAAAAAAAAAATTCAGTTATTATTAAAATATGAATTTTTAAGCTTTTAAC
Organism: Thereuonema tuberculata; assembly: GCA_023159025.1. Classification (NCBI taxonomy): domain Eukaryota; kingdom Metazoa; phylum Arthropoda; class Chilopoda; order Scutigeromorpha; family Scutigeridae; genus Thereuonema; species Thereuonema tuberculata. The sequence goes on from JAFIDM010012231.1 coordinate 77,660,342, forward strand.
AACTGTTGTAATTGTAATTTTAGGGAGGAAGTAATTGCTGAGCCTAAAACATCTTTAGAAGTGTTTCTTGAAGACATACAAGATCCAGGCATTTATGAGCTCTCTCTTGTGGCCGAGAGTAAGTAATGCTAAAAGAATTCTTTAACAAGAAATTGTTATAAGACATTTTGATCATAATACCGTAAGACATGAAAACTTTAAAATTTGAGACCAATGTTCATTTCTGATATCTCAAGACAGCCTGTTTCACGCTAATTTGGCGATCATCAGTTGAGAGTAATGGGAATGAACAAGCAGGTCTAGCAAAGGAGGTGAATCACGTGGCAACGGGAAGATAAATGGAACCTCTACAAATCTAAACAAAAAACAATAATACACATTAAAAATAAAGAAAAATAAAATTCATGTGCTGGGCTCAGCCAGCCTCAATGAATTTCTAATGCGCATTTAAATGAATAAAAATGCATAAACACATTAAAATTTGAGACCAATGTTCATTTCTATCTACTCTCAACTGATGAGAGTAATGTGTTTATGCATTTTTAGACGCTTTTTATTCATTCAAAAATAAACAAAATTTGGAAATTCCGTTTATTTTTTTGGTTGTAGATTTTTGGGATGGGGGGGGGGCGCAAATATCAAGTGTACGGCTCCTGACGAAATCTTTTGATAAAAAAATCAATGAACATTTTCAATGACAAGTTGTTATATTTGAGCTCAGCTGCTGTTGGTAATAAAATCAGTGGTATTTATTAATGTTATTAATGATTATGTTATTGGCTTGAGAAAAAGACTGTTGTTACCAGGAGGTACGTAGCATTAAGAAGAAGCATGGTTTAATTTGATGAAAATGAATGATTGGCTTTGATGGAAAAGCCTATTGATTAATTTAATCCATTTCAAAGGATTCGTTAACATCATAACGTAGAAATGAATGACATTGAATTAATATTGGTTCAATGTACTGTAGGTACTTCAGCTTCATTTCTTTGGAAATCGCGACAAAGAGGAAATTAATTCAATTCTTAATGCAGTTTTGGGAACACAGCTTGAGCCAATTCGAGTCATTCCAGGCAGAGGCATAGCTAGAATTTTAGTGCCTAGAATTATCGTGTACACAAATGTCGCCTCAGAGCTACTTTACAGTGCAATCCTACCAAAAAAAGAAAACACCTGTAGATAACACCATGCAACCAAAAGAAAAAAAAAACACTTTTAAAGAGAATAGATTAAAAAAAAATCATCTAATGCTGTTTTGCCTTTCCTTGGCCAGTTCACTCCACTCGCCTCTCTAGCTGCGCTGCTAGGATTTCTTGAGCTAAACTTTTTTTCATGTTGCCAATTATAAACTGTATATAAATAATTACAGCAATAAAACCTCGAGACTAGAAAAAAGAAATAAAAGCTACGAATTCCAAAACACTTTGTTTAAGCAGCTAACAAATCTTTGTTTGGAAAGAAGAAATAATTAAATATTAAGTTTCATTAGCTAATATAATTTGGTCTATGCAATGACAATTTATTTATGAAAGTACGTAGCATTACATAGGAACTTGCCTGACAGATTTAAAGACTTAAAGATTAATTAAAAATAAAATTTACAAATATGCAGTTCACACACTTGATTAGAATTTATACTACAATTTACAAAGTTATAAGAAAAGAATTGAAAATAAACTAAAAATTGAATAAACTAAATGAATTTTTTTTTTAAAAATCACAGTTAAATTTCTTAAAAGGTTTTCCTTCCTTAGCAGCATATACCATTACAAAAAGTATTTTGTCATATCTCGAAATGGAAGTACAGAGAAAGCACAATGTGTTGTGTGATTTGTGGAGACAAAGAATGATGATTTCGAAAAAGAAAATATAATAGTCGGCATATTTTCTCATTATTAAAGTGCAACAACAGGATTACTCAATGATGGACTGGCTGTAATAAAATAATGTCTCTCAGGTAAACTGCTCTGGACCTCTTCGTAATGGTTGTATCAAATTTCATGTGAACTTAACCAAACAATGTTCACAGACTCAAAAATAGAATTTTCAAGATGCATAAATCTTTTAAAAAAATGTGGCATAAATTCACGTACTACATGATGTAGTTAGGGCTACTTATTTGCAGAACCCACATTCTTGGTTTGTGGAATATGTTAGTTAATTTATTTATTTATTTTTTAAATATTCAATTCTTAAGAAACAAGGTGATACACAACCACCTCTCTAAAAGATTTTTGAGTAGGTGTAATATAATATAATTTTTCAGGAGACTAATGAAAAAGTTTTAAATGACTACAATAAAAAAAAAAAAAAAATCCAGATTTTCAGACTAAATTAGGTAAAAGACAGTCCAAGAATTCCAAGAAAGAGCTCAGACATTCCCAGAACTTGGGAAGACGAAAGTCAAATTTTATCTTATCATTTTTTTTTTTTTTTTT
>JAFIDM010012231.1:77663179-77730989 GCA_023159025.1 Thereuonema tuberculata
GTAGCCAAAGGAGTATCAAAACTATTTAATGAAAAACATAGATCTTCTTAGATACATCTTTAGATGTATCTAAATAAAAATAATAACAAAAAATTTATCTTTTTTTTATGTCATCTTACCATATTTTATGCTACAGAACGAATTATTTTTTTTAACATGTATTGTTATGGGAAAACGCGTTTCACATAACGAACTTTTCGCATAACGAACTTGCTCCTGGAACGAATTAAGTTCGTTGTGTGAGGCACCACTGTAATGAACTCACAGACGTAAGGAACTTCAGAGTGGAGAACGCTTGAGCTGCTAACGTTTTCATACGATTCATCATGAATCACACTATAATTTTAAAATAGAAATTGCAAACATACAGTTTTAGTTATTATATTTAGTTCGTTAATCAAAACTGACCAATAACTGTGTTTTTCATCGTTCTTTAAATTTTGGACCAATAAAATAATTGGCGAGACATTTACAAAGATTTATACATTTTTATTAAAGCTTTCTATTAAAGCCAAAAAGCTATTTGATAAACTATTTTACAAAAAAAAAGGAAAAGAAATTTTTAAATAAGATCTTGCTTAAGTGCATTAATTGTAATTCATATAGTTCAGGCAAATATATTAATGAGATAGATATTTATGTTTAATTACGTTCTTATATTCGTGGGACATAATTTTCACCATATCAAAGCTCGCTGTAATATTCTTACAGATTTCTCTTTTGATGTTTTGATATTTTTGTTTTTTAATTTCGGCAATGCAAGAAATCCTTGTTCTCTTAAATATGGGATTGAAAATAATAAAACAATATTCATTATTCTGGAGGCGTTTGAATATCTGAAGACATCTGAAACAAAATTTGGTTTTTTTGTTGGTGTTAAAGGATAGTTCAATAAAAGATAAAAGTTCACTATGAATTAATTCTTATAAACGATTTCTAGGGTCTACCCATCCCTCTAGATTGAGTACCGGGTTTCTTTCCTGGGGATACAGGCGAGCGCTGTCTGTTTGTATATTTGTCTGTCTTACGTAATCAATGCTCTAACCCCCTTCCCCCTTGTCAGCAAAAATAAGCAAAGCTTGAACCCTCCCCCCCCCCCACGCCTATTTAACACTTGAAGAGCCCCTTAATTGATATGTAAATATATAAACCAAGATTTTAAAAAAAAAAAAAAATGGGAGAAGGAAACACTGTCGTAGGCTGATGGATCCTTATACTATTTTTTTCTTCAGTTATTCGAGCCGTCTTCAACTTAACATACTAGTGCATACTAATGTAGTGAAAAATCTGAAACGTTGCATAATAATTGTGAAAGCTTGTAATGCTTCGTAATTACAAATCCTAATTTTTAAAATGAATTAAATTATAATTGATAGTTAATAATAATAGCAATTCCATATTTGTGATAAGAAAAAAAAATGTCAAATTTTATAGAACAATATACTTATATAATCCTTAGCGCTTTTTCACCAGGCCGTTCTGTAGATTTCATTGGAGCCTTTCACACGTGGCCACTTGGTCGCTTCTGGCAGCGCTGCCTGGATTCTGGTCGCGACATGACGCGATTTTTCAAGCCGCCAGGCTGGCGGCGCGGCGCGGCGCGATCACCGTCGTTCTATAGATTTCAGTGGAGCCTTTCACGCGAGACACGATTTTCGTTGCGACCAGAAGGCTGTTTCTGTTTATTTTCGCTTTAATAAGTGTTGAAAAACACGATTAAAACGAAACTACTCTAGAAACGAGGACTTTGACACTGAAAAATTCATATTAGAAGTTCGTGAATATTTATCTAGTCCCCATTATCTAAAGTACAGTTTCGTTTTAATTGTTTTTTTTCAACACTTCTCAAAGCGAAAATAAACAGAAACAACCTGCTGGTAGCAACGAAAATCGCGTCTCGTTTGAAAGGCTCCACTGAAATCTATAGAACGACGGTGATCGCGCCGCGCCGCCAGCCTGGCGGCTTAAAAAATCGCGTCATATCGCGACCAGAATCCTGGCAGCGCTGCCAGAAGCGACCAAGCGGCGACGTGTGAAAGGCTCCCCTGAAATCTATAGAACGGCCTGGCGGCGCGATCGTGGCGGCGCTGCCATGGTCGCGTCGTGTGAAAAAGCGCTAAGGCCCCTATTACACTAGGCCGCCAGGCCAGCACCCCCTACATAGGAGGGGGTGCTGGCCAGGCGCCGCAGCCACCTCTGCCACCGGTGACTCAGTCGGCGACACGTGCAGGGCAACCGGTGGCGCAACCAATCACTCGTTGTTCGGTCCTACGGTAATTCGGTAGTTCTCGCCAGCCGAGCAGTCGGTTTTTTGTGTTCCTCGCATTCTTTTTTGCGCACTGTTTTACTTCACTGTCTAGAGAACTGCAGATTGTCACTGTGGAAAGGAGTGGAAGTGAAAGTGTAGACAAGACAAAAAGCAAGTAGGAAGAAGCCCTGAAAGTGCCAGAAGTTATTGGACAGAAAAGTGAATACCGAAGATTTCATTTGTGCAGTTGAACAACAACCCGTAATTTGGGACTCCAGTTCTGAAGCTTACAGTAACAAGCAAGTGAAACTGAATGCTTGGAATGAAATTATTTGTTTATTCCTAACGGATTTCGAGCACCGCCTGGCAGCCTAGTGTAATAGGCTCGGTATTATACAATGCCCCGCCACGACTCTCCGCCACCCGTGGCTGCCAACGTGGTCGCGGGGCAAGGCAGCTAGTCAGCAGCCAGTTTGTGGCGACGCCACCGGCTGCCCTAATCTAATAGGCTAAATAAGAATCAATGCCCAATGACGAACAGCGCCACCAGTGTCGCGGCTGGCTGCGCCGCTTGGCGGCCTAGTGTAATAGAGGCCTAAGAAGTTTATTGTTTCTCTCAATAGTTATCTCAATTTTTAATAAAATTGATGCCAAAGGTTATTTTTAATTTTAGAATATTTTACTCTGCCTCTTCTTAAATTATAATAAAAACTTTAGAAAACAAGAATAAATGATCGAAATAAAAATTCGGCCATGCACTTCACTATTTAAAAATAGTGAACAATAAAATTACATTTAAGCACTGCCGGTTATACACAAATGTAATTAAAAGGCTTATTGTATAAGCCTTTTTAAATAGTCAAGTGTGTCTGGCCGAATTGTTATTTCAATGTTTCGTTCACACGTAAAAGTTTTTAATTAAGAACAAATGATCAGCCTTACAATTTTCAAATGCTAAAATTTTATGTAGTTCTTTTTTAAAAATATAAAAATCAAATAACTGATATTTTGTCCAACTTTGAGAATTATTATTATTATACGACGATTGGGAAAATAAGAAAATCGTGGTTATGGACTACTACTTCCATGTATTCACAGTGACATCTATCGCAAAGCGTCGTAAATCATTTCTATTTTTCTGCAAAATAGAAGAGAAGAAGATTGTCGATTTTTTTTAGTCTTTGCATCTTTAACGTACCTATATTTTGTTATTTTTATTTTTATATTATTCACGTTTTTTGTAATTTTATCATCCATATCCAAAAGTGGCTTCGGACGAGTAAAAAGGATATGTCCGGTCGAGGAAAATGAACTGCGGCTCCCGTCGTTTTCTCTCGCTGACAATTCTCTTCACCGTCAAATGGGACAAATTTGTATAAAATACAATGTCTTCCTAATAATTCAGAAATACATATTCCATCACCCTGACTCTTAAACTAGTGGAAAACGTTCCAAATTGTACCTCTAGCTTGCTGTGCAGGCCTTATAGTAACCTGTTCTTATGATGCCGCCATATTTCTGCAGCAATGAGTTCCAGGATCAATTAAGTGATCCGTTTTGTTTTGTTTTTCTTTTATGGTCATTCTTCTTTCTCTGTGCTTCTTTTATAAAACTACCAATTATAAATCAAAATGTACTTTTAAATTTAATCTACAATAATTAACTTCTATTTTAAAGTTTGAGATTTTTATCCATAAATAGAATTTGAAATAAACGACTAGAATATCGGAAGAAGGAGAAGAATAATAATAAGAAGAAAAGCACAGGGTTGTTTAGCTTTACCTGAAATCCATAGGTGAAACTACATTTGTATAATCGGATGAAATCTCCATTGAACCAGCCTTACTGGTGTCAATGCTGCTTTCGATATAATTCAGTATATTTGTTTATATCATAGGTTTGGATGAAACTCCTTGTATTTGAAATTAAAAAATTAGAATTTATTTATTATCTTTAATAAGTATTATAACTTAGCTTAAGAATATAAGAGAATTTTTTATTAAAATAATTATAATGTATAGAAAAATCTATATTCCACATCTAAAGAAGGTTTCCGGAGCGCCTTTGCTCCCAGAATAATAAAAGGTGAAAAAAAAAAACCCACTGCAATATTTAATATAGATTTACAGTTTTGCTGGGATTTCAGTTATAGTTGTAAAAATTATAATTACATTTCACTTTTATCTAAAAAAAAACAAAAAACATTTCAGTTATTATTAAAATATGAATTTTTAAGCTTTTAACAACTGTTGTAATTGTAATTTTAGGGAGGAAGTAATTGCTGAGCCTAAAACATCTTTAGAAGTGTTTCTTGAAGACATACAAGATCCAGGCATTTATGAGCTCTCTCTTGTGGCCGAGAGTAAGTAATGCTAAAAGAATTCTTTAACAAGAAATTGTTATAAGACATTTTGATCATAATACCGTAAGACATGAAAACTTTAAAATTTGAGACCAATGTTCATTTCTGATATCTCAAGACAGCCTGTTTCACGCTAATTTGGCGATCATCAGTTGAGAGTAATGGGAATGAACAAGCAGGTCTAGCAAAGGAGGTGAATCACGTGGCAACGGGAAGATAAATGGAACCTCTACAAATCTAAACAAAAAACAATAATACACATTAAAAATAAAGAAAAATAAAATTCATGTGCTGGGCTCAGCCAGCCTCAATGAATTTCTAATGCGCATTTAAATGAATAAAAATGCATAAACACATTAAAATTTGAGACCAATGTTCATTTCTATCTACTCTCAACTGATGATCGCCAAGTTGGCATGAAACAGGCTATCTTGAGATATCAGAAATGAACATTGGTCTCAAATTTTAATGTGTTTATGCATTTTTAGACGCTTTTTATTCATTCAAAAATAAACAAAATTTGGAAATTCCGTTTATTTTTTTGGTTGTAGATTTTTGGGATGGGGGGGGGGGCGCAAATATCAAGTGTACGGCTCCTGACGAAATCTTTTGATAAAAAAATCAATGAACATTTTCAATGACAAGTTGTTATATTTGAGCTCAGCTGCTGTTGGTAATAAAATCAGTGGTATTTATTAATGTTATTAATGATTATGTTATTGGCTTGAGAAAAAGACTGTTGTTACCAGGAGGTACGTAGCATTAAGAAGAAGCATGGTTTAATTTGATGAAAATGAATGATTGGCTTTGATGGAAAAGCCTATTGATTAATTTAATCCATTTCAAAGGATTCGTTAACATCATAACGTAGAAATGAATGACATTGAATTAATATTGGTTCAATGTACTGTAGGTACTTCAGCTTCATTTCTTTGGAAATCGCGACAAAGAGGAAATTAATTCAATTCTTAATGCAGTTTTGGGAACACAGCTTGAGCCAATTCGAGTCATTCCAGGCAGAGGCATAGCTAGAATTTTAGTGCCTAGAATTATCGTGTACACAAATGTCGCCTCAGAGCTACTTTACAGTGCAATCCTACCAAAAAAAGAAAACACCTGTAGATAACACCATGCAACCAAAAGAAAAAAAAAAACACTTTTAAAGAGAATAGATTAAAAAAAAATCATCTAATGCTGTTTTGCCTTTCCTTGGCCAGTTCACTCCACTCGCCTCTCTAGCTGCGCTGCTAGGATTTCTTGAACTAAACTTTTTTTCATGTTGCCAATTATAAACTGTATATAAATAATTACAGCAATAAAACCTCGAGACTAGAAAAAAGAAATAAAAGCTACGAATTCCAAAACACTTTGTTTAAGCAGCTAACAAATCTTTGTTTGGAAAGAAGAAATAATTAAATATTAAGTTTCATTAGCTAATATAATTTGGTCTATGCAATGACAATTTATTTATGAAAGTACGTAGCATTACATAGGAACTTGCCTGACAGATTTAAAGACTTAAAAGATTAATTAAAAATAAAATTTACAAATATGCAGTTCACACACTTGATTAGAATTTATACTACAATTTACAAAGTTATAAGAAAAGAATTGAAAATAAACTAAAAATTGAATAAACTAAATGAATTTTTTTTTTAAAAATCACAGTTAAATTTCTTAAAAGGTTTTCCTTCCTTAGCAGCATATACCATTACAAAAAGTATTTTGTCATATCTCGAAATGGAAGTACAGAGAAAGCACAATGTGTTGTGTGATTTGTGGAGACAAAGAATGATGATTTCGAAAAAGAAAATATAATAGTCGGCATATTTTCTCATTATTAAAGTGCAACAACAGGATTACTCAATGATGGACTGGCTGTAATAAAATAATGTCTCTCAGGTAAACTGCTCTGGACCTCTTCGTAATGGTTGTATCAAATTTCATGTGAACTTAACCAAACAATGTTCACAGACTCAAAAATAGAATTTTCAAGATGCATAAATCTTTTAAAAAAATGTGGCGTAAATTCACGTACTACATGATGTAGTTAGGGCTACTTATTTGCAGAACCCACATTCTTGGTTTGTGGAATATGTTAGTTAATTTATTTATTTATTTTTTAAATATTCAATTCTTAAGAAACAAGGTGATACACAACCACCTCTCTAAAAGATTTTTGAGTAGGTGTAATATAATATAATATAATTTTTCAGGAGACTAATGAAAAAGTTTTAAATGACTACAATAAAAAAAAAAAAAAAATCCAGATTTTCAGACTAAATTAGGTAAAAGACAGTCCAAGAATTCCAAGAAAGAGCTCAGACATTCCCAGAACTTGGGAAGACGAAAGTCAAATTTTATCTTATCATTTTTTTTTTTTTTTTTTGTCACAAGATGACAAAATGACTACAATCCTGCACCAGCAGAAAAAAAAATCCTGACAGCAGCTAAAACCAACTTGGATTTCCAAAAAAAAATTTAACAAATTTTGGGAAACTAATGTTTTTTTCCTGTTGGTGCTTTTATGCAAGTTGATTCTTTAAGATTATCACAAATAGCACTTTGAGCTTCGGTTGGATTAAGTAAGTAAAATGTTGAGCTATAGTTCCGAATGAACAAATTAGGGATGGTTTGCTTTAAATTTGATTACAATTGTTACATAACAAATTATGTGATTATTTTTCAAAAAAAAAAAAAAATAGATAAATATTCTTTTTTCTTTTCTTTTTTTTTTTGCATAATACAGAACCTCCGGTTGATTATGATGTAGCTGGGGTTTCAGCTTATAAAGAAGCTTGTCGAAGACTAAATATTATTCCAGTATCATACTTTATTCGCCATATTACAGATAGTCATATAAATTTGGCACATCATGGAATTGGTCCATTAGGAACCCAAGCATTATGTGAAGCTTTGGTGGTAAGTTTGAACATTAACCTTTCTACTCAACTGATAAATTCTTATAAGATTAATCAAAAAAGATTATTTTACAAAATCTGGTCACCCATGAAACATTATAATTTAAAGTTTCTTGCATTTTTTTACTTTTCCAAAAAATCTACAGTTCTATTTTTTTTCTACATCTTTTTTCCGAAATCAATGAAGATGTGAAAAAAATTAATCTTAGAAGTTAGTCCCCAATAAATTAGATTTATTTTGCAAAATCTTCCAACCAATAAAAAATTACCATTCAAATAAATTTTGATGGACTTAACTAAGCTATCCTGTTCAGCTACTTAAAATGTTTATAATAATAATCCAAATTTTTCATTTTTTTTTTTTTATTTATTGAAACTCAGAGTTGATTTTCCCAAATTAAGCGGTCGCTTCGGACATCATGCGGAAGGGTTCCAAATTATTCATTTCTTTCCGATAAAAGAATCTCAAAATGTCCTTCCGCTTAAAGCCTCCGGAATTCTAAATCCGATGTTGAGGAATTAAAATCAGCGTGAACATTAACTTTTAATCCTTTAACATTAACTTTTGCCAGTATTAACTATTAACAACTTAAAATTATCTTTCTATAGACAAATCCACATGTTGTTAGTTTAAACTTGGAAGATAATTTTATTGAAGCTGATGGCGCTATGCATTTGGCAAATTTACTAAAAGAAAGTGTTATTATATCCGACTTGGTAAGTTTATTTAGATTAGTTTTTAAATCATAATTCTAATTTCTTAAAATCACTATTAATTATATCTAAAATTCTTCTTAAATTTTGAGTTTCTGATTGACATATTATTCGACTGGATAAAATTAATGTTTCCTCCATAACGCGGGACTTGTGATAACTATTCCTCTCAAGAATTCCAAAGTTCAAATAAAGCTGGACATTCGGTCATTGCATATCACTCTGCGTTTAGCTTATTCGTGACTATTTCATGGATGTAAAGATGAAATATGGGGAGGGGGGGAATCAGAAGTTGGACAGATGGAATACTTGCAGAAGTTAAAATAACATCTAATCATAATATATAAATGCATCTACAAATGATAATCTAGAAAATATGACTGCTATAGTAAATGCTAATCTACTCCATGGCTAATGGAATAGGGCCTGAAGTAGATGTAAAGAATTAATGCTAGTAGAATTTAATGTTGATTTTGAAATGGCGGAACGAAGATGTTTTGTACAGGGAGTCGTGTATAAAATTTTAAGAAAAACTTTGAAGAAACCCTTACCGTTTGTAAGATATCCAAAGGAGTGTATACTATGCTCATTGGACTGCAATTGTTTGAATGGATACCAATGAATGATGTAGTGAAGAACAGAGAATGTCCCGGATGAGCAGTTGCATTGGAGCTACATGTTTAAAGAGAAACATGGTGAAACAGACGTCTTCATTATCAGTTGTTCCAATTATACATAATACTCCTGTATTAAAGTTTTATATCAGATTAGAAAGTTGTAAAGATATGAGATTTATTCCAGTAAGTCAAGAACTTTGAAATTCTTAAAATTTCCTAAAGATGCAGAAGGCAACTGTTAACTAAAATTTTTACAAATGTAATTCCTTAAAAATTCTTGACTAATAATTTTGAAAAGGCAGCAATAAAAGATGAGATTAAAAAATTGAAAGAAAGCCATGAAATATGAGTTACGGCATTAGTTGGCATATATCTTTGCAAAATGCAGAAAATTATTAGATGGAAGGTTGACAAAAAAAAATACGATTTGAAGAAATTAAACGACTATACTGAAGGAAGAAACTGAGGAAGCGAAGTTAGAGAGATGAACGGAGAAGATCTGTCTGAACAAGTGACTGAGTGATTTTTACGATTGATGACTGAATTTTGATAATCTTTCTTTAAAGTGTAGAAAGGTCAAAATTCGCAGGAGCAACTCTCTCAAGGATAGATTCAGAGCAGATTGGACAAAATGCCTTCATTTTCTAGGAAATTCAAGGAATACTTTAGCAAATATTTCAGGAATAGGTAAGATAATAATTTTACAAGATGAAAGAGAGATATTATAACAAAAGAGAACAGGAGAGATTAGAAGAAGACAAGGCGCATGATCGATGTGTATATGCTTTACATTACCTTTGAATTTACCATTAAGTGCTCAGTGGGAGATCAATCTGGAAAATGAAAGTGCAACGTTTTTAACAATAGCAAAGCATTTACTATTTTGTAGATGGAAATAATTTAATATATAATAGAATATCAAAGCTACCAAATATATTTCTTTAGAGTACAGAGATGTAAATTACTCTATAAGATTAGACGCATTAAAACTAACAGTAAGATTCACTGAATCAAGTAATCATTAACAAATTATAGGGATTTATCAAGTATGCTAATAGCATTAACTGAATTATGTATCTTTACAATTTTGGATTAGTCACCAATTCAGTTCCCTTCTAGATACTATGTTTTTTCTTTTTAAACTGTTTTGTTTTTCCAAAGTATTAAAACAGCGGTCATTTTATTAGCCTTTCTTTCTAATTCTTTTATTTTGATCATTTCTTAACCCAGAATTTGGCCTATAACAATTTACAATCAGAAGGTGCTGCCCACGTGGAATACATGTTAATTTATAATAATCCCCAATTAAGGATACTTAATTTAGCAGGTAATTCTCTACTACGGATTACTATAATTTATAAACATTTGAGATAATCTTAGTTATATGGATAATTAATAAATATCTTAAACACTCAGAGCTCACACATTACATACATGGAAAACTATCTGGTCAGAAAGCAAGAATCCATACACGAAGACATACTTTCAGCTTTGATCTGCCCATCTTATGCGAGAAACTTAATTGGAAGCAAATGGAGTATTAGTTGTAGGCTAGATTGTGCATTCGTTACAGATTTTGTATTTCGTTTCATTATATAAATTGTGAAGAAAACAGTCAAACAGTAGCAAACGAAAACGTGAGATCTTGCAGAAATCGAAACACTTTGTCAAAACGACTCTGCCGAAATAATAGCTATAAATTTCATAGATGTTCGACAGCAATTCATGTTTTCAGTCATGTAGAAAAGCTCAATGGATATCTGGGTCTTTAGATTTTTGCTTGTTCCTTGGGTTGGTTGGTTAGTTTTTTTTTTGTTTTGTTTTTTGAAAAAAATCTCATTATGGTTCATTTCTTTATTCATGTTCTGAGCTTTAGAACTCCAGGTTTATTTCCTATTGAAATATCTTTGAAACATAGAATATCAACTGAAAATAAAATTATCAGAAATTCTTCAAAAATTTGCTTTGCGTTTAACAAAATGAAACAATAATTATAGGAAGGGAAACCTCCAAAAATAAACGAAAAAACAAGAAATACACAATAAAAATAAAAGAATAGAAATTCATGTGCCAGTCTCCGCTGGCCTCTATGAATTTTCTATGCGCATCAGTTAAATAAAAAGCGCATAAAAATAAGAATACTTGAAACATTAAACTCTTTTTTTTTCTATAATTATGATCGATACAATTGGATTCAGTTATTAAAAATTGGTAGTGTTATTAATAAACAGTTTTGAATAAATTAAATACTTGCCCTTTTCGGGTTAATTTTTGTGTTTTTTATGATCGACTTTCTAATGTTTAAATTAAAAACCCTGTCCCTCATAAGCAGAAAGAATATTTTCCAAGAAAAGACTGCAGGAACTCGGTTTCTGGGTTAGATTATATGACATTAGATATCTTCATTTCAAAATTTGGCTTCGTGGTAATGTTTATTGTTATTGTTTTGTTGTTTTGTTTTTTCCTTCTATTTTAAAGGAAATAAATTTAAAGACACCGATGCAGAAAACATTTGCATTGGATTAGATGGCAATGATAGACTACAAGTATTGGATATAAGTCACAATGAATTTGGCCATTTAGCAGGAAAAGTTATTGGCTATCAAATAGGTAAGTCTGCCAATTTCGTTTGTTTGTTTTTTATTTATTTTTTTTGTTTTTGCTTTTTGGTAATGCAGTAGTATAAACAACTAATAAATTAAAATATTTTAATCTTATCATTTATAAAAAATCAACTTTTAATTTATAGCTTTAATCTTTATAAAAGATTTATAATTAAGTTTCGAAGGACTACGTTAAATATAATAATAGTTAAAAGGTTGATTAAATTTTTGATTAAAATTACCCAGGAAAATTAAAGAAATAAAAAACAAGCAAATTTATATTTTATAAAGCCGACGATTTATTTACTTGTTTTTTTTTTTTTTTTTTTTTTTTTTTTCCTAAAAAAAAAAAAAACAAAAATTTTCTTAATTAGCAATAAATTCAACTTTTTTTTTAATTGCTGACAGTGTGGTTTATTTCACTGTGAAATTATTCTTGACTGCTTTAACTAAAACACAGATAATACTCGAGAATTAACTTATTGTACTTTTATAATTTAAATGTTATGTCTCATTTTCTGATGTTATTTAATATGTTGTTGCCATGATACTTAAAAAATAATATACGCTGATCTCCAGGAAACTTATTAAAGAATAATGAATGTAATTAAGAATGTAATGTATCTGTGAGACTTGATTAGATTTTAAAGTACAGTAAAACCCCGTTATTAAGCTCGTCAAGGGACCATGGCCTACAAGCGTAATAAGCGGGATAGCGCTATAGACGGGAAATGATTTATGAGATGGGGAAACATTTAGACACCATTTTACAGGAAAGATACTTGATTCTGAAATAGATATAGTGCAAATGTGAGCTTATTTCCTATTGAAAAAATCTGTGATTATGGTTTGCCGTGTGTGTGCGTGCTACTGTTATGAATTATGACATTTTCAATGCGGTTCAAGTAACTATTAACATCAATTGATACACCACTAGGAGCAACACTAATTTATTTTCGGAGCAGATTTAGTGCACTGCCCACTATTTCACGCGCCTTTTCTTGAATGATTGGGCCACTTAATGGCACTGATGCATCACGGGACTGATGAATCCATTCAATTAGAATTTCCTCGGCATCTTAATATTTTCCACACTTTACTTTTTTACGTTTGCAACCATCCTTCGCTGCATTGGTAATTCCATTCTTATTTTTTTATTATTGTTCTCAGACTGGATGAGGGAATTCCTAGAGATTCTGCGAAATCCTTCTGACTTAGTGTAGAATTCTCGTCGTACTTACGGAGAATTTGCAATTTTTCACTAATAGAAAGGGATTTCCGCTTCGAAATTTTGCACTAACTTACTGTATCACAGACCCGCACTTCAAAGAGTTCAAAGATTCCCTCCTACCAGGGAAAGAAAAGAATCTTTACAGTGTTACATTTCTTTTCGATACAAAATTTCCGATATAAAAAAGCGCTACAAGCGGGATTTGAAGCGTTATAAGAGGGTAAAAGTATACAGAGTTACATAGAAAATTCCAGGGACCGTAGGAAAGGAGCGTAAAGAACGGGATAGTGCTATAAGCGGGAGCGTAATAACGGGGTTTTACTGTATGTGAGTCTGTTTTTTAATAATATTGTAAGGTCTGTTTTTCTTACATCCTTTGAAGAAACTATATAGCGAGAATAACTGAGACATTACAAATCAAAGCGAAAATCTTGGATTCATTGATGTTTTAGACGTATAATAATTGTCTACAGAAATCTGAAACGGACTATAAATTGCAGTAACGCATTTCATGACTACAGTATTATTCCCGGCAGCATCTGGGAGCAGACACTGGCATCAATGAAATTTTTAGTTGGTGTGAAATTTTAGTTGCCTATGCTAATTACAGTAATTTTCAAGAGAAAGCGAAGTAACACTCAGTCATTTTAAGTATTAATATTTTTACCTGATAATTCCAGCTTCAAATCTAACAATTGAAAAATTAAACATAAGTTGGAATAACTTGAGAGGAAGTGCTGCTAATTATTTTTGCCAAGCCATCAGAGTAGGTTTATTATTTAAAATTTATTAAACTAACTCCATAGGATTATTAAAAAAAAAAAATAGAACATATATTTAGAACTTACTAACAGAACCACTTTCGCAATAAAGCTGTGGTTTTCATGAGGCGATTTTAGATGCTTCTGAAAAAACGAGAAAGCCCAAAGCTATTATTATTAGCACATTACTATTATTTTACTCCCTCGTCAAAGGAGGTTTCTTGAAATTGTCCTGTTTGTAAAAAAAATAAGATTAGAATGTATACATTTTTATTGGAATGGTTGAAATAATTGATTGATTTAAATTAAACGTGAGTTTTTAAATGAATAGGTATTTTCTGTAAAATACTTATATAGAATTTTATCAAATTCAATCAGGAGGAGTTAAAATTTTTCGTGGACAATTGCAAAAGTTACTTCTAATGCTGCCTGTGAATTCATCTAATAATTTGTTGCAGTGCTTAGTTTAATAATTATACTAAATAATTAAATAATTACTAAAACTATTCAGAATATATCAGAAGATTAGTTTTTTTTCTAAAATAACTTGTTTGTTATGGTCGATAACAGTAAGTCTTCTGAAGTTTGTGGAAATAAATTTAATGTTTTAACATTTTTATGATATTATTTTTTTTGGTATCCACTCCACCCTTGTTAATTCCTTTAATTTTTAAGGTAATTCAGTTTAAGATCCGATACTGTAGCAGGATTTAAATGAGAAAAAAAAAATGCACATTTTCTGAAACACTTCTAATGTTGTCATAAGTAGACAGTGTTTGGTCCATGTTAGGTCCAATCAGCCCGATGATGAATTTAACTCATGATGCATATGTTCATGAGTGCGACATGATTTATCAAGTACTCTTGATTATTTGATAAATCTTGCTAATGAGTTTACTACAGTGTTGAAGAGCACCCAATCGTTTTAGTAAAAATACTGAAATCCACAATTACATAAACTTTTCATAAAAATATTCTAAAACAGGAAAAATTTCAGAGGAATATCTCTACCCATTCAGATCACGTGTTTCTCCTTGATCTTCTTCCATCCTTTGTTCCCATTTTATTATTGGGTCCATCCATATGTCACATGGCTCCATTTAAATTGTGTGTCTTAATTGATTAAAATTGTCATCAAGACCAGGAATGACATTAGTTTTTTGAATCCTATTTGCAAATGATTTCTTGACAAAACAGCTACGATGTGATAGTCTCACAATTTCAAAGTGAGTTTCTAGATTTTGTTAATTTTGTGTATTTGATTAATGTTCTTTCCACCTCCCTCATTGCAGAATGCAAATGAGGATGGATCCAAAAGCATGTCCATAGGAAAAGTAAAGAGTAGGTTCTTGCAGTCAATTAGCAGCTAAACATGCAATTTTGATAATAGGAATTACCAGTGTTCTTTGTCCTCCGTAGAACCGAGATATAAAGAATAAAAGTTATAATTATCACTATCGATACCCAGTAAACAATGTTAGACTTAGTCCATATAATACTTTACATATCCCAAGAGAATCTGGAATCAAGAGTTATCCCTGGATATCTTCTGCATATTTTTCATAGTAGATGGGTTCTTCTAAATCTTCCATGCTCTTTTGTTTTGGCAAACGATGCAAATACCGTTTGATTGAATTAACTAATAGTTTTCCACCAGTTTTATGCACTGGTGACTTATACTGAAGGTTACAGGGTATCACAATATAGCAGGTTTTATCATAATTTTTAGTTCATTAGTAAAGCTTTGGTTGTAAAATCCCCCTCTACCAATCTGTTCCCTAAACACAATGTCGACTACAAACCTCTGCATTATAAAAGAAACAATCCATAATTGAGGATAATTCAGAGTCACCGCTACCCTTAGATAAAGAAATTAATATTTCACCGGAGTCACCACCAAGACAAATATATTAATATTTCTCCTCAGCCTAGCAATTATCTATGTCTTGGATATAATATACAACATATCCAAGAAGTTGGACGTAACACTTAGCAGAATTCTCAGCAGATTCAAAGAAGATATCAATGAAAGCTGCTATGGTATTTTCTTACTGATAAACATGGCTTTAAAATTAATAATTAATCTATGTAACGTAGACTTACCAGGCTTAATTTACCAGATGGATAATTATATAGAATAAAGTATAAAATCGAGACACTGTCCTTAATGTATTTATACAATGACCAGAGTCTTCAAAAGAAAAGAGATGAAACTAATTGATTTAGCTAAAAAGAATAAACAAAAGACCTAAAACTGATGTATGAAGATCATTCTAATTTAGAATAAACATAACTTTTACTGGTCTCGACTGTTTTGGAATACATACCAGCGATAAGCGTTAGGAGGAGGATTCTCAATCCCTTCTAAAAAAACAGTATAAAGAGTTGTTTAATCTTGAAAATTCAACTAGTTTTCATTTGCCTGGTTTGGTAATTATTTAGTCTTTGTCTCACATTCATCAATCACAGTCATTCTGACATTATTTTTTTCTTTCACAGTAAAGTATGAGGACTTCATGTCATGTTGAAAATCCAAATTAAGATTGGGTCATTAATTGTAGTTCGTGCCTTCAATTATACGCCTATTTCATGCATTATATTCAAAATGAAATACAACGTTAAATCTCATTTAACTTAGATAATGTAGTTTCCGAACTTAGACAATATCTTTGTATTCTAACAATTAACTCTGTAATACTAAAATTCATGATTGCTCCATCAGCACCATCTACCTCATTTATCGAGTACTGCATTGTTAGAAAATAAATTAACTATCTAAAGCTTCTCGCAAACTTATCAGAACAATCTGATCAGAAGGAAGAAAATTCCGAGAAATCATTTGTATAGATTTCAGTGCGCATACTGACCGTTCCGAAGCTTTCAGAAATTCCGACGTCGGAAGCGGAATTTTTCCTGAAGGTCTGCCACATACATCCGCCACGATGGGATCAGAAAATTCTGATGGAATCATTTTTATAGATTTCAACTGGAGTGCGCACATTGGGCCTTTCGGAAAGCTTCGTAAAGCATGCGTAATTTCTGACGCCCGATCAGAATTCTGACCAGAGGATAAATCACATGGGAAAAAACAAATAAAGAAAGTTAATACTTTATTTTAGACAGTTTGTATCTTAAATTTACCAAAACTGATTAGGCTTTACTTTAATAAGATAAATCTATCAGTTTTAAAAGAGTTCATATCTTTTTAATTAAATAAGTTAATGAATGACTGGTCTTCTTTTTTTTTTTTTAATTTTAGTCTATTTTTCTAGGACAGAGAAACTCATCAAATAATGAAAAATAATACGTTGTTTTTAGCTACCTAAATTAAAAGATTCTAAAAACATCAAATAAGCTATTGGGAAAAAATTCTAAATCAAAAACAAATCCTAAAATTTATAAAATAAAATATATTTATTTCATATCATGAACGAAAACTGCTTATTTATTTATTTATTTATTTATTTATTTATTTATTTATTTATTTATTTCATTTATTAATGAATTATTAATATACAGTAGTTATATAGAAGGAGTTATATGACATAATTGTAATAATTATCATAACCATTAACGAAGAATTATCATATAGGAGAAAATGGGACAACAGATGCAAATGAGAGGATAAAAATTTTAATTTTTTGTCGAGAGTTTTTTTAATCAAAAATGAGTTTTCGTTATCTTTATATTTACTTAAAATTATAATGTTGTCTCATATTATAATGTTGGATGTTGTCTCATCGCATATCTAATTAATT
Organism: Thereuonema tuberculata; assembly: GCA_023159025.1. Taxonomy (NCBI): domain Eukaryota; kingdom Metazoa; phylum Arthropoda; class Chilopoda; order Scutigeromorpha; family Scutigeridae; genus Thereuonema; species Thereuonema tuberculata. The sequence goes on from JAFIDM010012231.1 coordinate 77,680,395, forward strand.
AAAAGCTGTAACAATTAATTTAATTCTTTCTTTATGTTAAAGGCAAATCAGACCTTGACATATCTAGATCTTTCTTGGAATGGTATTGGTGATGATGCTACAATTATTTTAAGCAAAAATTTACCATCTACTGTGGCCTACTTAGACATCACCTCAAATCGTATAGAAGATGCAGGTGCTGCTGCAATGGGAAAAAACTTGGAGAAGAATGAAAGTCTCGTCACTCTTAAGGTTTGATAATAAATTTTAATAACGTACTTCGTTTTACAATTACCAATTAAATTGGCACATATCAATTATAATTTAAGGCGTAAATTTCAGATAATTAGTAAACAACTTTAAGATATATCAGAATAATATTATGAATTCATATTTTCAGCCCTTTCATATACTGAGTCTTTCAACAGAAAATCATAACATTCATACATTGAGAGAAACGTTCAACATTTAAAATTAAAATCCAGGATTGTGTACTCCTGAAATTCGTTCTCTATATAATAAATAATTAAGTTGAGTTATTTTGTCTGTTATTCTTCCTATTTTCTTATTCTTTGACAGCATTACCGATGTGTATGTTGTAAATCATAGACTGTGATATATTATTCCATTTATAATAAATGTGTGGTATAATGTTTACAATGATACAACATGGTGTATCACAAGTTCCTGTGCCACGTTGCCAGAGTTACTTCCCATTGATAGCGACTGTATAGAATGGAAGAATGAAATGTTTTAATCGACGTAATCCCAGATGTGTTCTATGGGATTCCAATTTAGTAGCGGAACTCATTTTCGAATGTCATCTTATTTCGGCACAGTAACCTGGTGTTTCACTCCTGAACCATCTGGACAGTCAGTCCCATGGAAAGGATTAGTTCAACAATCAAATGCTACAAACTTTGTAGTATTCAGAATTCAGAGGAATGATAGCTATATATAACAACGAATTCAACATGACATATTTCTAAGAGAATCTCCTTTTGCATTATTGTGCTGCAGCGTAGTTTCCACTGTAGAAGACTCCGTTGTAGGGGTATCCAGGGGAATACACGACCACTTTTCCTTCGTAACTTTCAAAGACTGTCAAGTTTATTGTAACGCCGATTTCCAAGGACACATTTTAGTTGACCGAATCCTCAGAAATACAAAGGACTTGCGTCTGGGAACTTGACAGGGAAGTTCGGTACTGGAAAGGTGTTATCTTGATCCCAATATCTAGGTCCATGCATTCATAAAAGGTGGTAGGTGTGGTTAACAGCTTTATCCTGGTGGATGTGGACACTTTCCGCCATTTCCATAAAGGGCCGGAATTTTCCTGGTGTAGATCGGCTTCATTTGGTTTTCCTTATAATAGGCAGCGTGATTTTCATGTTTCGTACACCCCTTCGTATCTGCAGTTTGCCTTCATGACAATATCCAGCGATGATCATGAAGCCTTTTGGGAAACTCTCCTGGCATTGCCGGATGAAGTCACATCGCCTCTTCTCTGCTGCCGGCCTGTATGTTCTCTGCTGCCTGTACTTGCCGCAGTCAGTGAGATAAATCCATGCTTCATCCTAAGTTTCCACAAACTTCCAATTGTTGCCAGCAAGATGCCTTTCGTAGAGTTTATGATAGTTCGTTTTTCGTTCAAATTGGCAAGTCTTTCTGCCTTGTGAATTTTCTTTGGTCCTAATGTTCTCGGATGAGTTTACAAATCTGGGGCTGTGAGATTCCACACCTGGTAGTTATGCAGCATCAAATCCGTGTTAACACCGGTGACATTAACTTCGGGCATTGTCGGTTCCGCTGGGTACTGGTTGGTTGTTTCTTGTCGTGTAACCCTTAACACTGCAACTGGTATATGACCTTCGAAATGTCACACTTTCTGATCGATAGGACATTATTTTACCACTGTTTTATAATTTCCGAGAAACTAAACTTTGCCTGGTAAAGATTTATAATATAGCCCTCCCAAAAAGCATTTAATTTAGGAGCCACCTCGATGAAACTAAGGCATTAAAATATCTATATAAATATACAGAATGCAGACACGTGAATAGCTGGCTCGTTCCCGTTCACGTGGAACGGGTAGAGTGCAGTCGAATTCGTTATTGTATATAGCTATCAACCCTCCATACTATCTTTAGGAAACAGGAAAACAATCTCCATACGCTAATTCACCCTGCTTGTTCTGCTGAAAGTTGAACACCTCATCTCCATCTACCTCCTAAATGGCTTAGAACAAGCTGGAAAGAGATGTTTTCTCAGTCTTGAAAGTTCTGATTCGTCTCCCAGATGAAAATTTAAGTAGTCGTCGATCATCAAACGTTAATATGGGCATCTTGATTGGGCAGCTTTTTCGAAATCTATATAGAGGAGAGTTCTGGATTGTGGTGAAGGAACTGTAATTCTTAGTGTAATAAACTGTACAGTAGTTTTTCGCGTACAGGCTTACATCTTCTGGAACAACCTATGTTCACAGAGTATCAATGAGACAGTGCAGCCTACCATCGTCCCAGCAGTTGCATTATCTTAACACTCTGGGGTCACTTTAAGTACAACACTTCGAGATTAGCCTACAACAATGACAGTTTCATGATGCTTTCATCATTCAATACTATCTTACAATTCGGCTTTTTTAAGTCCGCCAGATACGTCCCTTATCCACGTTGGTAAAAACTTTGAATAGATAGCGCATCACACTTCAGCATCACTATGATGTTTTTCACGTTATACGAGTCACTCCTGGTGAGGAAGAATGGCTGATTGTGAAATAACGACAATGGTCATAGCTTTTGAATGGAATAATTTGTAAGTAATAAGGAATATCGATCTCTATAGAACAAATATAGACCTGACAACATCGATAACATTATTTGAAATGTAAGATGTCGATAACTGCGGGTTAAAGTAATCTTAGAAGAGATTAGAAGGTGTTAATAAATATTTTGAAGCCATTCACTAAAGTTAGTTAGTTAAAGTTAAAGTACCCCACTGCAGGCCTATACAGGCCTATCGGGGCGCAGGAGGTTAGGCTCCAACGATAAGAACCACGGGACAAAGTTGGGGTGGGGTGGTCAACCCGACGCCCGCCCGCCTTTAACTCCCGGGAAAGAACCCCGGTACCCATTCTAGAGAGGGGCTGGGTAGACCCTAGGACCCGTTTGGAGATGAAAGGAGCGTGGAAAAATTTCCGAACTCCGCCGAGGCAGCCAAGCGCCCTAACGCACTCGGCTACCGGCCCACCCATTCACTAAAGCCTTTCTATAAAATAATTGATTCCGGTAGACAATGCAAGCCAAATTATTATCTACATGACTTTAAGATATAGGTAAGTGAATATTGCTTAGTCTGCATTTTTATCCGGTAAATATCAATAAGATCTCCATCCAACGCACGGAGATCTATGCGAAACCCAATAAACTTACATAACTTTTCTAAAAAAAAGAGCGCTTGATTTTCTAAAAGTATTTTTTTTTTGAAACAAATGAAGGAATTTGGGATTATTACTATGCAATAGTTTCAGATGAAATGATAGGGCTTCAAAGAAATGTGGATGTAAAAGTAAGTCTGGGTCGGGGTTATAATCTTATTTTCCAAAAATATTTAAATCAGTATCTAGATACACTTTATTTATATTGTTTGTTTTTATTCACACTGTTTGTTTTACCTCATTATGGCGTTTGTACTTTTGACGATATTTCTTATTCGAGAAACTGCATTATATATGCGTTAGCAATCTTTCATAAATATTAATTCGTTATTCCTTATTTTATTTTTATTCATATTTTGGTAATATGATAAACAATGGAACTTCTCAATCATTTATCATTTTAATATAAATATTTAAAAACTCTAGGTGAATATTAGAAAAACACATCTATTACAGTTTACTTCAATGAAAAGTTTAAAAATTACTATATTTTATAAACTGAAGACTAATGGAATTTCCATTAACAACTGCAGATGTAATTACTTATACTAAAACATATGAGATTATTTTTTTTTTAATTCCGGGACACCTTTTACGTCTTACAACGATGTGTAGCACAACTTCACCCCTTGGCAGTAATTTATACGACACAGTGGTATTGATTCGTATAATCAATAAAAACATTGGTGAGGTTTTTCCTGTCGTTAAACTACTATATCAGTATTTGAGGTTCGGTCTTCAATCAAATTTCAATGCTAAAGTATCTCCAACCAAAGCCTTTAAGAAGATTTATAGGGTCTAAGGAGTGGGTGCTTTAGGTTTGAATGACTAAGCGGTTTTCTGAGGGACGGCAATCATTGCAGAACGATGTGAGACCAAGTAGGCCTAAAGTCAGAACTCCAACAAAGGTTAAGTCCGTAACAGCATCAATCCAGGAAACTCCGCAATAGCCCTTCTGAAGCAGGCAGAAGCACATGACATTAAGCATTCTGTGTGCTTTGTGATCATCAAACAAGCTCTGCAGATGTAACATATCTAATCAAAATGTGTGCCTCATCATCTCGGGATGACCAGAAGATGTACGGGATGGAGATTTGTGGAGATCTGATCATTAGATAACGAACAGATCTGACAGATCCAAATTCTTACGAATTATGAAATTTGTGTTTCATACATGATCCTCAGACCAAACGATAATCGAAGGTGTGACTGTTTCCTGGTGTGAACTGAATGTTGTGACCAAAGCAAAGGTAGGGTGATGCTCTGTTTTTTTTTACTATGGAGGTGAGATCCATCATGATAAACTTACCTTACACCAGAGGTAAGTTTATCATCGCACTAGATGTGCATCCATTCTGAAAGGTCTACTTGAGATCATAAGACATCAAGAGACCACATTTCTTCTAAAACAATTCTTAAATTCTGCAACACAACAACGCACATGCTTATCGATGATTAGGAATCGCATAATACCTTGCCCAAATGAAAACCATTGTTTTACCCCGCCCTGCATATTCTCCAGATGTAGAGCCCTGTTATTGACTATCTCCCATGCTAGGGGAGGTACTTAAAGGACGCAAATTTAACAGTCAGGCAGAGATTACGAACGCAACAATAGCAGCACTGAAACAGATACCACAAAATGTCTTCCAGAAGGTATTGTAATGTTGTATGACTACTGGATGAAAGGTGTCACTGCAGAGGGGAAATACTTTGAAAAGTAATAACAACGTTTTAAATTTCCTATAGTGGCTTTTGTTTTACGGTTGTTCCGGAATTAAAAAGAATCAACCTCATATAAAGCCTTGTAAAGATATCAATTAGCCATCCGGTCATTTATAATCTACCATTTGTAGAATGAATTAATCACAAAAATCCTGCTCCCGATCAAACAATAAAAAGTTAACATTGAAGATAAACTTTTTTTCAGGCGAATAGTTTGGCCTGTATCCTCTCTAGATACAAGTTTTACAGCACATTTGTAGAACGGAAGACATACTTTAACCTTCTATTTACTCCAAGATTGTTGGTAAATCGCAATTATAGCTGACCCAATCTCCTAGATTATCTTCCTGATGATATCGATTAATAATGGCCTGCATTTATTGCGTCTTTATTCACAATTGAATATATACAGTACTGTTAAAATATGTATTCTTATCCACCACAGTATTCCTCAATTGATCATTCTACCTCACTAGGATTGATTCCAAAAAACTCAAATAACTGTCAGGGGAAAAAAAAAAAAAACTTTTCTAAGATTTAAAGAAGTAAGTCTTGTTGATGCTAAAAAACCTGTTACATAATGTCTCATGGTTATAATCTCCTGACGATTTTTGCTTTCTTGAAATTTTTCAAGAATGGGAAAAGGGGAAGAGCCAAAATATAACGGAAATGTAAAAAGTTGTAAATTTCTATAAAAAAAGTGAATAAAAATAAATAACAATTTAAATAAATGTTACAATTTTTTTATATATGTGCTTTTGTGAGGAAGAAATTATATGAATTATTTTAAATTTAAAATACGAGGGGTGGAGGAGTGCCCATCTGCCTGTATGTGCGAGTATCCCTGCCTTATTGGGTTGCTAATCAGATGGAATAATGATACCAATAGAATATATTTGCGTTTCGACTTTAATTCAGATATAGGGAGGTAGATTTCTAAATATAATATAAATATAAATATAAATATAAATGTTGCCAGGAAGAATCACTATATACTATGTGATCAAAAATATCCGGACACCTCTGCAGGTGGCATTACAGTGCAAGGGTGTTTTTCATAGAATGGACTCGGCCCTCTTGTACCGCTGCACGACAATGAAAATGCAGAAAATTACAAGATTTTGACCAGTTACGTACTGTCTATGGTAGAGGATCACATCGGTGATGATCACTGACTCTACCAGCATGACAGTGCTCCGTGTCTTAAAGCGAGGTCTGTGAGGGAATGGTTTGTCAACAATAATGGACTAGTCTGCCCAGAGTCCTAACGTGACTCCATCGAAGACCTATGCAGGAATTAAGGGCTAAACGCACTACTCCGTCTTACGTTATGTTTATGAAGCGTCTTCGTAACGTTCTATTCCGTCTTCGTCGACAACTCCACGAATTTACCGTCGAAGTTATGTTTCCACTGACGTTGATATTCGTTGAAATGAAAAATCTTTCTAAAAAGTTGACATCTGCACATTCTGACGCATAGAATTAATTTATTTCAGTAAAAATATTATTTATTTTCTAAAGATAATCTCCTCACTGTATTACTTCATTCATAATAGCCTTCGATTCAATCGAAGAGGTGGCCAATATTGCGCCGGCCGAACTTGCTATCCATTTTGAAAATCCTTAGGAATACGTCAGTGCTCTGTCATTGGCTGTTGCTTCACACACACGATCGGATTGACTGGCCTTACGTTTCCACAGATGGCGATCTCAATTGATTTCAAGATCTCCGTTACATCTTACGAGACTCAATTCTTGTGACCCTGAATACGTAACTACGTCTTTAAAGCAATTACCTTGTGTAGTGCATTTAAGGGCTAAACGCACTACTATGTGTTACGTTATGTCTTACGTAAACAGATTGCACCAATCGTCAGAGGAATGAAGCAACCTCTCTTCAGGGACATGTTTGAGAATCTATGTCGGCATTACGAGTACTGCCTGCAACGCAACGGACAGCATATCGCACACGTGCTATGCCACAGAAAACGTGGAAATTGACTTCCATGTACCGCAGGCTTCCTCTACTAATTGTATTCTATATGTCACATAAACGTTTTTGTACACAAATATGTCACATAAACGTTTTTGTACACAAATATTTCTGTATCGTTTGTTTTGGCGCATACTGTATTTTGAACCAATACAAATAAGAGCTACTGATGACTACAATCAATGTTTAATTTAGAAAGCTAATAATAAATATCTATGTTATGCAATATAAGCTCGGTATTGGTTTTACACACATTCGACCCATACTTAAGGAGCTTTGAACTAAAAGCCACCATTAGCATTACTTTGTTATCATGCTAAAGCAATAACTAAATATCTCACTAATATGAATGCTTAATGATATGTTTAGACCAGCACAATTCTGCTTATTCATTTTGGTACAAATTGAAGCGATAAGAAAGATTTGTGGGTTATTTATATGAACTCTAGAAACTTACTGGTACGATAAACTATAATATTCTGAAGAGGACCGATATTATTTGTATATTAAAGAATCGTATTTTAGAATAGCTTGATTTAGTAATTAACTTTTTTTTTAATTTTGTTTTAAAGATGGGTTTGAATCCAATGACAACTGAAGGTACTGTTGGACTTCTGAAATATATTATGAAGAATCCTAATTCAATACTCAAAACCCTCGATTTAACAGTAAGTATTAATTATTCAATTTCGTAAGTAATCATTAGTCTTAACTGAAAAGTAATAATAGAACACGATGCTACAACACAGTGCTGCAATGCAGTTTCTATTACAAGTCATTTTCTGTTTCTTCAGACTTGAGAAGAATATTATTATAATTTTTGCTTGACTTCTTCCAGAGCCATTCCTCGAAATCATCTTTTTCTCTGTTTTCTGTCAAGAAAAGATTTGAACCTCAATAAACATCTTGCAAGTAAATAATTCTTATCTAAAGAAAAAAAAAGGCGGCGTTATAATATATATCAATAAATGTAATTAATACTAATTTATGATCTGTTTTTCAAATTTATTAGTTTGTATGATGAAGCAATTTATAAACAATTTGGTAATTTAATTAACTCAAATCAATAAATAATTAATCTTAAATAAAATCAAGGATTGAAATATTACACGAAACGTGATATTGAAACGTGATATATATATAACAAAATATTGCAGAGAACTTTCCAATTTCACAATGTAACCAGACAGAAACTTTATGCATTGTTTTCATTGAAAAATTCACAGAAATTACTTTCTTTACAATCCTGGGCATTCTCATTACTAGTTTTTCCATCACACTTGGTAGGATCTCTTTCCATAAAGCCTACAGGATGTTCTAGAGAGAGATTTCGGAATTTGAACCCATTCGATGATCCAACTCCAAGGGAATTAAGATTCGGTGACTGAGTGGGGGGCGCTCCCTTTTTTTTCGATGTCATAACCTTTTTTTTTTTTTTTTTTTGCTCTATAGGTACTTTTGACATAATTTTGATGTAATCTTTGAGTCATTGTCCTGCTGGAAGAAAAATTCCAGGGCTACCAGACGCTTGCCAGATGGGACTGCGTACCTGGATTGTATGCTGTGGTACCCCTTTTAATCCAGTATCTCACAAATTTTATATAGGTCGTACACAGCACTGAAAGAAAAACACCCCTACCCCATAACAGAACCCCCTCAGTTGGAGTTACACAGTCTGGAAGCATCTATTCAGACAAAGAGCGTCGAACATAAAAACAGCGTCGACTTCCAAAAACTTGAAATTTTGACTCATCAGTACAAAGCACACGTTTCCAATCTTCAATGGTCCAATTCTTATGATCTATGGTTCCCTTTAGCATTTTCTTCCTATTGGATATTTTCATGCCTTTGGAGAGGTTTTTTTTGTAGCAATCTGTAAAATTGTAAGTTTTACAGCTCGAAGTCTTCTCTGCACTGTGCTTGTACAAAATTTCAATATCGTTATTATAATTGACTTCCGCCTGGATTTCAGGGACTGTCAATCTCTATTTCTTTTACTCATTAATACAAAGGACTATGTCTTCATTTATTATGGTTACTTTAGGTCGCTTGCTTTTCTTGACTGTATTTACCCCGGTATATCTATAACATTTGATTGCATCAGCAACTGTTGATTTGGGGTTTCGAACGTTTGCCGAACGTTTAGCAATACTTAAAAGAGTGTCTTTTGTCCATTTTCTGAAAAAGAAATAATTTTAGTTCAATTAATTTCCCTAAATTTAACATGCTTTCGACATTAATCTTAATCATTGTATTTATTTCAAAAATATGCTGTCTAATATTCAGTTCTGTATATCAACATAGATATACAGTAATGCCATAATGCAACATTAATCACCTAGTCTTTATTGAAATTCAAAATGTTGCTTTGTAACAAAATCTAATTGGTGAGCGTACCACAGTACCAATCGTCCTACCACCACAGTTATCATTGTGATAACTGACACGAAACACGATTTAGCTTTTCAAGATCACGATCACGCTTGTGCGATTGATTTTTTACTCCCGATGACTCAGCGTAAGTTTCTTGTTAACTACTAACACATGTATGGGACTTAACCATGACAATTCATTGATTTATCTACAAACTTTGCACTGTCCGGAAACTTTTGACCGGCACTATATGTAAATATATTAGTTTTAAGTGGACTTTTGTATGAATATTTGGTCCTTTTTTTGACTGCAGTTGTCTAACTTTTTTTTTATTTTACAAGGGTTTGTGATTACTATTCATTTTCAGCATGTTTATGTCAATCAGGAATTTATCAGTTTGTGCTCACAGATACAAAGTCAGCGAGAATTTAATGTGGAATATGCCGGTGAATTCCATGCTCCTTCTACTAAACTGAAAACACGTTCAAATATAGGTAAGCAAAATATTTTACTGTCAAATGTTTTGTTGGGATTTAAAATTTGATTTTTTTTTCCATGTAAAGCTTTATTTAATATGACTCCATAATGAAAATTTATAAACTGAATAAGATGTAGGCTATTATGTTCAAAACGAATCTATATAAAAAAAATTGAAACTTTCAAATATATTTTGCACTAACTTTAAAAAAAATTATTTTTTACTATAAATTCGAATTATTATATATTTTTTTTAATATCTGTCTTTCATTACGAAACAATGTCAGTAGTTGGTATCAATTGTTTCGCTCTGTTTCGGTCTAGGCATTTCTGATCCTCATCCTCAGAAAACTGCTTCAGTGCATTGAAGACAACTTTCCGGTCCAAGTTCAGGCTCCTGCACGCTTGTTCCCGAGCACTCCATCGAGTTCGACACAGACATTTTACCGTCAAACTCTCAGGATTAAGAAAAGGCAAATCGAAATTCCACCTTTCCGTAGAACTTGAGAAAAGTTGTATAAGCTCTGTGGAAAATAAAAAAAATCTAGAAGATTCTAGATAACACGTAGCTACTCGAGATCCACTTAAATTTGCTGAATGAGCAGCGCAAGGGATGAATAAAGCAAATGGATTTATAATTTTTACTCTTGCTTGCAGGCCAGAATATTTTCCCGACATATTAGATCCATTATCATATGTCAGTCCTCTGCAGTCTTCAAAATGTAAGCCTTTACTTTTTATAATCTCCAACACAGGTTCGGCAAGGCTTTTACCTGTGTGCCCTGGATTTTTGATGAAACATAAAAAGCTTTCTTCTGGATCTCCTTTTTTTTTTTAAGTCACGAACAATGAAGCTTAGTTGATCGCTGTGTGTGATGTCTGGAAATCAATCAACAATTATGGAATAATATTTTGACGACTGAACTCTATTAAAAATCTTGAAGATAACTCTGTCCCCTTAACCTTTATGATCTCCTCACATATTGTTGATGTAAGATATGAAGTCATACCACTTCCTGGATGCCATGTCTTGAAATGTGTCCAGAAAGGAAGGGGTCGTATTCGGCTATAAGCTCTAAGCACATCACGAAATTACTATTGTGTGAGCCAAACACCTCATTATCTCTTCTAAATGCCAAGCCTCATGAAGACAGTTTTTTTGTGACAGAGACAACTCTGTAAAACATTCCACTAATATTGAACCTCTTGCTCATAGACTGTAACTAACTGTTTGTCAATCCTGGCAAGTTCACGGCCTCGGTTCCTTAGTTTAATCACACAATCTCTGTGGGAGAAAGAATTCTCATGCTCTGAAATCCTTTTTCCAGCAGGGCTCCAATCTTTAAATCCTGTTTTGGAAGCGAAAAGAGAAACGCCATCAAAAGCCTACAAGGTGCGCAGTAAATAATCTTGGCCTTGACTTGGAGAATATACTAAATATTCCCGCTTTACAACACCGTCATTTAGCAGTTCTCGTGTGAATAATTTATTTGTACAGTGCCTATTCGTGCCATTAGGCTACAATCGAAATGACTTAGAAAAGTCACCTTCATCATTTTTCGTGTGCTCTATTTTTTTTTAAAAAAGATAGTCTATGGTTTTACGGTTATTTTCCACCAGCATGGATTATTGCTAGGCTGAGAAATTAAGTCGTCATTTGCTACTTCGATGGTCCAGAAAAAGGAATAGTAGAGGATTCAGTAGGGTTATCACAAGCACTATCATTCTTACTGACTGTTTCTATGTTTTCGGTCAAAGAATCAACACTAACAAAACCGCTAGTGCTAGCACTACTATCATGTCCTGTGGCATTACCATCATCAGGACAAGCAGACCAAGTAAAGCCATATACCAGCAGTGCGGGTTTAAGCCAGCACTAAATACATACAAGCGGCCACAGCCGGGACCCACCTGGAAGTCACTGCGACAGCAGGGGGAAACAAGGAAGCAGGACCCATCCGCGCATCACCAGGCGTGGACTTAATCAAGCCTGAGCCAAGAAATCCTATCACAGGATGAACACGAAGAACGCTAGGCCGATTCGCGCATCACCAGACGCAGACCATGCCTGGCTAAAACCAACAAGATCCAAGCCGATCGCATGGAAGGATTGTACACCACTAATTCCCACAGAAATCAGTGATATCATCATTTGACTCGAACATCTAACTCCCTTCTCTCACGAGCTGCTCTCACAGGAACAACCAAGGCGGGGCACCCCCGAGTCTATCCGGTCGTAGGCTCATTCAAGACAGCCATCGTATACTGCTTGAAGTCGGACCCGAGTTGGAGGAGGGTTTGCTCGTCACAGGGCACTGGGAATCCGTTTGTAATAAGCGCCCTTTCCAATCGGGCTCTACACCGGGACCGATGTTCCCCCACGCATTCCCAAAGGACATGGAAAACTGTTTCATCTTCCCCAGAGTTGCACCTTTCACAAAGTGGGCTCTCTTGGAGCCCGTGCTTCCAGAGGTAGGTGTTGAAAGCACCGTGTCCGGTCATAAACTGGTTCAGATGGAACTCTCCGTGGAGGGCACCAATCGAGACAGTGGGCAGAAACATGAACAGAGGGTGGCCTTTGGACGAGGTTTCCCAGCTCCTTTGCCAGAGGTTTCTGCTATTACCATCATCAGTAAGATTTTTTTCTGAACTAAAGAAGAAGTCTAATTTGGGGACCTTTTTGATAACGTCCTCTTCCTTTTGTTTCTTTTCTACTGCCCTCTTCCATATGCTGTCCCCCTTAGTCTTTTTCTACCATTCATTTCATTTTTTATACAATTACTATACGAGTTAACACACTATAAAGGTTAAACACTGTAAAGTTAAAACACACACTGGTGTAAACCACTCATCACTTGTACATAACCTATTACAGTAACGACTGCGGGTGGAAGACCAGACGATGACTCATTGTTGTTACATTGCCAATGCACAAGCAACTGACGAAAAGTTTCGTTAGTGATTTCACCGTACAGGGACAAAAATTAACTTCATCCTTTGTGAAATGGTTCTTAAAAGTAACGGAAAAGTAATGCATTTATGCTACTCCCTTACTCACAAAAGTAACGGTGTTACAGTTAGTTGTTTTTTGTTTTTGTTTTTTAATAAAGATAATAGTGTTATTGATCGTTACTAAAAAAAAGTAACGACCTTACAACAGGATTTTTTATTATGCCTATTACACGTTGTATGTGAAACGCAATTCCGCCTAACATAACCTAGCTATTTTTAAAATCCCTAGAATTTTATCAAATTTAAAATTTTAATTAGGTTTAAATGAAACAGAACAATGGAAGGCGAAATCAACCTAGCAATGCTATTTGGTTCAAACATTTTAAAGAAAATTTAATTAAAAAATAAAAAGAAGTCCGTGACTCATCTCGGGTACATTCATGAGTTCTTAATTGGAGTAGAAAAAAAAATAAAACAAGACAAACAAATCCTTTCAAATATAATAACAGAAAGCATTTTATAAATATATTTTATTTTATTAATCTATTAAATGTTAAAAAAAATCAAATCCTAGATAAAATCAAAATCACTGTTTATCCAATTATAAATTATTACTTGAATTTTAGTCAGAAACGAATACTCAACGTCTAATCATATCTTAAGTTTTGTTCCTGCAGAATTGTGATATCGCCTGGTGGCCGACAACAAATGTTCCACTATTTCGTGAATAACGGCAAAGAATAACCCAAGACTAAGTTATTCGAGTCAACAATTGCCATAATTTTTACATAAGAATTCAACAAAATTAATTGAATCAGTGATCCATTTCACTCACACACCTAATCAGAATCGTCTACCTGCGAATTAAACACCGGGCGATCCAAAAGTAACTAAAAATTTGAAAACGCAAAACTTTTTAGAATATTGATAGTAGAAAGATGCGGTTTTCACAGAAATGCTCGTAATGACGCGGGATTTTGTGTGAAAACAACGAAACTTTATTGCCTGATTAGTTTCATTTCCGACCACAGATTTGCGTCATTCGTCTGGTGGGATAGGACAGTTCAGACGGAATATGGGCTTACAAATGTTTAATGTGGCGCCCGTCAATCAGGAGTAAAGCCATCAAAGAAAAAGGGACCAATAATGAATTCAGCGGTGAAACCACACCAGACTATAATTTTTGGCTGATGCAGAGGGTTTTCCATAAATGCATGTGGGTTTTCTGTAGCCCAGATGCTGCATTTGTGCGTGTTGACACTGCCATTAAGTGTGAAATGCGCTTCCTCCGTCCACAATATCTTGAACAACCAATCTTTATGGTCGTCCATCTGCTGGAAAACCAATAGGCAAATTCTTGACGTTTCGTGAAATCAACAAGCTGCAGTTCCTGCAAGTTTTGAATTTTGTAGGGATATCTCTTCAGGATGATTCGCAATGATCTCCATACAGTGCCTTACGATATGCCAGTTCTTTGTGAAATGTCATGCGCACTGAATTCCCCATTTTGGGAAACTGCCGTGTGTTTGACATCCTGAACAATGGCATGGGATGTTCGGGGTCTTCGCTTCGTAATGGACATGCTTCCAAAGAACCTATCTTCAAATTCGGTTATCATTTGCCTCAGTGCTGCACTAGTCATAGGTCCTGGCCACTTCGCACGGTCTGATAAGAGTGCAATGTCACACTGAAACTTTCTGCGTTCTGATAATAAAGTTTCACTAGGAGGGCTTTGCCACGTGATGACAACATTCCGATGCATACAGTACAGTAACCACGACAAGGTAACAACACTGCTGTCATCTTCGTATTTGACGTTGTCAGCCGTAAGTGCTGTTTAAATACCAGCAGGCAGCTGCTCCCTGACCTAACATCGCCGATCAAGAAATGTAACTAATCAGGCAATAAAGCTTCGTTGTTTTCACACAAAATTCCGCGTCATTCCGAGCATTGCTGTGAAAACCGCATCTTTTTAGTATCAATAGGCCTATTCCACAAATTATTGCATTTTCAAATTTTTAGTTACTTTTGGATCACCAGGTGTATATATATAACTTATATAGAAATTAGCAAAAAAAACTGTGCTTCGTTTAGGTTACAAAAAATGGTTGTCCTGATGTGGATGATGAAGAAATTGTAATTGCTTGATCACTTTGAAGTTTTTCCAGTTGGTAAAAAAGGCACGTGATAGTTACAAATTATGTTATAGACCTGCTTCCGTTGCATCGTTCCGGAAGCCTTACATACGTTACATAAAAAAAAACCGCTGTGTTTCTTCTAGAAAGAAAAGCAAAGTACATCAAGTAAACTTAAAACTTAGAATTAAGAACATCATCATCTATGGTGCTACAGCCCTGTGTGAGCTTTGGCCTCCTCGATAACGAGCCACCATTGTGCTCTGTCTTGTGTCATCGGTCCCCAACCAACAATATTCATCCTTCTCAGATCTTGTACGACGTTGTCTAGAATTAAGAACACTCATATTAAATTTCATGTTGATAAATGTTTCGGAGATATGCATACCCTGCAAAAAAGTTCTCTCCACCCCACCCCCCACCCCGTTTATACCACTCAGGATCGAAAATTCGTCGAAGTCGTTTACTTCAGATTTTGACAAAGAACACTCACGTGAAGTTTCGTGTTTTCAAATAAAGCTGTTTCGGAGATACACATACCCTTGAAGAAAGTTTGCCCTCCCTTTTACACCCCAAAGGATCCGAATATCGAAAATTCGTCCAATACATATACTGTATTTTAAATTTTGACAAAGAACACTCAGCAAACTTTCTTGAAGGGTACGCATGTCTCTGAAACCTCTTTAGTTGGAAACACATAATTTGATGAGTGTTCTTTGTCAAAATTTAGAATACAGTAAAACCCCGTTATTACGCTCCCGCTTAAAGCACTATCCCGTTCTTTACGCTCCTTTCATACGGTCCCTGGAATTTTCTATATAACTCTGTATGCTTTTACCCTCTTATAACGCTTCAAATCCCGTTTGTAGCGCTTTTTTTATATCGGAAAATTTTGTATCGAAAAGAAATGTAACACTGTAAAGATTCTTTTCTTTCCCTGGTAGGAGGGAATCTTTGAGCTCTTTGAAGTGCGGGTCTGTGATACAGTAAGTTAGTGCAAAATTTCGAAGCGGAAATCCCTTTCTATAAGTGAAAAATTGGAAATTCTCCGTAAGTACGACGAGAATTCTATACTAAGTCAGAAGGATTTCGCAGAATCTCTAGGAATTCCCTCATCCAGTCTGAGAACAATAATAAAAAATAAGAATGGAATTACCAATGCAGCGAAGGGTGGTTGCAAACGTAAAAAAGTAAAGTGTGGGAAATATTAAGATCCGAGGAAATTCTAATAGAATGGATTCATCAGTCCCGTGATGCATCAGTGCCATTAAGTGGCCCAATCATTCAAGAAAAGGCGCGTGAAATAGAGGGCACTGCACTAAATCTGCTCCGAAAATATATTAGTGTTGCTCCTAATGGTGTATCAATTGATGTTAATAGTTACTTGAACCGCATTGAAAATGTCATAATTCATAACAGTAGCACACACACACGGCAAACCACAAACAAAGATTTTTATAATAGGAAATAAGCTCACATTTGCACTATATCTATTGCAGAATCAAGTATCTTTCCTGTAAAATGGTGTCTAAATGTTTCCCCATCTCATAAATCATTTCCCGTCTATAGCACTATCCCGCTTATTACGCTTGTAGTTCATGGTCCCTTGACGAGCGTAATAACGGGGTTTTACTGTATATGTATTCGACGAATTTTCGATATTCGAATCCTAAGGGGTGTAAACGGGAGGGCAAACTTTCTTCAAGAGTATGAGTATCTCCGAAACAGCTTGATTTGGAAACACGAAATTTCACGTGAGTGTTCTTTGTCAAAATCTAAAGTATAAGAATTCGACGAATTTTGGAAATTTCGATCCTCAGAGATGTAAACGGGGGAGAGGGGAACTTTCCTGCAGGGTTTGCATATCTCCGAAACATTTATCAAACATGAAATTTGACATGAGTGTTCTTCATATAGTTTCAGTTTTAGTTTACTTGATGTACTTTAATTTGTAACTACCATGTGCCTTTTTTATCAATTTGGAAAAGTTTCAAAGTAATCACACAATTACAATTTCTTCGTTATCCTCATGAGGACAATTTTCTTTTTTTTTTTTTTTGTTACTCATCGAAGCAGGGGTATTTTTGCTAGTTTCTTTTATATATTTCTTTTACAGATGCATCTAAAATTCTGAAAATTTAAATATGAACTTGTGAAGCATGTGAGATTTATATTTTCTTGTTTTTAATTTTCAAAATATTCAGTAATTAATTAAATTAAAATTCAAAAACAATCAATTTTGGCGGGTTTCGAGGTATTACTCTGTATTTTCAACTTAAAAAAACTTTACGAAAACGTGAAATGATAAAAAAATTCGTAGAATAATGATTTTTATTTATTATTTACCGGATACCGTCGCTTTGCTCCGGAACCTTTGCATACATAGCTTTAAAAAAAAAAAGCTTTATTTATTTAGCAAATTAATATCGAGATCGGAAAATATTGAATATAAATATTGAGTTCCCAGCCCGATGTGGCCTTCTCCGGATAACTCAAATGTATTGCAGGTTGGCCGCCACACTCTTCATGGTTATTTTAAAGCGAAAATATAAATCCTCTTTATTCCCTATCTCGTGGGAATTTCGAAAAATCCGGCCTTATTTTTGTCTACATCATAAAGGGAACCTCTGTGCAACATTTCAGCTTTCTAGGTCCAAGGGTTTGGGCTGGGCGTTGATGAGTCAGTGAGTGAGTCAGGACTTTTCTTTTTATATATATAGATTAGTGCAATAGTTAATTTAAAAAAAAAAAAAAAATATGTTTTTTTAAAAAAATTTGAGATTAAATTCTGTTTTTTACGTGCTATCAAATAATCATAATAAAAACCATTTTCATGAAAGGCTTTCTAAATATCATGCAAATTTATTTATTACTGTTAGTTTCCAAAAAAAATTTTGTTTTTTCATAGAAATATATTTTAATAGAATTAACAAAAGTTATAACAAATTATCAATTTATTTTATTGTATATTTGTCATCGATAATAGTTATCTTTTTAAAATTTCTTTCAGTTTAACTTGATATAAATATTCAACTAAATTTGTTGAAATTATAATAAATACAAACAAGCATAATGCTTATAATTATTGTTATATTTGTATACTAAATACTAACTTTATTGTGGTAAAAGAGCATCTAATTTTTATCGATTATAAGTTTTTGTAATGCTGACAAGATCACAACATTAAATTTTAGTCCTGGACTTTTTATAGAAGTTGGTTGTTCCTACTACAAAATAAATCAGTAATAAACAAAGTTATCTAAAGCTGCATTCTTAGTAACAGGGCTTTGGGATCAGTAAGAAAAGTTTTTGATTCCGATTCTTGTAATTTCCGACTCCAATTCCATAACCCTGGTTAATAAAAATGCAGGAATATTTTTTTTTTGGAAAGTTAAAAAAAAAAAAAAAATTAAAAAGTTTTTTTGTTTGATGAAGTTATAGAACTGCCAAAAAGATTAAGAATTATTCATAAGAACTGATTTAAAAATAGGTGTGATTTTTGTTTTTATTTCTTTTCGTTTACTTTTCATTTTGTAAATTTAAGTTGAAAATTTTCCTTAAGTAAAATTCCCCTTAATTAAAATTAAGTCTAGTTATTTCTTCAAGTAAATCTAATAATACTGGCAGTAACCTGGATAAGAAGGGAATTAAGGTGATTTTGTCAGTAAATTTCTAAAATTCAGTCTTAAAGTTCAAGCTCTTAGAAAGTGTGTCACCTTTTATTTGATTTCTTCATTAACTTATGTTCAATTAATATCATTCATTAATTTAGCTTTATATCTTAATCATTTAGATAAGTCTTAATTACTGCAACTGAAGCTGCGCAGTTTCAACTTGTGAAGAAAGGATCACATCATTTCATGTTCATCTCGTCTTACATATTCACATTTCATACTCCATATAATCTACCAGAAAATGTTCAGATTTCATGTTGGTCATTGTAATCATTGTCACAAGGAAAGTATATTTTGTTGTGGTAATAGAGTATCATCATTTAAATTCATCATTATTAATTATTAATTATGATTTATTAAATAAGTGCTTTGTTTTCTTAGATTATGAAACAAGATTGATGAGAGTACTTGAAATTGCGAAAGAACTAAAATTTCATATTCAGGATGTTTTATTGGAACTTGATGTTGATTTTATTCCAGCATATGAATTCCGTTCATATTTAGAGGTAATCTATGCATAGTTAAAATAGTAAATGGATTATTCTATATGTTAACTTAAACTTCTGAATTGTTTTGTACTAAATTATAAAAAAAAAGAAGCTCAATATTTCTTCAGTGTGACTTGATTTTTTTTTCAGCAATTTTTAATAAAATTTTACTGAAATTTCTCAGTTCATGTTGAAACCATGAAGTTTCAAGAATTAAAGAAAAAAGAAACTTCAACCTTAACCTTTTCCTTAATTATTTAAATGTTATTAGTCATTAATATGTTATTAGTCATTAATATTATAACCCCTCTAATCCGTCACCTTTGGGACTGGGGGTATAATCGGAAAGCAAAAAAGGTCGGGTTATCAGAAAATACAGAAAAATACAGAAATATTGGGATTTACTGCGTTGTCAAGTTTAGGCTTTTTCAATGTTTTGCTATTATAAAGAGAGTTTTCACCATCTACCGTCACTGTATACGCAAATAAACAACATAATGGCGCGACGGGTGGTGAGTCACCGACGAGTCGGGGACAAGTTCGGCCGGCTCGAGCACTGTCGGATCAACCGGAGTGACGGACCAGCCGAGGGCGGACGAGAAGGGTTCTACTCTACTTTTTTTTGTTACAGTTGGAAAATATTCCCCAGCCAATAGAGTTTTATTTTCTGAAGCTATGTTTACTATCCTGATTTATTCTCAGGATTGAGAAGCTAGATTAATGAGAGCCAGGCATTGGATAATTGAAAGAACAGGGAAAATTCAAAGGAAAGCCATGTCCAGTAAATAACTGACAAAGTAGTGTCCTGATCAACTCTTCTATATTAAGGTCAAGTCTAGCTGCCAAAACGAATGGTGGAGAATAGATACTGAAGATGGAAGGATATACTGTAGAATGAGAAGGATGGACTTTTAAGTGAAGAATGATGATTCGCTCAGTCTGTCAGAATAATTAGGAAAGGCTATTCTGAAATAATTGATGCATTTCAATATTAAGAGTGAAACCCATAAATGACCACCATCAGAAGCAAGATAGCAATAGAGAGTTAGTGAGTATTGCAAAGGGAAGTGAACAACATTGAGGTAGCACGACTAAGCATTCCAGTGAGATATTAGTGAGGTTCCAACTTTAAGAGAAAAAAGCAGATGTATAATTTCACTTACCTTATGATTTTATAGATCAAGGGCATGTAAATAGCAGATGACCTTATTATAAACCCTACCAAAGGATGCAAAAAGCTCCTGCCAAGAAGAAAGGCAACTTAAACCGCTTATAACATACAGTAACATTACCAGAGACTAACAAGCCTGTTAAAAATTAAACAATGTATTAGCTTGTAAATAACTTAAGAATTTAATGTTACTAGGAGATGTGGAGAAGATAGAATAAGCTTAATGTGTCTAATACAAAAAGAATATTAAAGCTCATTATAGATAGAAAACCATAAAGACCAATTGATAAAGGACAGTTGGCAATTTTTTATTAAATAGTAAATCATTTACAATAAAGGTACTACGGAAAGGTGCCTGCCTTCTCTATTTGGAAAATCTAACCTATTAGTTTTAAAGAAAGGCATTGACACATGAACCAGAATGACAAGAATAAAGGAAAACATTAAATGGACTGTTCAGAAGCCAATCAGACTAAGTCATTTTTTTTTAAATTGAAATATTTACTGTAAGTCATACTCTAATATGTACTTTCAGTTGTGAAAGAGCCCAAGTCACTGCTTCGAGATATCAGCAACAGATAACGAAACTTATTTTGACCACCGAATAAAAATGTGAATTGTTCGGATGTCAATTAGTGTAAGTCATTTTAACCAAATACCATTGCAGACAATATGCGAAAGTAAGTGATTAACAGCGGGACAAAAACGCGATCCTAGCGGCAAGTCCCGAATGAGCGAAACCTCGTATCGTATTATTCTACTGCTTGCAGTGTTCTATAAGTCTGGAAATTGTAAATATTACAGTTTTATATTTGTTGTTGGAATAATATTAATATTTCTGGTGTAATTGTTTACAATGTTCAGATTTTTTTGGAAAAAAATCATAAAATAATTTTGGTTTAATTAAAGTTTAAATCTAACATGTTGTTATTTTAATAATAATAATGTTTTTGGTTTGTTTTAATAACAACTATATGTTGAAACTGAAATAACATAGAATGTGGGGAATTCAATCCGTCTGGTGAACGATAAGAGGATAAGCGGAGTAACGATAAGAGGAGGAGTTTAATTTTGTGACGTAAAGGAAAAATTTTAGTTAATTTTTTTATTTTTATAAAATATTTATATTATATTACATTTATATTTTTTATTTTTATTCATTTACTAAATTCCTATTCCTCTTGTTCTGTCTAGGTCAATATTTATAAATATGAACTTCTTTCTGTACTATTTATCAGCATACAGAGGCATAAGTATTGAAATTTGATGTTACAAGGACTTGCCAGTAGGTTCGCTGCTGTCAAATTGTCTCTCAAGTTAAAAATATTGGTAATCGCTTTGTTTCGCGGGGATCTCGGAAGGGTCTCGGGGATTTAAATATCAGAAAAATGTTTGAGCTATTTAAAGAGAAATGCGAACAAGACGGCTCAGAACCAGTCAAAGAAAAGATGTCTTCAAGACCACCAAAATCAAAAACAAAATATTTTTTAACCACCTCAACAATGTCAATTCGTGTGTGTAAAAAGTTTTTTAGGGACATGTTTCAAGTTAGTGATGCTCGTATCTATAAAATCTCATGTCAATCAGAGCCATCCACTTGCACTGATAAAAGGGGCCATAGAGAACCAACCAACAAAATCGATATTACAAAAGTCAAAGAATACATTCGATCATTTCCTAGTTACAAAAGCCATTATTGCGTTGCTAATACTCCGAACAGGAGATTTTTAAATCCAAATTTAAATATCAGAAAAATGTTTGAGCTGTTTAAAGAGAAATGCGAACAAGACGGCTCAGAACCAGTCAAAGAAAAGATGTAGTGTCACATCTTTTCTACACATTTTAATCTTCATTTTAAGCCACCAGCTAAGGATAGCTGCCAGTTATACGACAATTTGCAGAACGTCATCACTTTTGAGAAAAACGATGAAAAAAAAAAAATAAAACATTCACAGAAAAGGAACTGCACCTAAGAATGGCAGAACTAGCAAGAAAATCAATGATTAATGATAAGCTATCTACTGATGAGAACACTTACGTACTTACATTCGATCTAGAAAAAGCCCTTCCATTTCCAAAACTTAGCAGTTCTGTTGCTTACTATAAGGTAAACATGTATGCTTATAACTTTGCAGTTCATAGTTTTAATGATAATTAAGGATACATATATATGTGGGATGAAACGGAGGAGTCTCGGGGATCCCAAGAAGTTACATCGTGTCTGGTAAAACATTTGAAAGAGCATGCTAGCAATTCTGATCATATTATTATGTACTCTGACTGTTATACTGGTCAGAACAGACATATTAAATTAATCTTGTCTTTGCTAAAGCTTGTGCAAGAGCCAGGAATGACTGCATCTTTTATTGAACACAAATTTCTCATACCAGGGCGCAGTTATCTTCCAAACGAAGCCGACTTTGGCGTCATTGAGTCAAAATCAAGAAAAAAAGAATTTATATATGGTCCTAGAGATTGGGTCAATTTAGTTATAACTGCCAAAAAAACTCTTTACCTTTAGTTAATTGGCTAAACATAAAATGGCTTAGATATTGCAAAAATAAACTAAAGTCAATGTTCTATAAAGAAACGCTGCAAGATGATTTTCCGTTTTATGAGATCAACATTGTGAAGGCTCCAGCAATAGGAAGACCTCCCAATTTCGTTAACATTGTTCAGGAGCCACTCTATCCAAATCGTAGGCCTGTGAAGCCCTTAAAAAAGAAGCACATGTATGATTTGCTGACCTATATTCCACTGCACTACCACCCATTTTATAAACGTTGCCAGTACTAAACGAGAGAACACGAGCTTCAACTTCAAAACAAGTTAATGTAGAAGCAGAAAATATCAGTGATCTCGACGATTCGGATTACATAGATTGACTTAAAAAAAATTCAGAGGACACTTAGCTTAAGTCAGTTTTTTTTCAAAACTTTAATTTTTTTTATTAACACCTTTACTATTTTTGTCTTAGTTTTCTTGTATTTAGGTGTATAGTTATGTTATCTTTCAATAAAAAAAATATTCTTCAAATTTACAAACGTTGTTATTTTTTGCTAAACAATTTTACAAAACCCTATTTACTTCATTTCTTGGTTTATTGACTTACTCTGATTGGCTTCTGAACAGTCCAAATATCAGTTCTAAAGGGAAGAAAATAACGGCTTACATTTTATTCTGTGAAATTTGGAAACATGCCACAGCATCAGCTAATTTACAAAGGAATAAGTCAGGTTATGGTCAAATGCTCCAGAGATGTCGTGTTTTACAAAAATAACAATTACCCACACAATGGATAACTTTACGTTGATTAGGGTTATATTAATATGAACTTCACATACAGTTATGGATTTAAGTGAATCCCATAAATAGAATGGCACCAGGAGAGCAATGGCGAAAGATCAACATCCACAAGAGGGGCGATTGAAGACACTCAAAAACAAGAGCAAACAAAAAAGACAGTCCTTTTTATACTGGAAAAAAAAATGGTGATATATATATCAATATATATCTTATATCAGAATCCCCGAGAATGACAGCTGTAGGGCCAAGGAAGTGATGGCATATGTTCAACTGGAATAGTTCAGTAATGTTTCCTAAAATATTTCAATTTCACAAACAAAACAAAAGAAAAAAAATAAGCTGATAATGTCCATTATTTGTAAAATGTTTGAAATGAAGCATGGTTTTATATATTTCTAAAAACATTCATTCTTTCAGTATAAGTTTTCAACAAAAAAAAAGAAAACTACTCTTATCAAATTGATTTAGGTCCTGAATATTGAAAGATTTTAGATAAAAAAAAATTAAAATGATCAAGTTTTTATCTAGCCAAGTTAAAAATTTTAATAAAATGTAAGATGTAGGGTCTATTAAAATACATTAACTGATTTTTCCAGAAATACCCTAGAGCCAAAATACCTAGGAATCTTGCAGATGAAATTGCAGTATGGTTGTCAAATGACGGCAATATTTATTGCAGGTAAGTTAATTAACAATAAAATTTATTAGAATTTTTAGCTTACTCCTTAATAAAATTTATTTTTAAGCATTATTGGGAAAGGATGTACAATTTGTGAATAATCACAGAATAATGCATAAGTTGTAGATTAATATCATGTCCTGCAAATTTGTTAGAGTAATATAACAAAAGTTGAATTGTGTATTGTAGGTTATAAATTAAACAAGGTAATTAATGCTTTTAGACAGTGTCAAAAGCAAAGCGGCCTCATAATATGCACAATTTTAAAAACAAAATTTTTTGTTTAGAGACCGGTCTTTACGCAAGCGTGAAGCTTCTCGCTTTGCATCAGCATCTCGTTTTTCCGCAAGTCGAGACATTTTTTCAATTTCAATCACAACAATCGCAACAATTGCGTCTTTTGCATGCGCAACAATCACATTTATAATGCAGCTCTACAACAATCACAATAAATGCAACAATTGCGCCTTTTGCATTCGCAACAATCACATTTACAATAAGGAAATTAAAACAATATCAATGATAGTTTCATTGTGACAGGCAAGCTGTAACAGAGGCCGCTAAAACATGCCTTGGGGAGTCCGGGAGTGGTCCTACAGGTCTTATTTTTTTTTTACGTGGTCACCTACTTCTTGATGCTGAACACAATGGTGAAGGTTCCATTATGATATCTAACGGTTGAGCCACTACAGAGCGTGACATCCCGGAAAGCATAAAAACACTTTTGATCCCCACTTGGTCAGGGAGTGGTCCTAGAGGTCTGATTTTTTTGACGGGTTCACCTACTTTTTGATGCTGAACACAATGGTGAAGTTTCATTCTAATATCTCTAACCGTCTGGCCACTACAGTATGTGACAAATTATGACATCCAGCAGACATAAAACCAAAAGCGGTCACCTATGGTTTACAGGCAAGCTGTAACATAGGAGCCGCTAAAAAGAAAATAGTATTTTCAATTCAGGAATGTAATGTTTAAGTAAATTAATAGTTTTAGTGAAGTTATAAAAAAAAAAAAAAAAAATCATTCTTCTGTGCAGACATCAGGAATTTAATTTAAATAAAACCTAAACTATAACATTTTTCAGTATTTTTAAACTAACTCAAAGTTCATACTGTTACAAAGTTCATTTCCATTTCTGAATGACAACTTATGCACTGTTATTTGATGGATTTCTAAGGCTGCAAATAATAATGGTCCTTATTTGTATGATTTCATTGTTGACTTATTTTCATTTAATATTATTCAATTATTTATGATTTTCATTTTACATATTTTATTTTTAGAGAGATGGCAGAAGAACTCGATAAAATGCCAGAACCCTTAAGTGTACTGGAATTCACAATGAAATAATACACAAGATCAATTGTGGAGATAAACTTAAGACCAGTATGAGAAGTCAATCAAATTAAAAAGTAATATTTTAGAGAATTCAATTTATTATTTATTTAATTATTATAATTCATTTGTGTAAAAACAGTGTAATCCTTTCTGTAGAAATCTAAAGATAAAATTTTCAAGATTAAAAAAAAAATCATCTATAAATGATAATGTTTTTGACTATAAAGCAGAATAGTTGGTATTGATGAACATTCAAAACTAAAGAAAAATTTTTAATGTTTTACAATAACTTTTGTCATTCTCTTGTCTTTGGAATTAAATATAGTTTGGTTTATCATTATCATAAATCTGAAATTGTAATTGTTATAAAAGCAGCTATTCTATTAATTAAAATTTAAAATTTCAATAGCTTCATTTGATTCATTAATCAAATTAATAAATTATAGGATAAATTATTTAGAACAAAGTTGATTAATTGTAAAAACTTTTAATTTATTAACTTTTTTTCGGAAAATAAAAACTATTTTTACTAAAATAAATCTGCTTTTGTAGTGTTGTTTTACAATACTAGTAAGAGCTGGCTCACATTTGCAATTTCCTACTAACCAAATTCTTTTAACAATAATGTTTAAAATGTCTTTTAACTTTCAATATAATTTACAAATTATTGTAGCTTGATAAAGATCTTTTCACAAGTGATAAATATGGATTAAATTTTTATTAAGTTTTTAAATAATTATTAATTATTAAGTTACTAAATACTCTGTTTTTAAATAAATGGTTACTGTATTTAGTAACCTAGTTATGAAAATTTTCCACTTAAATGATAATCCCTTTCAAAAGAAACTAACATGAGTAATTTTAATAAGCTTAACACTCCGTCGGGCACAACTGATCCGCTAAGCACACCTTGAGCTCTTTGGCTGACCTTGCCACCAATATGCCCCTTTGGAATCAGATAGTGTATGGGTAGACGAGTCTAAAAAGCCCGGGACACAAATTTTCCTGGCCCTCTAGCGGATTTGGCAGCTCATTAACCGGAAGTAAAGTGTTTAGCACTAACTCGGAAAGTGTATACACGATTCTGATTAAACTAAGCCTCCTAGAGCAAAATATACATAAGTATGACCCCCCCCCCCTAAATGTGGGTGCAACTGGTAAAGTTACAAGTGACCCACCTTTGCCAACTGTCAATCCACGGTACATTTATCCTGCTTTCACCCCTAGGAAAGTTTTATATCCTTGGCTAAACTCTGTCCTGGAGAGATTGCATATTCAAGACATACAAAGAATAGAGCAAGTGCCTAGAGTATCGTTTGCTGCTTTTCATGCAAAAAATGAACCTGGTGTAAGAAAAATTAGGTGTAAAGCGTCCTTGCTTCCACTTCTAAATGACGACATTGCGACACCAGCAATGGTACGTCATATGATGGATATCATAGTAATGGCAACAGCAAAATTAAATGAAAATAAAACATCCGTGATTACATGTGACCAACCTATATATGCTATTGGGAAGCAAGTACAATGGAAATTTCCTGACAAGTATGGCTACCATATCATATCGAAATGATGGTCATTAACTTACTTGCCAAATGATTAATTTGCAGTGGATGGATGAATTAGTAACAACTGCCCGCCGGTATTGCAAGTTCTGGTGTTGCAGAATCCTGTCTCACATCGTCGCATGTAAAAAGATCTCGCTATGCACATGAAATTACTTTAACTGCCTTGCATTATCTCCAGGTACAAGCATTCAACAAAGCATGTGAAACAGATTCCAGCATCCGTGACCAAAGCTTTGAACTGTGGATTTTGCGGAAAACATCTGAATGTCCTCAGTTTCAATACTGGAATACTGTCATCGAACTTGAGTCCCTTCTAGTCTAACTTGTATTGAGTATTCCTACATCTAACTTTACAATGTTCGTGGATACTTTGACTCAGTTATGTCCGTGGACATTTGCGTTGGACCCAGTCCACTATTCTCGTTGGTTGCCAGTATTTGTACGCACTCTACAGGCCCTTCCAGAAAAACATCCAGATATACATGCTGAATTTCTTCGTGGCAAGTTTACGAGCACTAAAACTCCTACATCATTTTCTGCAATATCTGAATCAGTTTCATGAACACAATAACAAAGTGATAAAGGGTGAAGGTGGAGCTATCGGAATCCTTGATAGTGAAAATGCTCTGCTTAAGTGAATGGTAGCAGGTCCTACGATCAGTTATTTAATTGAGGAATTTGAAGAGAAATCAAATTTAAAAGATGACAACATCGTGGGCACAAAGCATCATGAGGATACCGATGCATTTCAGAAAAGGTTCTTGGCCAATGCAAAAGAAATGATTAACGTCTTAACTGAACAAGGAAATCCGTTCCAAGAAACTGATTTGGTGTCAATAGGGAGCTCTAAAATAATTCCAAGTGTCGAAGCTGTCAAATGTGTTACGGAAGCATTTCCTGTAGGACTTAAGCAGTATGATGAATATGTTATGTTCCGCCTCGATAAAGTTCGAAATTCAATTCATGAAATTATTCCTTTCATGAAATTAAAAGTGCAAGATTACTAACTTGCGTAAAGACTCCAACTTGTTCTGCAGAATGTATGTCGCATCTGAAAGCACGGGATGGGAACATTGATGATTTCTTTTCCCATGAAAATCAAATGTATCCACCATCTATTTCAGATGATGGCAAACTCCGAAAACCAACCAACAAGTCGGATATTATAGACTGCATTCAAACAAAATATGACATTAGCTTTAATCACAGCCAACCAAATGTAACAGCTAAAATATTTGATGAAGCAGCCGTAATCCACATGCTGAATCCTGGTATTGCCAAAACATTTTCAGGATACTATGAAAATGTTTTCAAACCATGCTTCAATAATCAAATGAAGAATACTTCACGACTAGATATTGTATTCGACAGATATACTAGTAAGAGTTTGAAGGCAAATACCCGAGAATCAAGAGAAAGTGGCATAACTATTAAAGTCGCAGACTCTACTGCAATTCCAAAGCAATTTAAGCAATTCCCGTATGTTAACGGAAACAAGACACTTACTAGCTAAGAAAATGGTGGGAAATGAGTATCCAGGAAAACATGTTTTCTGTACTTATGATTACCATGTCATCACGTCAACACCTATAGATGTAGCTAGCATTTCTCCCTCCTCACACGAAGAAGCTGATGGCCGCCTACTTATCCATGTTAAGCATGCAGTAGAAAGTGGAAATACTCATATCTTAATATGAACTGTGGACTCGGATATAGTGGTTATTTCAATATCACTATTCTCACAAATAAAGATATTGCAGAACTATGGATTGAGTATGGTTGTGGGAAATACAGGAAATTCATTCCAATTCATGAGATTTGTGCAAAACTCACCGGGAATTTGCAGAAATTTGATGGCTTTTCATGCTGTAACTGGTAGCGATACAGTTTCGACATTTTGTGACATTGGCAAGAAGACAGCTTGGAAGGTCTGGATGTAATTTCGTGAAATTGATTGTGTGTGGCATCAGCCCTGTATAGGCACCTCTGATATTGATGATGCAAGTCATGATCTGTTGCAGCGATTTGTTATTCTACTTTATGATCAAGCAACAGATCTTCAGAGCATCAAATACTGCAGACGAGTGTTATTTACAAGAAAGAATCGAGCAATTAAAAATATACCTCCTACAGCAGATGCTTTAATACAACACATCAAACGAGCTACTCTCCAAGCAAGAATTTGGAACAACAGCCTCTATGCAAAATACACAATACCTTCGCCAAGCAACTGGGGATGAATTAGAAACTTCGAGAGGATTATATCGACCTGTGTGGACAACAATTCCAGAAGTGTCAAAACACTGTGTGGAACTAACCTCTTGTGCATGCCGCAAGCGATGCACATCTTGTAAATGTGTTAAATTGTGTATGTGAAGGACAGTGCTCCGACAGTGATTGGTAATCAAAACTGAATTTCAATCATTTGGATGTTATTGTATAAGACAGCAAGATATTATTATGTTTCGGTATTGTGGCTGACATTATATTAGTGTATTTAGATATTAGTGTATTTGACTACATATAGGATATTATTGTATTTGGATATTAAACTGGAATAATATTGTATTGTAAATTCGTTTCTTTCTTATTCTTATACTTACGTTTTAAACTTATGTTACATTTAAGCCTTAAGTGTGCCTCATATCACTGATTTTAACATGGAAATGAAGGTTTTGTAGCCACATTTGGGGGGTCATACTTATGTATATTTTGCTCTAGGAGGCTTAGTTTAATCAGAATCGTGTATACACTTTCCGAGTTAGGGTCGCTACGCACTAGACCCAATTCTGATTTTTAGTTTCAAAAGTAATAAAACAATTAAGGGGGAGAAAGTGGTGGGGAGCTTTCCTGACACGAGCAAGTAATAATGTGGCAATTACTTCTTATTGTGTTTCGGGTGATTTCGGCAGACTTGGGAGATGAGATAGAGTCCGAGCTCCCAAGTCTGACTAAAACGCCTAGGGCAAACCTCAACACAATAAGAAGTAATTGCCACATTATTACTTGCTCTTGTCAGGAAAGCTCCCCCACTTTCTCCCCCTTAATTGTTTTATTACTTTCCAAACTAAAAATCAGAATTGGATCTAGTGCGTAGCGACCCTTAGTGCTAAACACTTTACTTCCGGTTAATGAGCTGCCAAATCCGCTAGAGGGCCAGGAAAATTTGTGTCCCGGGCTTTTTAGACTCGTCTACCCATACACTATCTGATTCCAAAGGGGCATATTGGTTGCCAGATTTGAAATATGTAGGCATAATTTTCAATTCTCCCACCCCACTACTAGGATGGAGAAGTTGGGACGATGTTTAGAGAGGCGAGGCAAACAAAAGAGCTCGAGGTGTGCCTAGCAGATCAGTTGCGCCCGATGAAGTGTTTTAAATTTCCAAATTCCATCAACTATTCCAAATCCTATCGATAACGACAACAGACGTTTTATAACGTGTGGGTATTTAATAATAACAGTTAACAATTGTTTTTTGTAAGAAAAAAAGTTTTATATATGTAGAAAAGATTAATAAATCAAGCAGTGCCTCCTAGACTCAATGTGCCAGACCATGTTCCGAAACATATTACGCCCGATGGAATGTTAAATACAAATGTCTCTAAATTTTCATGAAATTCATTTTTGGAAGAAGAATATTGGAAATGATGTTTAGTCTCACAACTATCATGGCAGCCATCTTGGTATTAGAATGACCAAGTTTCTGAAATACATTGACAAAAAAAAATCAATATACCCCAATTTAATAATCTTAGAACTGTGAAAATCAGAATGCAAATACTTCTTGAGAGAAGCAAATGACTAAAATTTCGCTGCCAGTGAAGATCATGATCATTCCAAGAAAGCATTTGAATTGCACGTTGTGTGGCTTATATGAAGCCTCTCGGATGTTCATATGAAAAACTTTCAGTCAAAAGGCATATTTTGGAATGAGAAGGGTTATTATAGTTGTAGTCATTCAACCAAAAACAAAAAAACAAACAAAAAAGTCGTGTTCCAGATCGGGGGAGGGTTACAAACAAATCGATGAACTTTTCAATAAAAAAAAAAAAAGATCCAAAATCCTAGATTTCCCTAGATTTCTTCAATTTTTCAATGTGATTTGGTGCGGGGGCAGTTACAATCTCTACCAACCAATGTTCCTTCGGTACCCAGTGCTCTCAGTTCTAAAATTGAGAACAGCTGTTTTACCTGTTCTTAAGGCCTTAACAACCAAGTTCAACAATCTCAATGACTCATGATTGGAAAATTAGATGCTAAAAGGAACAGTCAAGTGACCAAATATTTCTTTGAATAATAATAAATAATGATCAAGAATATCAACTTTCTCATGAGCTATTCATTACAAATGGAGGATTTAAGAGTATTAATTAAGTTATTGTATTTATTTTCCTTTCAATTGTTGTTTAGGAAGCCATTTGATTGTTCTTTGACTATTCAGAGTTGATGAGATGGAGGAACATCAACTTCAGGAAGCAAAGCCTTGAAAAATAAGAAACAACCTCCCACTATTCAATAATTTGAATTTTCTTTTTTCTTCTTCAAATGTTCAAAAGAGGGAAATTGAAGCTTAAAAATGACTTGTATAGTCTTTACTGAAATTAAGATAGAGAAATTGATATACAGGGTGGTGCAAAGTCACTACCCGTTCATTCATTTATTACTACAGTTGAAACGTGATAATCCGACATTTGACAGTCCGACGTGCTTGGTAGTCAGACGCAGATTGGTTCGAAAACGGACCCAATTGAGGCGGTCATGGAGGTGAAATGCACAATCACTTGCGGTGAAGTTATGTCGGCTGCAAATACGTTGGTGTGAGGAG
The DNA here is from genome assembly GCA_023159025.1 of Thereuonema tuberculata. Classification (NCBI taxonomy): domain Eukaryota; kingdom Metazoa; phylum Arthropoda; class Chilopoda; order Scutigeromorpha; family Scutigeridae; genus Thereuonema; species Thereuonema tuberculata. Next base: position 77,712,520 of record JAFIDM010012231.1, read on the forward strand.
AGGGAACTCAACTACGAGAACATTTTAATGTTAAAAGATATTCAAGAAAAAGCCATGCCAGACTCTTTACGTAAGAAGAAACAAAAAAACGATAAGATTTTTTTTAAGCCGTAAATACGTATTTTTATTTTTTTATTTTAAGACATAAAATTATATTTTATATTATGTACTGTAATTTTATTTTTTTAAGACATAAATACAGTAATAAATTAGTATTACATACATAAGTATTCATTTGTGTAAAACTATGCCTAATGAGTTTTTTTTTTATATTCTTAATGGCCGTAAAATATGTACTCAATATGTATTGTAACAATATACGTACTGTAGTATGTACAGTACTGTATATACATAACTTAAATTTTCTTGTCTTAGAAGTCAAAATTCAGTTTTAAAAAATCAACCTTTGGTAATCCGACACCCCCTCGGTCCTGTAACTGTCGGATTATCGCGAGTCAACTGTACAACTTATACTTTTCTAAGTTATTACTATCCATATTGATTTATAACTACTTTGTACGTTCAAATCATCTTCCCTCTGCATTGACACATAGCTGAAGATGTCCAGGAACGCTGAGACAAATGGCTTGTCAAAATTGTCTGCCTGTATCAATGCCATGATAGGCTTGTTCAAAGGATGCTTTAAGGTCATCCAGTGTTCTTGGTTTCATGGTGTACACATGGTCTTTAACTAGGCCCCAAAAATAGAAATCCATAGGAGTGAGGTCTGCAGACCTTGGTGACATTTCAATTGATCTTCTCCCCTTCAGATGACTTTCCCCATGAAAAACTTCCTCAATGTAGTTCTGCACAGCAGTGGCATAGTGTGTGATCACTGTCATGTTGAAAGCACAAGGCATCAAAATTATTGCAATGCATCCTGGAACTACATATGTTGACAGCATTTCCAAAGAATTCTGGCCAGTCACAGTACCGTCAAAACACTGTTGTATGAGATTCCACCCCAAACTAATGCCTGGCTGGTTGATTTGACTTTTAAGAACAATTTATAACAATGGGTGGGCACTGTTGTGCCATCCTGTGTATATCATTGAAATTCTTTAGTTTTTCTTTCAAACGCAATGCATCTAATAAGTTTTAAGACTGATTTTTTTCTGAGTCCTATTATTGCAATCGAGCGGCCTACTTAGTCACATGTCTAAACTCACTTTGTGTGCAGTGTTGTCTTTGCTAACTGCTGCATTTGGAGGTAGCTGTTTGTTATAAGAACCTTGTAATATCTTGGAGGGAAGCATTGAGCAATGAGTGGAGAAATCATGCTGAATACATTTCATAAGTTGTTCTATAATGTCTTTGGTAATATTGACTGTTCACTGTTTGTCCCTCACTACAAATTCTTTGTGAATGACATGAGGCAACTTGTTGCTTCTCCTGTCCTGCAGTCAAGGCATGAGGCACAAAATGCGAACAAATCTTCCTTTTCTTCAAATCTTCAATGATGATCTTTCTATCCTTCCTCATGCTCTCTTCATCTCCTATCATACTCAGAGAGAGATGATGATTTTCAGCAATAGTAGCCAAACCTTTTCAATGTTCTCAGGGTTTCGAGGACCAGATGGGTGACTAGTCCTAACATTGTTGTCAACATTTTCTTGCCTATACCATCAAAGAATATTTGATCTGGTCAGTGTTCCATCTCCGTATGCTGCACCCACCATATTAATAGTTTGTCGCAATTTACCTGCTTTGAAAAAAATTATATCGCCACTCATAGCTTCCCTCCATGACAGCAGGGTGTTACAAGGTTAACTATAATGAACAGCTAACTCCAATAGTAGCAGTTAACAAAGATAAAGACTGTATACAAAGCAAGTTTATACGTGACTAAGTAAATGTAACAACGGCTGCTTGATTGCAATAACAGTACTTTCAGAAACAAATCTGTCCTAAAACTTAGGAGAAATACTGTATGTACAAGATATATACACTCATGTCCAAAAGTTAAGCATAATTGTTAAAACATACAAAGGAAAGGGATAAAACAAAAAGAACAGAAGAAAGTTTTACTTAAATTAGTCATACAGCTAAAACCAATCGCGTGCACTTCCAAAGATTATCAGACGTCTTAGATATGAAAATATATCGCACTTCAAGAAATGCAACCTACCTTACCTTGAGTGTCTTATTCCATTTTCAAGCAATTTCTGTCAAATGAGATGTTGTCATTGGTGATCAGGAACATAGGGCCCAAAGATGCAGTACTGACCATGTCGTGCAGAGTAGTATAATCGGAAGGCTCGAAGCAGGACAGTTCCAATGGAGATCTCCAGAGTACTGAATGTGCCACAAAGTTGCATCTCCAGGCTTCGGAGAAGGTTTCAAGACACAGAAGACATTAGATGCCAACCAGTACAAGGTCACCCAAGAAACACAACCTCTGAACAGGACTGATACATTACATTAACTGCACGATGTCTGCTAGACAACTCTTGGTAAAACTTGCAGCCGCCTTGGGCATAAGAGTTTCAAGAAAGACTGTTTACTGGAGGCTTGGGGCAATTAGTTTCTATGCCAGACAGCAGGTTATGATCCGATCACATCTGAACACAGGAGGACCGGTTTAAACTGGAGTCAGGAACGTCAGAACTGGACACTGTATCAGTGGAGCAATATACTCTTCATTAATGAGCCAAGATTCAGTTTACAGACTTATTCTCGTCGAACCACTATCTGGAGGGAAGAGGACAATTGTAACAACATTAGGGAAAGAGATCCATTTAACGGCAGTGAAATCATATGGGCAGACATCATGATGAATGCCTGCATGGAGCTCCACATCTTCAATAGAGATACCCTCAATGCTCAGAGGTATAGAGACGAGATATTGGAACATCATGTTAAGACTTTTCAGAGGTGCCATTGGTCCAAATATCAAATTCATGGATGACAATGTCAGTCCTTCGAGCTCAGCTGGTGGATGACTTTTCCGAAAGTGAAGCTATCCAGTGTATGAAGTGGCTAGCAAGGTCTCTGGATGAATCCGATAGAGCATGCTTGGGATGCATTAGGTAGATGACATGCATCCAGTCAGCTCCAGCAAGGACCATTCAGAGCTTCGAACTGCTCTTCTCCAGGAATGGGTATTGTTGCCCACAGACCTCTTGGACAACCTGATCAGAATCGTAAACATCAATGTGAGGCTTGCATAGCTGCAAGGGGTAAACACACCAGTTATTAATCATAATTTTCAGTTTTATGCACTCAAAACAAAAATCATGTTTTGTTCCTTTTTTTTTAATAATTTTCATAATTACTGCAATTAAATGTTGTCAGTATTTATTTTTTTTTATTTGTATTTATTTCTTGCATTATGGTGTTACACAAGCATACCACGTTTTGGGCCATTCTGACAACTGGTTTATGAAATATTCACAAATATATGGGTTATGGCTTAACTTTTAGACGTGAGTGTACATATTTTTTTTTTTTTCATTTTTCTGTTTTCAGTGTAAAGTCAGTCACTGTTTTCAAATGGACATGTTTTTATTAAAAAAGACAAGTTTTGAGAACTCATAAAAAAAAATTACATATTTTATTTGTTAAGTTACAAAATGTAAACATTACTTACATGTGTAATTAGAGCAAATCAGGAATTAGATGTGAAACCTTTAAATTAAATATTTTTCTTTTTAAATAACAATGGGCTTAGCACGCAATTGCTAGTAAATTAATCAAGAAGAATAAAATATAAAGGCTGAAGATTCAAGAAGAAATCAGTACTAAAATACAAGCCACTACTGAAAAGATTTTAATGCTATAGAATAAAATTTAGCAAGATGTTTTATCCAATCTTTCTATCGTCTTCTCCTCTAAAAGTGATATCAACATTTATTTTCTTGAATTTTCAATGTGTAACATTAACCCTCTTGACTATTTTTACCTACTCTCCCTTTTTACATAGCTTTCATTTCAATTAAAGAATAATACTGTCACAAATATGAAATATCTATTAAATTTTAATTTTTTTTTTTTTTTATGTTCACAGAATTTAATTAACATTTAAAGTTTTAAGCAGTGTAAGTGTCGATTACTTAAATTCTACTGATTGTATTTTTAATTCTATTCCCTGCATAAAAGGGAGTACACTATTAGTGAAGTTAATTCTTTGAAGTTTAAACATTATCGTTTCTGACTTTTAGGTTTTTAGTTATTAAAAGTTGTAGAAAAGTAGGGAATATCAATAGAAATTCAAACACAAAGTATGAATTTCTTTTAAGACATCGTGGTAACTACTATAAAATTAAGTGTTGCTTCTTCAACAATGAATTACAAGCAGAATGAATTACTGTTTAATAGGATAGTTTCAAAAACATAACTTTAAATAACTATAAAATTTTGGATTATTGTTTTGACAACAACAAATATCTTGACATTCGTGTTTGTTATTTCAATTATTATATGGAATTTAAAATTTTATCAGATGCAATATACCTCCAAGTATTAATCATCAAATATTATCTGCTAAATCAATAAATAATAGCTATTAAAAAAAATGGATAACTTTTTCTCCATTTAATTTATATCTACAAAAGCCAAAAGATTTCCTTTGGTTTGGCAACTGAATCATAGGAAGGCAAGCAATGCTATTTTTACAATTCAAACTGAATCATAAAGACTGAAGAATCTACTTCCTGTTTCTTTAACTTTTTAATTTTATAGAAGACTTATTATTATTTTAATTGGCTTATTGCCATTTGTTAAATGAGCCAGTTTTCATTGGTCTTCTACAACAACTGTTACATAAAATTAACATTCATCAGCCAGAGCTATCCAACACTTCAAAGTATTTATTGAAAGGGGATTAAACATTTTCCAATTATGTTTAAAACATTCATATCCTCATATTTTATTAAAATGTTTGTATACAACTGCTATTCTGACTGTCTGGCTGTTTGCAACAATCTTTTAAAGCAAGCCTCCTTCAAAACTAACAAAGAATTAAAAATAAAATGTAAATTATAATTGAAATCCTTGACCACTTTACATAATATAAAGCCTTTTTTTTCTTTTGGATTTCTTCCAATACATTCTAATCATTTGAAACATTTTTATAAAATAATTTAGAAACACTGGGTTTACAATTGCTTTGCCCATCTATTTACTTCAGCTTCCAATTCTATAAAGTACCATAGTGATAATCAAAAAATTCAACTTTAACTTTTTGGCATCAAAGCTGTTGAATTTAATCACTGTAAATTTATAAAATACTTGGAATTTTAGCATGCAGGATTTTACATTTATTTAAAGTAGAAAATAGAAAAAGAAATCTTGACAACTAAAAAATTAAGATTTTGAAAGTCCTAAAAAAATAAAAAAAAATATTTATAAATAAATTATCTCAGAAAATTGTATCCAATAAAGTAAAAAAAGCAGTGCCTTTTAAGTTTAACTTAAAAATATATATGTTTCATAAACCAATTTTGCTTTATTATTTAAAGCTTGTGTCTGTGTTTTGTTATCTTCTCTCTCTCTCTAATCCATTGTGAAGATTCTAGCTGCAACATCATCTAAAAGCCAATCAACACCTTTCAACAGATTTTCTCCAGTAACTGCACTGCACCAAATAATTTGCCAGTGGTGAGTTTTAATGGTAGTCAAATCTAATATCTGTGGGGAGAAAAAAAAATTCAAATTTTTCAATTTTTTTTTTTTTTTGTTAGCAGTAGAATTTAACAGCCCACATGCAAATACATACTGCAAAAGAACTATTAATAAAAAGAAATTTCTTTTACAAATATTTAATTTTTTTTTTTTTTCAACATTTGTTATTTTGAATTTTGATTGCATCCATCAAATATTGCACAACATGGTACATGGTGTATTACGTGTTTTATAACAGGGTATTCTATATACTTTCTATTGAATAAATCTTACAGCAAGATGCACAATAAAATTAATTTGTCAAGATGCTGGCCTGACACTGACACAAGTTAAGGATGGTATACAGAATTACAAAACTAAAATTTCAAAATTAAATTGAAAAATTATTTGGATTTCAAACATTAAATATTTAAAAAAAAAAATCATTGCTATGTTCTTGTAGACATTTACTGATGCAACTTTTTTAAAACTTAATTTTATATTTAAAAAAAAATATCTGGATTGAACAGCAACTTCTGAAAACAACAGACCATGTTGTCAGATAGTCATGAAGTTGTCATCAGTTTGAAGTGTCAAGAGCTTTTCATTTGAGATTATCAAATGACATCTAGTACAATGTATATTAATACTATTATTTTTACAAATTAAATAATTCCAAAAAGTATTTTTTTTGTTTGCCTCTACTATTTCAACTTTGAAAAAAAAATGTGAATAAATGGAAAATTCAGTCTAAATGTACAGTATATCCAATTGAGGTTGGTCATTCAATGAAAAAAAAGTATTTCCCATTCTGATTTCATTCACAATGAAACTCAAAATGTTAACAGATTAAACAAATTACAGTTTACAATTTCTATTACTATAATATTTCTGGGATGAATTAGTTGCTTATTTTCATTTCTGAGCAAGATCTTCATTTTATGCTATTCCTATGTTAGTTTTCTATCACTTCCTTGTTAATCAGAAGTTATGAGAACATATACAGAGTTTTTTCTGGACTTTCTTGAACTTCCTTTACCAAATGATACTATTCAATAGGGTAGCAAGAAACAATATAATATCTACTCCAACTCTGTGTACAGGAAAGAAGTGTGACTGAACACTAACATCTACAGGAAATGCATACAAAATAAAATTGTAATCTTTTAAAAAATTCCCAAGAAAAATGTAAAGAATTAAAGCAACAATTTCCTTTAAGAATTTCTGTAAAATGGCCAGTTGAAGTCTATGAGAATAGATGAAATATTGCCATGAGATGATTACGTTGTTGTTTTTTATGTTGTATTTAAAGTTGTGTAAGTATTATGGCATTTAAGAATTTTTCAATTAAAGCAACAGTTTATCTCTAAATTAGATGGACTTGTCAGTTTAAGTTTTTTTTAAACTTGCGGCTGTTAATAGGTCAACTGTGCTTTTTTCACAAATACAAATCATAACAAGGAGGCTTAACGTGCATGTATTAAAATAAAGAGAAAGTGAGAGTAAATGAAATGCACTTACTTATAAACATGTATAACAGAGAATTAACAATGATTGCAATAAACCGACAGTTTTGGAACACTTCGCGTATTCCTTCATCAGGGACGGCACAAACATGTAAGACATCACAACGAGATTTAAGACGACACGAGGTGGGAATGCATGGTGAAAGTGAGGGCAGTGAGAGGATTAGACAAGTTTAGGAATAGTGACGGGCGTTTTGCCTGCAGTTGATCGGGTTATAAGCTTTAAGCTGGATTATATGGAAGGATTCAGCAAGGAGATGGTGGGATAGTTTATTGTGATGCGAGAGGGGTTTAGCAGCGAAGAAGTTGGGGGGGGGGGGGGGGGGTCCAGTCTCTTTAAAGTGCGTAACGGTGTACGAAAGTGTGGGGTCTGTGTTATTGAAGGCTTTTGTATGTTCTTTAATGCATGTGGATAGGCATTGGGATGTTTTCCCATGTAGCCAGAGCAGGGGCGGTCTGGCATAATTGAGGCCCTTGGCTGGAAATGAATTTGGGGCCCTTTCAGGCTTTACCATTTCTCTGGCGAACATAACCAGTACATGATTTACGAGGCTCTGAGATGAAATTTATTTTAACAACCAAAAAAAAGGGGCAATCCTATCTTCACAAACAAAAAAAAAAAAAAAAACAGGGCAATCGGGGCCCCTCTAGGCTGGGGGCCGACGGCAATCGCCGATCCGCTGATCTGGCCAGACCACCCCTGAGCCAGAGGAGCATTGGTTACATGTGATCCAGTATACAATGTTTGAAGAATTATTTAGTAGCTTTGTTTGTGTTATGTTTATGTTGGATGATTTGAAGGAAGGGGTGTACTGGTATTGGTTGAGGAATTTTTAATGAAGTTTTCTAGGTGTGGATAGTAGGAAAGGGGATCTATTTGACAGGGGGTTTGGGTTAGTATTTTTAGATTTTTTGTTTAGCTTGTGTGTGAGGATATTGAGGCGCTTGTGGAAAAGCTGGAGGGGTATGTGGATTTTCTGTAGACAGCGGTTTGTATGGAGTTATTTTTGTAGGTAATAGATATATCGAGATAGTTGATGTGTTTGTTGGAGGGAGTTTGCAATTCAAATTGTAGATGGGGATTTATGGAGTTTCGATGGTCTTGTATGTGTGTGATTATGTTTTTGTGATCATCATCCTCACAACACAAGCTCAGTCAAACCAAATTGAATTACATGCAATTTACAGCCTCAATTTCTTAGATTTTTAATTATTGTTTTGGTTACAAATTTGATGATAATACTCACATCACGAATATCTTCAGCAGTCAGGGCACCAGGAAGGTCTTGCTTATTTGCGAAGACAAGCAATGTAGCTCCTGCCAATCGCTGTAAAGAAATGTTTAATATAATTTTACAAAAATTAATTTTTATGAAGCTACAATGTAAAATATCAATAACAATTGTTTTTGTAATTGTTCTTAATACTACAAAAATTTTAAAATCAAATTCACATGTTTCAAAATAGTTTCTTTTAATATTTTACCCACTTTGAATAATAAAAAAGATTCAATTAAATCACCAAGATTTCAGTGAAAATGAGAAAGCAAACATTTATAAAGCTATTAGAAAATTTCATTCAGATTTATGATTCACACCATAGCTTGATTAGCTATGTTTCAGGCTTAAAATTTCTTTATTATTGTCAGAATATATAGATTTTCTGCACAGGAAAGTTCTGGTATTTCCGTACATTTTTGAAACTATTTTCAATTACTTTCCAAATCAGCAAAGGAAAAAAAAAAAACAAAAAAAAAAAACAATTTAGTCATCAAACATTTACCTCTTCTTGTAGCAAATTATGCAGTTCTTGTTTGCAGTCGTGTAAACGTCTACGATCTGCACTGTCAACAACCCATATTAGCCCATCTGTGCTTTCGAAGTAATTTCGCCAATATGATCGGAGTGATTTCTGGCCACCTACATCCCAAATATTCAATTTAAACCTATAAGAAAAATAAATAAAAATCATAATATTTAATAATAATACAGACTTTTTTTATAAGAATGTTTAAACATTAAAATTACTGTATATGAAATAGCATTAAGTTTAGAACAACACATTTATGTGCGTAGTTCAATTAATAGTTTTCATTTTTATTTGGAATTAAAATAATGAATGCATTCTATGTCTCATTTAATGTGATAACTTCAAATTGACTATATGCTAGTTAACGCTTAGCAGGATTAGTTAAAAAAAAATGCAAAAATCTCCAAGCAACAAATACGCAGAATATATAATATATTTCTTCTTAATTTCAATTCTAAAAGTTTAGAACTAGGATGTTTAACAAAAAAATTAATAAAAACCAAACAGATCGAATCGAAATAAATATTCAGAATAAGATAATAAATCCAGCATTTTTGATAATCTCAGAAGAAATTTGCAATAATTTTTTCTATTCATACAAGAAATGTCTTATAAAATCAGATTAACGAGTTACTAATTCATTCTTTTGAATAATATTCTCCAAAACTAGAATGATCTTCAGTTAGATTCAATAATTTGTTTATCATTAATTTAAAAATGAACCTTCTAAATAGTTTTTTTCTTTTGTTTTGTTCATTTTGAGAAGTCTACTATGAAAATTTGAAACCAATATTGTTAGATGTAAGTTTGTAGATTGCAAATGTGAACTATTATCGTCGCGGTGAGAGTTGAACCCGCAAACACATTATCATTGACTAATTTCTCCAGTATCAATGCCGAAAGCTCCGCAGAAAATATCAATCTCAATTATCAAAAATAGGAAATATCAAAAATCTCCCATACATCTTCTTGAAATCGACGAGCAACGTTAAGAATAATTTCACTACTTGTTTTTGAGACCTTTTCCTCGTCGAAATGTTGAATGTGAATCCAATGACCGCCATTTTGTTATACATTTGAATGTGACCGACACGCCAGAAAAGATAAATCTATCATCTGCGTTGCATTCTGGGAGGATCATTTCTCGCCGCGAGGACTGTACATACTTCAGAATTGTAATTCAAAAACATTTTATAGTATTTAAGCAAATGGTTATTATAACAAAACTTCAACCCAAATAGGAAAAATGAGCATTTGTGTATATTATTATTTTTTTATGGGGGGGGGGGGGTAACGGGATACATTAATGGCATAATTTTAAATGAAGTCTGAAGAGGAAAAACTTTGAATGTTTGTCCTCAACTAATTTATGTTTGGCAGGAAAATGTGAAATTCCATTATTAAGATTAACTATGTGCAACTATGGTTATCGGAAGAAAGACAAAGAAGATAAACATAGGAATTCGGAATGAAACATTGGAACAAGTAGACAGCTTTAAATATTTAGGGTGTACTATAAGTAGTAACATGAGCTGCTGTCAAGAAGTCAAGAGGAGGATAGCAATAGCAAAGGAGGCTTTTAATAGGAAAATGAGCATCTTCTGCGGACCTCTAGAAAAAGAACTAAGGAAGAGACTAGTGAAGTGCTTTGTGTGGAGTGTGGCATTGTATGGGGCAGAAACATGGACATTACGACGAAGGGATGAGAAACGACTAGAAGCATTTGAAATGTGGTTATGGAGAAGAATGGAGTGTGTGAAATGGACAGACAAAATAAGAAATGAAGCTGTACTAGAAAGAGTGGGTGAAGAAAGAATAATGCTGAAACTGATCAGGAAAAGAAAAAGAAACTGGTTGGGTCACTAGCTAAGAAGAAACTGCCTAATGAAGGATGCACTGGAAGGAATGGTGAAGGGTAAAAAAGTTCGAGGCCGAAGAAGATTTCAGATGATCGACAACATTACAGTAAATGGATCTTATGTGGAGACGAAGAGGAAGGCAGAAAATAGGAAAGATTGGAGAATGCTGGGTTTGCAGTGAAGGACCTGCCCTTGGCAGAGAACTATGAATGAATGAATGATGAAGATACAAACATTTCTGAGGCTAAATCAGGGCTAACTTATTGGTTCATTTGTTTCCAGAATCCATTAAATTGAGATGCATTGAAAGACTTGTTTACATTTATCTTCATTCCATATTGCTCACAGCTGTCATTCAGCTGCAGTAGCATGTCCTTTAGTATCATCTCTTCTTCTGCTAACAAAGCCATATCATCAGCAAATCTTATGCACTTTATTCTTCTTCCTCCTACTGTCACCCCTCCCATGTTCTGAAAACAGCTCTTCACTAACTCCTCCAAGTAGATGTTGAACAGCGTAGGTGATGAGGGCATCCCTGTCGCACCCCTCTCCCTATTCCACATTCCTCTGACATTACTTCTCCTATCCTGACTTTGACTCGTTGTTTCATATAAAGATTAGTTATTAGCCTTCTCTCTTTCCAAACCACACCAATTTTCTTCAAGATTTCCATAAGTTTATTCCAATCCACTCTAAAAAGCCTTTTCCAGGTCCACAAATACTGCATATACGTGTTTATTTTTCTCTAGGTATCTTTCGCCGATTGTTCGCAGCAGTCCAATTGCATCTCTCATACCTTTTCCCTTCCTGAAACCAAATTGCTCTGCCTCCAACTCTCCTTCCACCTTAGAATTAAACGTCTGTTCAGTATTCGCAGGAGAATCTTCACCAAGTGCGATATAAGGCTGATAGTCTGGAACTCATTGCACTTCTTGGCATTATTTTTCTTCGGTATTGGCAACAATACTGTTTCCAAGAAATCTTTAGGCCATTTGCCTTTCTGATATATTTCATTGCACAATGATAGTATTTGCTTCTGGTCGATCTTCATCATATGTTGTATAAAGAAAGGGAAACTGATGTAACTTTAAATGATACTGAGGATTGATTGCATAAAGTAAAATGGATCTGGATTACTGGATTATCCTCTCTCAACTGAGGATATAATAGAGGAAGTGTATGCAGAAGCAAAGAGGAAGAGGAGTCAGATGAAGACACATTAAGAAATCCAAGACATTTCATGCTTGTGAATGCACTGATTCTCTCATCACTACATTGATGTATCTGACAATTATTATGAACATTTGAGAGATTTGCAAGAAAATTTGATCCAGAAGCATATAAGAGCAGGAAACAATTCTCGCTTGTTCTTTCATCCTGTAACATCTGCTCCTCTGACTGTGCAAACAAAATAAGGTGAGCCTAAGGAGCAATACATCTCTTCTATCTTAGAATAATTATAAGTTACTGTAAAAGCACTTATTTTCGCGAGCTGTAATTTTCGCGAAATTGAAGATATCGGTGATTTTGCGAGCTGAAAATTTTATATAAACAGAACCTAAAAAAAGTAATTCGCGAGGCTTAAATTTTCACGATTCTGACGGGCTTGCGAAATTCGTAAAAATTAAAGCCTCGCGAAAATAAGTGCTTTTACAGTACACTATATAATCACCACAATACACCTTCATCCACAAATCAATATAATACAGCATTTTAACACTATTTTTTCCATTCATTTTTGTGTTTAAAGTAAATTGTATATACACTTAATTTCGTCATTAATGTACAAGGGGAGATCGAAAATTAACCACAACAATTTTTTTTTTTTTGCAAAATATCTAATAAGCAAGAAAAAAAAAATAATGGCACAAACAAACTATAGATGTTACCTATTTTTCAACATATGAATCAAGTCTCTCGACACATTTCTACCATTGTGACACCAACTTTAGTATTCCTCGTTCAAGAACTCCGTTTCCTGGGATCGTAGCCACCTGCTCACAACTGATTTACTTCTTCAATCGAATCGAAGCGTTGGCCTCCTAGGAATTTCTTCAGTGTCCGAAGAGGTGAAAGTGATGGTGCGAGGTCTGGACTATAGGGTGGATCATGGAGCACCTCCTAGCCAAATTTCTTCACAAACAGAAATCACGACATGGGGACGAGCATTGCCGTGAAGAATTCTGACATTTGCAGCTTCTCTGTTAGGGTGTTTGTCTTGAAGGTCATGACGAAACTTTGTCAATGTTCTAGCATAGGTTGCGGCATTCACAGAGGTTCCAGATGGAAGAAACTCTGTCAAGAGTATGCCCTGCATGAACACCATCACCAGAACTTTTTTCGCTTATTGGGTGGCTTTGAATTTTTTCAGTGGTGGAGACCCAGAATGTTTCCATACCATACTTTCCTGCTTTGTTTCGGGTGTGTGGTGGTATGTCCAAGATTCAACGCCAGTCACTACATCTTCCAGAAAGTGATGACCTTCTTCTTCAGCTTAACACTCCAAGTGGTTCAAGCATGACATCACGCTGTAGCCCTTCTGCACATCTGACAGATCTTTGGGTACCCAGCGTGCACTGACTTTGCGAAATCTCAATGTGTCATGCACAATGTTGTTCACTGTGCCGTAAGAAATATTGAATTGTTGTGTTAAGGCCCGCTGATTGATGCACCGTTCATTTCGAAATGCTGCCTCAATGCCTGTGACATTAGGTGGTGTTGCAGCGGTCACTGGTCAGCCGAAATGCATTTCATCAGTAAGGTTTACTTGGCCCTCTTCGAAGAACCTGCACCATCGGGAGATGTTGCTATGGTCCAGGCAATCAGCACCATACACCTCCAACATTTCTCTGTGGATTTCACCAGGGGTTTTTTGTTTTGCTCACAAAAAATGAACTACACCTTGCTGCTCTTCACAAGTTGGTGATGCTAGCAATCGTGCCATCTTCACTCAGTAGTTCATGCTCATTCCGCCAGGGCGACACATCGAGCAATTGCTCTCTGTAGTACAAGATTCAAACTAACTATCTTCCACAATTTGAACGTCCGGTCCAAAATAATATTCCGTACAAAAATTGTTGTGCGTTACTTTTCGATCGCCCCTCTTACTAATGTCGTGGTTTTTCCTTGTGATTTTTGCATTTATCAATATTAATTAGATGCGCCCTGAAAACTAGGGATAAATATCAATTATAGATCCTTTCCCTCCTATTGTTCTTTTTGAATCAGGGGCCAACTGTTTTTTGGCACTTGGGAGCCATTTGAAAAATCTTTATGTATTCACTAGCATATTAAAAAGTAGATAATGTCCAAAGCAATGGTGGCAGTCCAAATGGCCAAACCCATTAATGTATTTTTACTACTATTATTTTTAAGATTTTACAGGTCTTTTAGTATCTCAAGAGCACTGCCGAGACAATTTCTTCCTTCATCCTCTCCCACTATCATGCCACTGAGTACATAAAAAAAATACAGTGCAACTTGGATAATTCGAACGTCTTTAATTCGAAATCGTGGTTAATTCGAAGATTTCTCTTAGTCCCTTGAATTTCTTATTAAATCAATGCTAAAAAATCATGGATAATTCGAAGTTTTTTATAAAAAATTTCGAACCATAACGACTTTTCGGCGTTTCATTGTTAAGAAATTCGACACGTGATAACTGAATCCTCTTCCCGCCACCGTTCGACACGTGACGCTTCAGACGCCATTCGAGCTTCCTGCTGTCAGTGTCACCATGTCTTTCAGTAAACCACGCATGTACAAGACTTTAATGTTCGCTGAAAAGGTCGCCGTCATTCGCGAGGTGGAAAAGAATGTGAAGAAGAAATGCCAAATCGCCAACGAGTACGGGATAGCGCCGAATTTCGTGGGTACATTGAAGGACAAATCAACGTAAGCTGTTTTCCGTTCACTAAACATGCTTGATGATTTTGCCAACCTTAAGCGACTGAATTCTACAAAACAATCAGACATTGCACACTTTTTTTTTAAAAACTATAATTTTCTGTATTAAATGTAATACGTACTGTAGCTTACGTAATATAAATCTTATTTTGTTTACATACATATAGTGTTTAAATCTTTCATACCATGATCTTTCTAAATAAATATTTACTTATTGACAGAATAATCTTTTCAAGCATTCAGTGGACCTGAAATTAAAGTTAAAAGATGTAACTCGTTTAATTCGAAGTTTTGTAGTGGTCCCTTCAGCTTCCAATTATCCAAGTTGCACTGTACTACTTTTCTTTATACTTGGAATTATCAAATTTTAACACTGCCAAATAGTATTGGAAACAAATATCATGTACACTATCAAACATTGGTGCATTAGCAAAGAATGAAATTTGGAAATCTATGGGCATTGTGTGAAATTAATAATTGATCCTTCAGAAATTATCAAAAGTACCAATGGACATTAAAACTGACAGTATGGAGAACTGGCAATACAACTGCATGTGCAAAGTGCTCTGCCCCGTATCTGAATGACAAATCTATTTTAATCAGATTGAAGGATAAATTACACCACAAAACCTTCTTGAATTGTTAATAGTAAATGAAAACAATTAATAGATATCTATTTCTACAACTATGTTTTTCCTAAGAATCTATTAACTACTTAAGTATATTGTACACTTGCCTATCAACTGTAGAAATTATAAAATACAGATGCTACATAAAATACTTTGTGCTTTATATTTTATCGGTAATATGTATGGTAACTGAATGCTAATAAAAATATAGCTTAATTATTGAAAAATCTTCTAACAAAGCATTTTCTTATTGGCTTAAGAAAACTAAACAAAACAAAAAAAAAGTAAATGATTTACCCTCGGTGTTCTAAGGTTTTTATATTAAATCCCAAAGTGGGCGATATTGTGTTGATATCTTCTCCATTAAATTTCTTCAAAATTGTTGTTTTGCCTGCATTATCAAGGCCTCTGATTAAAGTTAAGGATATTTTGCTGATAAAAAAAATCAAAATCAAAAATCAAAATTAGAGTAATGCATTAAACTTTTAGTTGATCACCATGTTGTTATAACTGTGGGATAGTGATTGTTAATATTATTGTTTATATGATTTGTAAAAATGGTGAATGTATTATTAAATTTATGGCAAAAGTTGAAAAGAATTATTTTTCTTAAAATTGAAATTATTTATTTAAAAATATCGCTTTTAATATTTAATTTATCTCACATTTAAATGAAACAACTGGAAATTATTCAAGTATTGGTTAGCCTTACTGCAAATACAGTATGTGAAAGAGCCGTTCTGAAATGGCATCAGCATATCAACGTGTTTCTAATTGATAAATAAATCTTAAATAAAGATTCATTTCTACAATTCCGAAATATTAGCAAACGAGTCGTTTCTTTCAAACTAATGAAAACAATATGATCATCTTATTTTATAAGCAGTCTAATTCTTTAAAGAATATAATGGGATGGGGAAATCACTATTCTTACCAACCGTTTCTTAAAAGATTCTTGTTATCGTCACAAGAAATTTACAAAATGTCAGCATAATCAGTCAGTTTCTAGTGGGTTTAAGATTAATAAGATTTAAAAATAAACTTTTATTTGTTTCTAATATTTTAAAGCATCAAAAACTACTACTTTTTTTATTAAACCCCTACGTTATTTTGATCAAATTTCACATTTCACTGCATCTTCCTGAAAAACAATTAAAATGGAATGTAGGCCAACCCATCTTCGCAAATTTAAGCGAGAAATACATTTTCTCTAATATGTTATGGAGAAAACTCATCAGAACTTACTAGTTCTAAGCATCTTTTCTATTTTCTCAAACAACTTTCATTCGAAACCGTTTAAGCTACATTCTATAGAAAAACTGGTTATGTATAGCATCGTTGACTCTATTTACAGTGTAATTGCTCTACAAACGAGTCGGCTAATCTCCAAAGATCTCCGTTTTATACAAAGAAACATTTATTATTTAATGTCATATTTAATTCATCTGTTTTCAAAAGTTACAGCGTCATGCAGTTACTGAGGCAAAACACTGTATTGTCATAGTCTCAGCAATATATTGTAAAAAGAAGGGAAATCTACTCTTTCCCGAAATATAATTAAATTTACAAGTGGGAAATCTGTGAATATTTGTTATTACTTTAAGCAAATATACCACTGCTGTAATTAAATAATATATTTTCATTCACAACGTTCTGCAGCTACATAAATTTAATCTTTAAAAGGATACAACATCAGAATTCTAACTTCTTTCTCTTTCTGCTTCATTTTCTTTAGAATCGTCAAAAGTCCCATAACTTATAGTCACACTAACATACACATACTGCTACGCTTCCGTTATAGTTGTGGCTCTTTTTTTAATACTTTCTCCAATAACGTAAATATCAATAACTACACACACAACTGTGCTGTCTAACCTGACAGCTTTTTACCGGAAGTAGCACTTTGTCATTTAAAATTATTTTTCTCAGATCCAAATATAATTATATTCATATTCTTTTTTAATTATAATTATAACTATTATTAATTTCAGAGATTCACAAATATTCAAAATTTATTCTTAATTTATGATATCAACCTGATCTACTTCCTGTTGATAGTCATGGCTCCCAAAGTGGACCCTTGGGTTAGAGTATTCGACGTATCTGAACCCACCAAACATTTCAAAGGTTACACTGTGTACAAAGTTACCTCAAAGGCAAGGCATACTTATCACATCTCAGTTATTTTTATCTTTGTAATTTTTATTGTTCTTTCTTTCTTTGTTCTGATTAAAAAAAAAGGAGATCAATGTATCTTGAGGTTATCTCCATATCGACTGATGATATTTCGCAAATTAGATAAAATTTAGTCGATTCAAATAGACAGCCTTTAAATCCCTTATAAAATACCTAGCTTTGAGGAAAACGTAGAAAATCAGACACCGTTCTTTAATCGCGGGAAGTTATTTCGTGAGGTAAAAAATACCGGCGTCTTTTTATTTTTTATTTTTCACGTTAAGAAACGCCTACCCAAAAATGTTGTGAAATTTGAAATCATAAGCTGTTATTGATGTTAAATGTAATGTTTAAATCAATTTCGAGAGAAGAATCTAATTATTTTGTTTGTTTCTTTTTTTAAGATTTCTTTGTTGTAATGAACGAATGATAAATAATGGTATTTTTGCTGTCAGTGGTTGATTAAATGAGGTTGCTGTTTACATTTAGTTTTACGTAAGCCGGTAAAGCGAATTAACGTAAGATTTCAGCTTTATTGTAATACACATAATTTAAATAAGACGATGACATTATTAGCTCGACTTTATTTAAATTTCTGGTAATCGATAAAAATTGACTAATATGTAAATAAGGGACTAAAAACAGGTCTTATATGTCAATTTCTCGAGATGAAATTTCTCGAATTTCACAATTATCATCATTATTTATTGATGTCGAAAAGTATTGCAATCTATCCATGTTACCTTTCATTCATTCATTATTATTATTTTATTCATTTCTTTCCCCCCATACACTTATTAATATTTCTCTCCAGTAACAGTTTCAAAGGGAAAGAAATTGATCGGATCAATTTCGATGCCGATGGAACTAGTAATATCTCCCTCTGGCCTATTTATTTATTTGTTCTGTTATCCTAGCATTTTTCCTTTTCAAGTTTTATTTATTTTATTTTTTTTTATTATTTA
>JAFIDM010012231.1:77738901-77763341 GCA_023159025.1 Thereuonema tuberculata
GCACTATAGAACTATCATGGAGTCTTGCACTTATTCTGTTTATTCCTTTCCATCCCGTATATTCCATTGTCATTAATGCTTTCACTTTTCTGTAGTACAAAACTTTTTTTTGCTTATGTTTGGGCATTTATAGCTTGTCCAACAGAAGTTTCACACACTTCTGAAGTTATCCTAAATTCCCTGAACTGGAGATTTTATTTACAACTTTTTCCAGACTTCATAATACCCTTGACTAACAGTTTAATTTGATATTTGACTAATATTTTAAATGATATTTTAAGGTTACTTAGCTATTTGCTTTTCCTCAGTTTGGAATATCTATTTGTCATTTTTTTACTGTTATTTCTGTTTTTTCTTTTCTGCTTTAAACTAGTTATTATTTCTTAACTTCTTTTGCTTCTTAAATCTTTATAGGTACAATGTTTTTTCTCTACAGAAAATGTTAGTTTCTAAACAATAGATTATAAACATTCATTTTTTTTTTTTCAAATGCAACAAAGACTGAGTCTTTGGATTGGGAGAAGGAAGCCTCATTGTAATTCATGGTCCCAGGAGATATGCTTCTGCACTAACATAATTTCTGCCTCCAAAAATTACACTATCAAATTAAAATGCATTATAACTATAAATTTATTTTTACTTTTTATTTTAGATAACTGTTTATTTTAAGAACATTCATTGGAAGAGTTGTGATTTTAAAGATATTATTGTTAGGTCAGTTATAAATGTTTGGATATAAGGAATGTAGTATAGGAATGAATTTAAAATCACAATTATTTAAGCAGCATGGATACATAACTGTGAAGTACTTATGTCTCCATACAGTAGTAGTCATATAACTTACCACAACCACATGATCTATAAATTCTTTGCTTGTCTCATTTGTATATTGGTCTTAAAAGTTCCAAAATCACCAATAGGGGGGAAATGTGGTGCTATTATAGCCTACATAGCCGAGAATTGCATATAATGCAGATAGAAGCCATTCATTCAAATTATCATGCTTACTATGTAAGCTACAACAGCACTAGTAATTCGGGCTTTATAAAGGGATGGGAAATTCAGAAAAATATTCCGATTACCAGTTCTGCTCAACATGTGTCTTATGTTACCTCAGTTTGCACTATTTGTGAAGTTATTTTACCTTCAGCTCACCGTAGCAGCTGCTCCTCCTTGTGAGTTTAGAACCCGTTAAAACTTGCGTAAAGGCCCACTATCAGTTAACGCATTGAAATCGATCATTAAGAAGTTTGAAGAAACATGATTGTTAGCAGTTCGGCGTGGCAGAAGACAATTATTAGTGCCAGAACAGACAATTACAGATGTTGCAGCTGTGATCATCGACAGCATAGAGGGACTGGTGCTGATGGTAGCAGTGCCTGTGGAGTACAACAACTGGATTTGATGTATGCCCTGGTATGGAAGGTCTTGCCGAAAATTATCCACTTCGATGCATACAAGATCAGCCACATATGGCAACTCGAACACAATGTTTATGATAAGCGATTGACATTTGCTCTCATACTTCTTGCCAGAATGGAAATTCGCGAAATTGGCCTTGGAGAATTCTTTGGGGAGATGAGGACCATTTTTATCAGGATGGGTCTGCCAACTCCAAATTGTCGAATTTAAGCATCTGATCCACCCATGTGTTTTAGGAAATCCCTGTTTGGTGTGGCTTCACAGCAGATTTCATCATAGGATCATTCTTTTTTTGAGAACATTACATTATCAGAAATCTGTTCTATTACCTTAGAGAAATATTGTGATATGCTGAACAGTTTCATCATTCTTCAACTACAGCAAAGACAGTGTTTGGATGAGATAATTATTATAAAAGATGGAGCACCAGAACACATTGCTCAATCGGCAAGCAGCTTCTACAGCATCACTTCACAGATGAAAGAGTCATCAGTCACTTCTTTCCGGTTGCATGGCCACATCGCTCCCCTGATTTAGCTCCATGTGACTTTTGGCTGTATGGTTACTTGAACTTCAAGGTCTGTCTTGGCGGGGTCTCGAACTTGACTACCTTAAAGAACAACATGTTACGGGCTGTGATGAACATTCCTTCAGACATGTTTTGTTCGGCTGTAGAGAATGTATAGGATCATTCTTTTCTCATGTTTAGGATACAATTCCTGGTCCACATTGAACCTCGGCCACTTCCGCACATTGGAAATGAATGTGCTGTATAAAAGATGATGTTTCAGTTCAGTTTTGTCTTTATTATTCATTTGTCTGTCCATTGCACTCTTTTTTACATTGTACAACTCCACATTTCCCTCCTATCAGTGACTCCTTTCTTTTTTTCAGAGAATCCTTCTTCCCATGTCTTCATTAATCAAGCCACCAAATTTGGTGCCATTCTGGAGGTTCGGTCGAGCTACAGAAGGTTTTGAGTAGTGTTAGTTCAATTACGGCCACCTTGTACATGATCCCTAACATAATAGCTGCAATGTAATTTTATGACCAGTCCATTGCTTATATACTGCATTTTCACTGAGGAATATTAAAACTGTGTATGCCATGAGATGTTATTGTTTTGGGGACAGTTGATAAGCTGATATTTCTGAGGCTATTGAGTTGCAAGAGTTAACAATATGTAATTTAGGATTCATAAAGCTGAAAATATAATAAATGACAGGTGGATTTAAATACATTAATGTTGAGTGGAAAATTTGCAACTGCTTTGAGGCCCTATGACTTCCATTTGAAGACAAAGCAACAAAAAGGTTATCATGATTAGAAGGAGACAGAATGAGTTAGAAGCAGGCATTTTGCCTACAGGTATAGGATTAGAAGCATTAACGGATTATTTGATAAATTTCAAACAGTAATCATGCCATGATTTGTTGTATTAACATAGTTATTTGTGGATGCAAAACAAGGTGTTTTAGCCATTTCTGGTGGATAATAATCCTTAAGCTTATGGGATTATAATGTTAAAGATTTTTTTTTTTTTGTATATTTTTTTTTTTTTGAGGCACCCATTGAACATTTAGAAATTGGCTAACACATTTGGTTTTTTATGATTATTTATGCTTTCCAGGAGAAATATCTCATATGTATCTTGTTGTTCAGTTTACTTTTACTTTAATTTTTCCTAGTTTTAATTTATACAATTAACAAGATAACTTGTTCTAAAATTCAGAACAAATTGCACTCTGTATATTATTTAAAGTGAAATGCAATTTATTCAGAATTTTAGAGCAAACATTTTTTTAAAAATGCACTATTTGTAAGCATTCAAATTAGTAAAGTAACTTTTGATAATTTAACTTGAAGTTAAATTATATATAATTGAAAATTTTCTTTATTGATTTTATTTTAGGTTTATCCAAGAAATTCGCCTGAAGTTTTTACTGAAGTAAGTTTTTTTTTTTTTTTTTTTTTTTTTTAATATATTATTAACGGTTCACTGAGCATTTTTTGTTCAATAAATGCTTTTGATTTTGAAAGAGGACAAATAAAAAACAAATGTTTATTTTTCAGGTTGTTGTCTGGAAACGTTACAGTGATTTCAAAAAATTACATAAAGTTCTTCAAACTTTACATTCCAAATTATATTTGAAAGGAGTGTTTCCTTCCTTTGCCAAAGCCCGATTATTTGGTAAGTTTTCAGTAGCATATGAAAAAGTTTTGTATTAAAAATAATTTGAACAAAATAATTATTTTTATTAACTATAATTCCTTAATTTTGTTGCTTCTTCTATATTTCAAAAATTTATATTACAAGAGGTGAAATTATTGCACTGTCTTGTTGTCATATGACCATCATTATTCTTTATTTATTTGCATTGCAATTTTTTTTCAATCCTTGGTTAGAACTTAATAAAATTTCTTCTGTAAAATATTCATTAATCCAGTTTACTGTAAGACTAACAGTATCTGTTGGAGGTACTACTTCCTCCTGCCTTATACGTAGGATTGATTCTTTTACAATCTGACAAATTCAAGTGTCCTTCACGAAAAGCCCTTCTTCCACCACCTGTTATGCTTAGTGTGGCCATCAGCATTCCAGATTATGGCCCTGCAATATAACTTCCACTTTAGGAATGAACTCTGTAAAATACACAGGGGTATTTGTCTCACTGCTCTTTACATACTTTCCATAGTTAATCAACTGTTGTAGCACATCTTTTCTTAGTCCATGTTTTAATAGTCTAAAGTCACAAAAATCCATCAGGCTGGCATCAGGGGACTTTACTGGAATATTGCTACCGAACTTTTGTACAGGTTCGGTGGCGGAGGGGAACAGAATGCGACGGGAGCCAGGTAGTTAAAAACCACAGAGACTTTATTTACAAAAGTAAAATTCGAATTACAGTTTACTCAAATAACGTGAGAGTTCTGGGACTAAGTTTATCCTCCACTGGTGATCGACTCAGGAATCTACCGGTAAGGGGTGCTGTGATCTCGGCTTCAGTCGTCTTCTCCGATGCCTGCTAATGGCTAGCGGTCGTCTCAGGAACGGGTGCTGTGATCTCGGCTTCGGTTGTCTTCCCTGATGCCTTCCAACGGCTAGCAGTCTTCTCAGGTTTCTACCGGGAATGGGTGCTGTCGTCTCGGCGTCGGTTGCCTTCTCCGATGCCTTCCAATGGCTAGCGGTCTTCTCAGGTTCCTGCCGGGAATGGGTGCTGCTATCTCGGCTTCGTTTCTTCACAGTCTTCGGATGCACTTGGCTCGGCTTCATTTGACTTCTCTCTGGGGCGGCTGCCCAACAAACTTCTTCTGCTTCACACTCTATCTCCAGGCCGGAGACCCTCTAGTGGCTGAGAGCCACAAAACTAACTGACTATTGTCTCCCGGGTGAGAGTCTTCCCGCGGCTGCACGCCACACAATCGTACCGACTCTATTCTCCGAGTGGTGACCTCTCTCTGGGGACCTGCCCACGACCGTTCTCAAACACTTTCCTCCAAGTGGAGACCTCCTTTCTGGGCTTCTGCCCACAGACAAAGTGACTTTCAGGCACTCTGCATCTCTTTTTATGGGCGCAGACTGCCTCGATCCTGTCTCCGGAATAGTCGACTCGACACAGGTAGGTCAGGTAGATTGAGTCAACTTCATTGGAGGGGGAGTGGACAAAACGACAGGTAACAATATCACTGAAGGGGATTGCATATATTCCTGTTCTGGCTTCCATTTCTTGATAGAATCTCAAGGATGGCAGGAGGCCTTATCCTGATGAATGGCAACTTTTATGATGCCAGGACCATACAGAGCAGCTGACTCCTGAGCGTAGATTGGTGTCAGAACATGTTGTTGGGCATTCACGTTGTAATAATTCTGTGGATAGCCAATTTGCCATGGTGACAGTATCCCACAACCACCATGAAACCTTTAGGAAAACTTTCCTTGCACTGGTGCACAAAATTAGATCTTCCTTTTTCGTCAATGGGAGGATATGAAATTGCCCTAATGTTTTTACAGATGAACCCAAACCTCATCCAGAGTGACCATAAATCAATACTTATTGCCGGCCAGTTATTGTTCGTAGAGCTTGCTGCAGTTGGTCCGTGTTTCAGCACAATGTCAAGTCATTCAGGGCATGCATCCGGGTCTCATGAAATTTTTTTCAGTCTGAGAGGCAGAGATTCTTCAGAGTTTTACAGAAAGTGGACTGAGTGATATTGATCTTTCTGGCAAATCACATGTTGGGTGAGAGGATTCTCAGTTTCTGCCAAACGTTTCAGTTTGGCCAGGTTAGCAGGAACCATCTTCAGAAATTTTCATTTCCTGGTCGTCTTGGTTGGGAAATCTTGTTCAGGAAGTCCGTTTGATGTGTTCCTATGAATGACTCCTAACACTGAATCCTTGATGACTGAAATTCCAGGCTCTTTACATTGTTTCACTATCACTGAATATGAAAACTTTGCATGGAAATGTGTGCCAATGTAACCTTCCCAAAAACGATTTATTTTTGGAGCCATATCAGAAAGACTATTATTACTAACATAACATGATACATCTGATATAGAGGCACATGGCTAAGCTGCTGTATCGTGTCTCATTTTGAATAGGGGCGTATTCAATCACATCCATTTATCAGGTTGTAAAGGAATTAACCCTCTATATGATATGTTCAAAGTGAAATATTCTTTAAAGATAGAACTGTTTTCTAGTAAATTTTAAACGTGACTAACAGGCTACTGTTAAAACTAAATTTGAACCAATAAATTTCCATCACTACTAAAGAAGCATGACTAGGCTAATTATATATTAGTGATATATTCTGATAGACCAGTCCGCTTGATGATCTGATTTTCACAAATGAAAAAAAAAAAAAAAAGAAATCTGAATGATCTTTTGAAAATTCAGTCTCGAATGTTCAAAATATTTTAAATTTATTTTATTTAATAAATAAAGGGATTTCAACATTTAACATAAAAAGTTATTTTAATCATTTTTATAAAAGCTTTAAGAATTATTTAGAATTGCAATGTTAAATAATAAATAAGCAATGAATTACAAAATTAAATGTTAAATAGATAGTAATGAAAATCCATTTATATTTTCCCAGGGAGATTTGATGAAGAAGTCATTGAAGAGAGAAGAATAAGTGCCCTTAATTTATTGGAGTTTGCTGCACAACATCCACCTCTTTTCACAAGTCAGATTTTTGTAAAATTTTTTGAGGTAAAGTAACATCATTGCCAGAGTTAACAGAACAATTTTTAAAAATCTCTCTTAGTAAGTTACAAAGTTTTTGCAGTGTAATTGCTGCCTGGAAAAACAATTTCAAATTTTTACTGAAAAGTTTTAATATGAGTGTAAATAGATGAATATGGAAAATATCAATCAAATAAAAATTTCCAATGGAGGCAAATTGAATTGCTATTTTGTAAATATTCATTTTTATTGAGATTATAAGGATAGAAATAAAAGATACAAGGATATCATATTTAACATTATATTATTTGCTTAATTGAAATTTTTGAAAAATCATAATACTTAATGAAAATTTCAGGAAAATGTAAATGAATAAGGAAATTAAATGATATCTAATTATTTAAAATTATTTTTTTTTTCTTACTCTCTAAGTTGTTTTTTTTTTTTTATATAAAATATTTCAGGAAGGACAAAAGATAACTTCTAACCCAGATATAGTACAGCTTCCTGATAAAATTTTACAGCCATTGAAAGCCGAAAAGCCATTAGTAGATAGTTCATCAGTTTCTTTGGCAGATACTCTATTGCCAGAAGTGGAACTCGACAGGTAAATGTTTTTAATGACGATAATAGCATTACTCTGTATATTTTATGGAATAAACATATATGAGCAAAAAATTTGTTTATGTATAACCTCTTCATTTTTCAGGAAATAAAAAAAGAAGTGGCTTCAAAACCTTGGCATATTTCTTCCTTAATTCACTTCATCTTATATTATTAAAAACTTTACAACTCCATTAATAAATATATTTATTATTAAACATATTTAATAGCAAAGTTTGGGAAAGAGTTCTTTCTTTCCTTTGTCAAGCTTCAATTCAACTAAATTGTTTTGAAACAATTAATAGATGTCAATACAACATCATCCTCGAACGTTCATGATGGATCATTACAACAACAATAGCATGTCATTACTTTTAAACAAACTTTTTTAACAATCTTATAATTTTAATTTTTCAAATGCAATGACATTTTTGTCATTAATATAAGATTTTACTAATTCACTTGCTAAAGCATTTTTAAATGTCTATTTCAATACCTCCATTCCTGTTTAAATTTTTACTCTTAGTGTTTCTTATGAAAATACCCTGTTATTTTCCTTAATTTTGTGTCTTTTTCCGTATATAATAATTTTACCTCGTTACTAAAGGAATGACCAAGGTTGTTACAATGTTCAATCAATTCAGATTTCTCACTTTGATTTTTCTTTGTATCACTTACATAATATAATAATATTATATTATTATTCTCTCTCTTATCGTTTGTTTACTTTCTCCCAGATAAAAATCACCACAATTTAAACATTCAATCTTATAAATGATTTCCATATTATTACTTAATTCACTTCTATTTAATTTGCAACATAATATATTTTTCATTTTGTTCTTGTATTGCAATATTAATTCATTGTTGTATTTTTTGCATATCCTTTTTAATTCAAAACTACTCCTATTTAAATATGGCATTACTATTTTTTCACGTTTCCTTTTTCCATTAAAATCTTTCATACAACTATCTTTTAATTGAAGGGACAAGTGGATGAAGGATTATGTTTCAACAATGTACTTTTGAAAAAAAGCTGTTTAAAGTTTTTGTTCTAGCAAGTTTTCTGTATTAGAAATACCTTTATCCACCGGATATCTATGGATCTATGCCTCCAACACTTTCCAAATGAAAATATGTGTTAAGCTGCACAAAACTTCTTCATCCATAAAAAAAACTCATTTTTTTTACAGATTGTAACATAACACCTTCATCCACTTACCCCTTCAATTAATATATTAGGTATTATATTATGACATTCGTATCATGCAGTCTTGTCAGTATTCATCAAAAAAAGAAAAAGATGAAACTAATATGTAAATAAATGCAGAGTTGTACTGATGAATTTTATGGAAAATTTTATATTTTGCTGTGCCATTTATTTCATCATTTATCTTCAGGAATATAATTTAAAGTTGAATCATAGCATTTCATGAGAAACACTTTAATTATCAACATCTTAAACAAAATATCTAATATGGAACATAAATTCTATTTCATTTTTGTAAGAAATTTTATCTATTTCCTGACAATCGCTCTGATCATAAGGAAAGGTAAACTCACTTACAGAATTGATTAGTGAATGATTAAATGTAAATCTTTAAGTATGAGAGTTTAAGATAGTATTTTGATTAAGATGCTAGTTGAAGATAGTAATTGATTAATCAATTTAATAAGTCTTTTTTTTTTTCTTATGTATTTTTAAAATATCCTAATACATATCAGACATTTCCAGTTATCCTGCTTTTATCACCATTTAACTTAAAAATAAATATAAATCTCTCAGTTTAGCATCTGTAAAGATAGCTACTATAAGCAAATAAGAAGTTTTATACCCTTTTGCTAAATACGTAACTTCATAATACTTTTTATATAAATACATTATAAACCCAAATGTTGTCTATTTTTCATCATTAGTAAACAGCTGTTTTTTTAATATTTTCACAGGAATAATTCTTCAGATCTTGGTCCTGCATTAGGAGGAGTATGGCAGTATCGTCAAAATCAGGATAGCATCAGTTTTACTTCTACTAGCAGTGATGATGAGAAGACAATCCAGAGTGATAGTGACTCTGCTGTCAGCACTCCATTACCAGTTGAAGATATGACACTGTTTGATCCTTTAGCCAATAAAGAGTTAGATATTGAAAAAGAAAAAGCTGTTCGGCATTGCAGTAACAGCTGGCTTCTAACTGCCATGTTTGATTGCAGTCAGTTGGAGAAACAATCAACAAATGGAAGTGAAACATCTTTGACATCACTTTCTTTGGCTTACCCTAAACCATTTGCTGATTATGAGGAACTACCTACTCCTCCAAATCCTGGATGCAGCTCAAGGAAATCTAGTCAATCACTGGTTGCTCATGACATTGTTGATACAGCCTGCCAAGTATCTGAATCAGAAGTTGCCATTCCCTCTACAAGCACCGTTAAGTTAGATGAGTCCAAAAATAATGTGATAACAGTGTCTAGTCAGATAAATAAAGGGATTATTCCAGAAGTGATAGAAAGGAAAAATTCCTCAGAAACTAATTCTAAAAATAGTCCAAATCTTAGTTTAAATCAGATTCCTTGTGAAAAAACATCTGTTTCGACTCTAAGTCCTCTTTCACCACTAAATGTGTCTGGGACAGATGTTGTAACAAACTATTTATTTGAAGCAGCTAATCACATCAGTCTTGCGCAGCAAAATGAAGCCAATGGAAATTTCGAAAATGCTTTTTCTTACTATAAATCTGGAGTAGGAATTCTCTTGGAAGGAGTTCAAGGTAAATATTTTGAGTTTTGATTTGTGCTTTCTAAAAAATATTTAGAATCTAAGTTAGAGCTTTATTGAAACTACTTCATTAACCTATCACAAAAAAATTAGTTTTTACAATAAAATAGTGTTTAAGAATTGAATCAATTGAAAGTGAAGAAGGAAAGAAATTAATTAAATGACATTATGTTTTCTGTATTTATTTTTTTCTTAAACTGTAAGAATTAAATTAACTGTGTTAATTCACCTAAAGTATTTTATAAAATTTTGATTCAATTCAATTCAATTCAATTCAATTTATTGCCAATAAAATATTACATGATAAGAGTTTACATTATATTTTGACAACCCAGTCGTCTTAAGGGGGGTCCCGTCGAGAAGACAGGTGGGCGTCTTGTGTAGGCAATTAACAAAGGGAAATAACAAAGGGAATATATAACACAACAATGAGGAAAAATATTTACAAAAGAGAAAATAGCTGAAAATTTAGCAAATATTTACATGTTTATTTTTGACAGAGAGAACATATTTAGGTATTATGGATACGCGGAATAAAGGGAACAGGAAGAGAGTAGGAATAGAGTGGGGGATTTGGCGAGTACAGGAGAGATAAGATAGGAGAGAAAGAGGAAGGTGATAGGTGAAAGGGATACGGATCGAAATTTCAGCCTGACTTCAATAGTAGGTGGAGTATTAGTAGGTTAATAAGGTTGAAATGTGTATTTTAATTTTTTTTTTGAATTGGGTAAGAAAAGGACATTCACGGATCTCTCTAGGTATTTCATTCCAAAGCTGAGGCGAAGCATAACTAACAACTTTTCTTTGGTAATTGGACTTAGTTTTCGGTATGGATAGTAGCAGGTGGGTAACAGATCTGGTATCATAGAAATGGGTGTGAGGGTTAATGGTTAGTGGGATACAGGGATAGAGTTTTTTATTAATTACTTTATAGGTGAAAACCGCTAATTGTAGTTTATAGATGTGGGGGAAAGAGATTATATTATATTTAGGCCAGAGGGATCGTGTAGAATACTGTCTTGGTTTTTTATCTATGAATCTTAGAAAATATTTCTGAACTTTGAGTAGCATGTTTTCATAAAATTTAGAAGGGTTGCCCCATACTACCACTCCGTAACAAAGATTTGAATGAATGAGTGACCAATATAGATTTAGTAGAATTTGAGCTGGGAGAAAGTTTAATTTTCTGATAACGCTTAGGTTTCTGGAGATTTTATAAGCAATTTTTTGGGCATGTAAGTTCCAAGAAAGATCATGGGAAAGATAGATTCCTAAGTATTTAAAGGAGGAGACCTCTTGTATTGGTGAGTTGTTGTAAGTAATAGAGAAGTCAATAACCGTTATTTAAAAAATAAAATGAAAAAACTAATTTATGGTGGAAGGTCCAGACTGTTTTAGAACTCTACATAAGTTCAGTTTTCAGAGGAAACAATAAAAATGATATAGAAAGAGGAATGGTTGCTGAATGGGTTATATGGATTCAGAGGAAGTCGTATGCAACTTGTTCATCGATAATAAGAGATAAGCTTTTAATTAGATTTGTTGATATGTCTTTAGCCAGCAATCAGTTTTCTATATTGACTTAGCATACTGAGGCATCAAAGTTATGAATGGGCTTCATTTATTGATAGTTGTATAGTATGTAGGTCTGGAGTATCAAAAGCTTTTTATTATTAATAGCAGCAATCATAATGATTTGTCAATACGAATGATTTAGCCAATAGGGCATTTTGGCAGAACCAAGTACACTGCTCACAAAATTTAGGGGATATCGCGAAATGAATAGAATACACTCAAAAAACAGAGGCATTTGAGTTTATTTATTAAAGAACATCATCAGAGAAGCAAATGACATGAAAATGGAAGTTGTCTGGTGTGTGAATGATCATGAATCTCACAGGAACTGCTGGACAATTTGATCCTCTTCATGCCTCATCACTGTCAGTGTGTTGTAGCAGTCTCAAGTGACCATACACCCTACTGAACAGTCAATATGCGACACATTTTTCACGTTTGACATGCGAATGTTAACCCCTGTCCATGTGTCACATCCTCCTCAATCCCGATAAATGGATTCTGCACCTCATTTGCACATTCAGACAACTTCCATTTTCGTGTCATTTGCTTCTCTGATAATGATCTTTAATAAATCAACTCAAATGCCTCTGTTTTTTG
This sequence comes from Thereuonema tuberculata, assembly GCA_023159025.1. Lineage (NCBI taxonomy): Eukaryota > Metazoa > Arthropoda > Chilopoda > Scutigeromorpha > Scutigeridae > Thereuonema > Thereuonema tuberculata. The sequence continues at coordinate 77,751,069 of JAFIDM010012231.1, forward strand.
ACTGTATTATGTTCATTTCGCAATATCCCCTAAATTTTGTGTTTTGTGAGCAGTGTATATTACTCGCTTTTTTTTTTTATTGGTGGAGGGTAAAACAATATGCGTAAAAGTAAATTTTAATATCCATGCCAAAATTCGTCTTATAATTCCTTTTTTTTTATTATTACTTTTCTTGAAGTTTCCATACATTTCCATTCATCTTGAATATCACATTTAACATTAAATCCCACAAGATTGAAAATTTTGTAGAAAAGTGATTGATGAGTCCCTCTCCACAAGCCTTAATGATTCTCATCTTGATATTATAAATTGCACTGAGTCTTATTTTTTTTTTTTTTTTTTTTTTGTGAAATGCCAATAAAAAATTTTTTTTAAATGTCACAATACTTCCAAGTTCTGATATTAAGCTTAGAGCAATGATTAACTTTTAATTTTCCATTAATATTTATTCTACATTTAAAGTGCATTTAAGAAAAGCAAATGATGTTAACATTGATACATTCCGATTGATGAATCTGTGATTATTGATTCTTCTCCATTTTCAGTAAAGAGGCTTTGCCATAATAGCAGCAAGTCTATACTGGAATGTTAAATAATTCTATAATCCAAATCACTATGTGCATGTAAAATATGTTTTTTGTTTTTTTTTTTTAATTGGAAATTACTATTAATAATTAAACACATACAGCTAAAGTGCTTGTCTTATAAAAATCATTCTCAAGCCTCAATATTTTCAGATGCTGCCTTTAAACCCATCCATGTTTAAAAATTTGATACACTTACGCACTTAGAAACAATATTTTGCAGTCAAATGATTGAGAGATTTTTATCTATCTTCTCTATCAACTATCTATCTATCTATCAACTTACAATGCTGACTTGGAGATATATTGATAAAATTTAGGGCAAAAAATGAGTTATTGACATCTTCATTTGTTGTAAGCTCAGTTCATCTGCAGATATTAGTTTCTTTCATTTTGATTTATTTACAACAATTTTATTCTGTTTCCATATGTCCAGTGTTTAAAGTGTTCCCATGATTTGTTTGTAATGGGATTATTTTCCTTTGTATTGAAAATACACTGTTAATATGGTTGAGCAATCTTGGTAAACCTGTATTCACTACTTAAATGATGTTTGTTTTTTTTTCTTTTGCTACCCAAATATTTGCAGATATTATTTGTCAAGTTTGTAAAATTTCGTGAAAGATATACTGTAACTCTTTGTTCTGCTTCTTGAGCTAAATTGTACACAATGTTAGGACACTCTTTTGTTGATTCTGCTCCAGATTTGACCAATGTGTTTGGGTCTTACTCTTGCTGCTTTTATTTTTGCCAATATTGTTCATAATGGCTACTTTATGTGCTCTTGAAAATTTGCCTGAAACTGGCAAGTGGCTTGAAAAACTCCCTTTTGCTTGAAAAATGTACTAGTTGCTCTAAATAGTAATGGTTCTAAATTAGGCAAATAGTTAGAAGCAAGGCTACACCAGCGCTTTTGGCGGCAAGAAAATTTATTTAAAAACTACGACCGTTGACACTTCACTCTAAAATCTGGATAGTCTTATCTCATGGTTTCAATCCATGGCTTTATTCATCACATTCTTCCTCTGGAATCTTTTTTACCTTTTTCTTTATCTCTGCTGTGAAATGACTTGAGAATTAATAACAAAACAAAGCTGCAAAATCATCTTGTTTGTCGCTTCGGCGAAGGCAGTTTTTCTCGCGATCTCAACGAGAACAAAACGAGACTTGAACATTCTTACCATGTAAAAAATACAACAAGTGGCCAGTGGCTACTGGCAATTTGCAAGTATTTGAGCTTGTTTGAGACAAGTTTTTGGGAGTGTGTAGATTTATTAATATGTTAATAGAAATTAGATAATTACTATGAGCTAGTAAGGTTTTTTTTGTTTTCTTTCTTTCTTGCTAAGGTGTATGTCTTAACACTGTATATGATAGCTAAGATAATCTAGATAACTACAAAACTGTGGTTAGCCTTAAGAAAAACTTACAAAAAGAGGGACTATTATCTGGAGAATTTATTCTTGTCAGGTTAAAGTGTCCCACTATAGGCATATGCAGGCCCTTGGGGTTGCAGGAGTCCCGGCAATTCTTGACCATCGGGACTGAGTTGAGGTTGGATGGTCACCCCGATACCCATCTGCCTTTAACCCCAGGGAAAGAAACCTGGTACCCATTCAATAGAGGACCAGGTAGACCCTAGGATCCATTTGGAGGAGAATGGAAAGTGGAAAAATCCCTGCCTTACGCCGAGGCCAGGGATCAAGCCTGCCACCTTCAACCTGCAGCCAAGCTTCCTTACCACTTCCACATTCTTATCAGATATTGTCATTAAAAAAAAAAAAAAAAAGTTTTAAACAATAATAATAACAATTTTGATTCTGAAGTTTTTGTTGAGGAATTATTTATTTCTATTAAAATAAAATTAATTCCTAGTAATTTAAAAATTAATTTTAAAAATACTCAAATTTCAGGTGATGCAAATGGTGATAGAAGGGAGGCTGTTCGGCGAAAAACTGAGCAGTATTTGATGCGAGCTGAAGAACTTTACAACAAGTATTTGATTTCCAGAGTGCAGGATGATAACCGATGGGCAGTAAGTATTAACTGAAACTTTTTTTCCCCCTCTTACATTAACTTACTTGAATCGGAAAAATAAATCATTTAGGCTTTCTAGAAGTTATTCTTATCCTTAAATATAAAGCTTACTTTGAAATAAATTTCCTAAGAATGAGAGAGATTCAAAATTCATTTTATTATGGCGGTGTAGTTTCTAATAAGAGGTGATTTGGTTTCTGTCAGTTCAATATGATTAAAAATTGTGATTGTTAATATGTAAGAAAGGTTAAGAAAAACTACAAATAGATGTTCTGATAAAAGAATATGCATAAAAACAAAGAAGTAATTGGTATAATGCCAAGAAATTAAATATTTTTTTAATTATTAAAATTCTTAATCTGTCAAATTTGTCTAAAATATTCAATAATTTATCAAAATCTCACTGATACAAATACTTTAATGAGTGAATTTTGATAACGTTCTAAACTGTTTTTAATGTTTCTAAACTGTTCTCTTTTCATGAATTGATTGAAAATTACAAAAAGCCTGTTACAAAAGATTAAAAGATGATACAATTTTTATAATCAGATGAAGATTTGTTTTTTGTTTTTTTGTTTTTTCAAATTCCTTCCAAACTCAATGTTAGAATAAAAATCATCTAAGTTATTATTTTATATAACTTTACAATCTTTTCAACCCTTCACAGTTGTTTCCATTGCAATCATCTTTATAAATATTAAAAAGTTCATGTGTATGTTAAAGCAGGAACTTCTAAACCAGATATATAGAAAGCTCAAATTTAGCTGCCAAACTTTGAAGAACCTGAATATATATATATCACACTTTTTTTTTTGGTATTTATATAAATGGTTTGCAAAGTTTTGAGAGTACCTACTTACTTCCCTGTCGATCACTACTGTTCAGCAGAGAAGCCAATCTTTGTCCCAACCAAAAAGGATGGTTAAGAAATGTTACAAGGGCACACTGGGTAATTGACACTAAGTCATATAAATAAATTAAATGTTTATGTGCATGCATTAATATTTAGTTTACCTAACTTTAAAACTAATAAGTCTAGAAAGCTAAAAATTTGGAATATGTGAATATGCGAACTTCTTAGTGTGCCCCTTGGATATATTTTTTTTATTGTTTTCATTTAAAGGGTTAATAGTTTTCTAAATTTTTCTGCCATGTCAAAAGTACGGAAAATAAAGTTCAGTTAATACACAACTTTTTGTTTACATTTGTAAATCATTTAAGCTGAATTCTATAAGCACAATGTATGTAAATAAAAATTCCAATTCAAGGAATCTGTACACTACTCTGGATTTCAGGCAATTCAAGATAACTTATTGATAATTTTCATTAAAGAATGCAATGATAGATGTATTCAGTAGAATGCATAAGTAATATGTATATATTTTTTTTTAATTTTATTTAATTTTTATTGGATGGTAGTCTTATGGAAAGGCCACCATTAAAGATTTGAAATCAATAACTTACATTTATTTAAGGTCTTATGAATGTCTGTTGCCAAAAGGATTGGTTTTGATCTTTAATTACGGTTTTATTATGTATATAAAATGGTTTAATTTCAATATAGAGTAAATATTTTTTAAGCCCTTTATATTAACTGTTACTTCTAGATGAGCAAGATAAAGACATACATTTATTTTTGCTCATATCCATGATAAATTGAAGGGGTCATGCTTTGATAGCCATCAATTAGGATTTACTCAAAAATAAAAAGAATCAGAACTTAATGACAGCCTTATTGCCCAGTACCAGCTAACCATGCCATAATTTGACTAAGAAGAGTGCCACATTATAAATTGCCCATTTTAGACAATAAAAGAGGTTTTAGTCCAAAACTTCTTTAATAGCATTCACATTGTAACACCACCTATAAGAAAAAGAATCTTATCTATATTAGTCAAGTTGAGCAACAGTAATTAATCACATTGATTTCTATTATCATGGAGTCAGAAATGTCATTTGTTGTAGACCTTATTAACTCTCTGTAATGAAGAATTCTAAACCTGAAAATATGCTTTGGATCTTAAAATTAATCCAAAATTCTTTCAATTTTTTTAAAAAAAAGTGATGATTTTTTTATTTTTTTTTATTTTAGTCATTTTGATATGTTTATAGGATGAGATTTACAAATGTTTCTGTTTTACTAAAGATCACTGATTTTCAAGTATTACTTTATTGCCCCAAATTATCCTAAGAATGTTCATTTATACTACAAAATTTGAATGATCATTTATAAGTTACTAATCTGTATTGAAACTGTGATGTTACTAATAACCATTTTTAACTAAAAACAGATTTGATTATGTTGATCACTGTGGTCACTAATTGCTCATCCAAACAATTTAGAGCTTTAATTTTAATGTCAAAAGTGATTTTCGTAAGTCATTCTGTTGCAAAAAAGAAAAAAAATTAGTGAGATAGCCAAGAAACTAGGTGTGCAAATACCTTTCAGCAAGATATGCAAATGATTAAAATTTTATTGCAGTTGAACTAACTGGTTCTTTCCAAAGTGCATGAGAAGGGACCAATATAAGGAGTGGCCTTCATACAGATGGCAAATTTGACCTGTTTTGTTGTTTCATTACATTACATTATATATGAAGATGCTTGTACTAGCAACTGAGAAAGTTTGAGAGAGATCACATCATAGGCTTAAGAGAAGCCAGGTGGTCTTGGAGACAGGCCATAGCCATCTTGTTCAGCATGATATTGACAGCAGAGGATTCATGAGGGCACATAACTGCCAAAAAGGATGTGGACATTCCAAGGAAGAAAAAGGGCTCAAGGCAATTGTGCAATCATGAGAGCAGCTATAATGACACTAATGGCATCTCTATCCTCCATCTGAAGACACATAACTTTCTCTATGCATCATGTAGTATCAAGGTACACCAATTACTGATGACTGGCAGATCTAGGACTTCATTTTCAGTGTCCCATAAGATGTCTACCACTGACTACTAATATAGGCATCACCATCTGGAATGGTGTGGAGCCCGGAAATCCTGAACAGTATCCAATTGGAGTTGCATTGTATTCAGTGATGAATCCCACTTCTCTTTTGGCGCAGATGATCATCATATCCATGTATGAGGGAGGCATGGTCATCTCCCCAATCTTCAGATTGGGGAGATCAAGCGACATACAGTAATCACACTTGGAATTAGTCTGGGGAAACCATCTCCTTTGACAACCGATCTCCCCTTGTTCTGCTACAAGGTACTTTGATAGCAGCCTGTTTGTTGACAGCATTTTTGTATTGCTTGTGCTGCCATGCCTTCCAGATGGTATTTACCAGCATGGTAGTATCAGACCTCACATGGTTGACACTCTCAGAAATGCCTCCTTAGGGTTCATACCTTTCCATAACGAGCCAGGTTACAAGACCTCTCACCAATCGAGCATATCTGGGATATGCTTGGAAAGCAGTTGCAGTCATCATGGAATGCATCTGAACTAGCCAAAAATTGCAGAAAATCTGGAAGAATCTGCCACAGGACATTAGATTATTAATTGATTGATTGATTGACTCCACACTGCACTGCATATCAATTTGTATTGTCGCCAGAGGAGGATTTACTATCTATTGACATGTTTTCATTATGTTGCACTGCTCTGCAATGAAATTGCAGTCGTTTCTTTATCTTTACATGTTCATTGCATATGCGAAATTTCATAGCAATAAAACATTTTTCTTTTTTTGCAACAGAGTGAATACAGTTCAGTAAATGAAGAATCTATTCTCTATTGTAGGCTATTTGTTAATGTTTGTGGCATGGTATTTAAAATAAACATAATCCCAAGTAAATTTCTTTGAATGCTATCAAAATGTGATGTGAAACGAATTGCATAGTGAGCCACTAATGCAGATATCTTTGTATATCTTCTCAGATAACCTGCATGATAATATTTAATATTTAGATAACTTTAAAAGAGTAAAATATATCTTTTTTTTATCTAACTTTGTAGCACATAGATATTGGAAATTTAAAAATCTAACTTGTTTTGTAATTGAAGATTATTTGGAGTTGTTAAATTAATTATTATAATGATAGCAGCTGTCAAGAATTAAATGCTATCTTTTGGCCATATTTTAATATTTTTTTTTTCTTTTTAATGATTATATTTTTCCTTGAGACTTTCTGGAAATGTTATAGCTTGGAGCTCTGCAAAAATTTAATCATTCAAAATTTTTAAATTATTAAGTTTGCCTAAATTAATTCTTATTGATTTTTGATGTCAGTTGTTGACAATTTCAATAATAGTGTTCTTTTTTTAGTAAATTTTATCTTTATAATATAGAATAATGAACAAAGAACCCTATTTGACATCTTCATTGCTGGCTTAGCGGTGTCCCTTGTTTGATCATAGCATATTTGTTTGTCAAGCCTGATCAATCATGAATTCTGTTTATTATTTTAGGATAAAAATTGAGATCCGTTGTTTACTTTTGCCCTTTTTTTTTATTTTGGCATCAAGATAAATACATTTTTTGACAAAAAAATCGATGCCAAGAGGGAATTATCCAATTGAGACAAAATTTGATATGTTTAATGTACATGTACAGAAAATGATATGATTAGAATTTCAGAATAATTGGATGATTTATTGGATAAAAAGAGCTACATAAAGTGAGCAGGTCAGTATGGCATTGCTCCACCTCTGGTCTGGATACAAGCTGTTACTGACTTGGCATTGATTGATATAGTTGGCGGATGGTGTTCTGCGGGATTTCTTGCCAATCGGCCTCCAATTGCGCAGGCTAATTCGTCAGCATTCTGGGATGGTCGCAGGCGATGCTCCATCACATCCCAAAATCTCTCAATAGGAGAGAGATCTGGCAATCTGGCTGGCCAAAGAAGTGTGTCGTAATCACAAGACAATCAATGGAGAGGCATACCCTGTGTGGCCGGTGTGATCTTGCTGAAAAATAAGCCCAGGCTACTGCAAAATGAGCAGCATCACAACAGGTATTTGAATTTCGTCAACGTACTGATTGGCTGTGAGGATGCCACAGAGGACTATCAAGGGGGTATGGTTATCAAACAAAATAGCACCCCAGACCATAATTCCCTTTGTCGGGCCATGTGGCAGTAAGGATCCTGATGATGTCCTGGCCATCTACAGACATGTCTGCTCTGGTCATTGGGACTCATCACTGAAGATAATTTATCCCAATCAGCACAATTCCATGTTGATCATGCCCAGCACCACTACAATTGCTTTTGACAGTGCATACTGGTCAGTGGTAGGCAGTGTAATGGGAACCAAGAATGTAGATTCAGCTCCCATAGTTTCTACTAATGGTCACTTCAGTATTGATCACACGTTGAATGATTGATAGAATTGAATCTGGTACTGTAACAGCTGTTGTGTCAATCGCTCTATCTTCTTGTTCTGTTGTCGTCCAAGACTGACCACTGCCCTCTTGTTGCTGAAATCTGCTGCCAGCATCACTAAATTGCCACATTGCTCTGACTTAAATGCCGAGTGATTCGTCAGTTTGTGCATCCAGCCTCATGTAATCTGATGGCACGTTCTCTTTCAAACTTCGTCTTAGGGTTGTAATGGCCTCGAATTCGCCAATGAGGTATTGTTACAGTCAAGGTAGAAAAATGCAATCACAATCTGCTGGAAGTTTCATTTCTGAAAGTAAGATTCGCTCTTTATGTACACCATCATGATGCTCAGTTCCAATACGGCTATTCATTGGATGCACATTTTTGACCATTTATATATTCTGTTGAAAGGTTTTTGCATTTGAACTTTCATTACAATTGAAATATTTTTTCAGGGTGCATCGATTTTTGTGTCAAAGAGCGTATTTAAGATATAGACCTTAGTGTATAAAAACTTCCTTCGCGTACCATTAAGAGTTTTGTGCTTCTTCAGAAGGAGATGAATGGTAGAACTGCATAAAAAGATTTAATAATGGCAGCCTCTTCTCTGGATAAATTAATCCTATCAATAAGCAATCACTGCAGCCTTCTACGGTAGAAATTTGGATTTAACGAAGTTATGTATTAACATGGAAAATCAGTGCTAGTCTCTTCTGATATTCGATAAATCATCTGATTTTTTAGGGATTAGATAGAAAATGATCATAAGAAGTGCAGTAAATTCAGAAAAGTTAAATAATTGACAGGAAGGAGGTTCAACTCTCTTCATTCTATCTTCTTTTTCATCTTTTCTCCTGATATTATTAATGTTGATTTTTTGTATAGTTTAAGACATTTTCTTTCTCATTCTTGCTTCTTTCATCTTAATCATCACACATTCTGTCATCTCTTTGGAGGAATTCCAGTGCAATTTTATTTGAATATCTTTAGCATGTTGCTTTGCCAATTACGTTAAACCTGTCAGACATATTTTTTTTTTTTGTCTATTTTTGTGTTGCAGCATTTTTTATAAACCCCCATGATGATTTTACATGCTAACTATTTTTGGTCCTTGCCTTTGTCTTTTCATTATTTTTCCTTCATTTTCTACAATTTATTTTTTCATTTATTATTTCTTCATTGTTTCTCTATTCCTCCATTATTGTTTTTCATTCACAGAATGATTTCAAACAGAGCATGTTACAACTGTTATCATTCTTCACTAAAAAAAAACCAACAACCTAAGTTGGCAATATTTAACAACTAAGATGTAAATGTTGTATAGCTATTCAACATCTTCCAGAATATTTCAAAATACATTACGCTTTAATTCGTTACAGAAACATTCTGCAAAATCACAAAATACAGATGTGAATGGATTCTTTCTTCAAAACATTAGTTTTACTAACCAAAACTAACATTTTTCTCTTTGATCTCTCTCTCATTGAGCTCACTAATAGTTTGGGAGAAGCAACATTCATGCTTTGGGAATAATATTTATTATCCGATCATTCTATCCAAGATGGGAATGTGAAATAATAGACACCTTACTAATCTGTAAAGGAATATCTTAGAATACTTGTATCAGTACAACGTTTTTGAATGCAAGATAACAAAAATAATTATTGAAATATTAATGGTCCTCCTCAGTTAAAATCCTTCCACGATTGACTTGTCAATAAAAAAAAATTTAGTTAAAAATCTAATGTGTATCAGTATTTACTGTTTGTTAATTTCAAGATAAATGACCAAGAAGTTACTAAGTTTGTTTGAACAGAAAAAAAAAAAAAATTGCTTATTAAACATGAAATTATTCCTTGAAATTGCTCAAAGTTGAATTTACTTTCTTGAGCAACAAATTTCTGTACATATCCACTAAAGTTCTTAGTAGAAGTCTTTATTATTTCTTTTAATATTAAACAAAAACTTTTAATTAAATGACTTGTGATTTATTATTCATTGACTTTTATAAGATCCACAGAATTTCTCAAATTTCTTACGTACTTAAAGAAAGTTGAACAATCTAACAGAAAGTTAGCTATGGTCTCTCTGCTGTTACTCAATGTTTACCTGTACATTTTGCTTCCCTGCACATTTTATCACTCATCCTTCATTTGTCAGATTTCTCTGCTTTCTGTTATGTGAATTGTTACTATTATTAGCTTCGTTCTTCATGGATCTTCTTATTTATATAATTTTACAATAAACTCTTAAGGGCAAGCAATATTTTGTAAATTAAAATCCGAACAATCTTTTTTTTTGTCATTACTACAACTATTCTCACTAGAGTATATTAAAATTCTTCTTCAGATGCTGTATTACTGTTATAAAGGCATCTTTTAAATTTTTAAATTTTTTTGTTTAATTAAACACACACATGCAAATATTATTGAAAATTTTACCTAGATTACCTATTAATTAGAAATGGAAAAAAAAAAAAAAAACGCTGTCAAAATCTATCTTTAGTTAAATACCATTGATTTCCTTCTGTTTGATTGTATGTTTTATTCAAGATGGAATGTAATGAAGACTTACACTTGCTACATGGAATTTCCAGTTCTTGATTCTGTATTTTTCATGCATCTTCCACGACCTATGACAGTAAACGTTGTTGTGCAGTGTTGACAGTTAATTATTAGTGACTTGGTGAGATGCCACTGTGTGTGAAATAATCACATGGGGAATGTCAAACAACAAAATGTACATGTACATGAATACAACTTAAGACATTCTTTCTAGCTGGCTATTCTGTTGAAAAAACAAGTGAATATAATTTTGTGCTAAAGCATAAATTTAAGGGCGACCCATAATAATAAAAATTTTAAAAATAATAATAAAAAAAGGAAGTACATTAATGTAAGGAAAAATAAAAAAAAAGTTAGGAAAAAAATTTAAAAAAATGCTAGGAAATAAGAAAAAAAAAACAAAACATGCAGGCATTGAGAAAAAAAGATTAAGAGAAAAAAAAAAAAATCAAAGATGTATAGATTCAAACCGACAACCTTCAGTATATGAGTCCGAGATCTTAAGCTTCAAGCTATAGCTGACAACTCAAATGAGATGGTTGCATTTCTAACATTTAAGGTAATGGCAGAAATTCAATGAAAACAATGTGAAATATCTCAAACATGGGGGGGGGGGGGGAGTTGGTAGCTAAAAATAGGCTATTCCTTCTTTGTTTAGACCTCTGACATGATTGTGAAGTTCATTTATTGTTCCGACTTTTGTTCAAGAGTTTTAGGGAGACTATAATGACAACAATGCCAAATATCTCGAACATAGGGGTGGGGGCATTGGCTCTGACCCCATTTCTATGGTATTTGGGCCTATGCTAACAATGGTGAAATCCATTTGTCAATCCTATCTTCCGTGAGGGAGTTGTTAGGGTGGACAGATATGAACGGACAGGACCAACACAATAGCTACCAATTTTGGTCGCTATCACAGCAACTCCCAAATGGGTTGCTAAAAACTGTAGTAGATAGAAACAATTTATGAGAGATTTCCATGTGTGTAATAGAAGTCCTAGTTATTTACAGTTGCCTTCCTCACCCCTAAAGAAAAATAATTAGAAATATTTAAAAATAAATTGTGTTTTCTTGCAAAATAGTTGTGTTTAGAAATAAGAACAGCCTAAACTGCCTAAATTCACACTTTTGTGACTTTCTGACTGTCGGTTGAACTTAAAAAAACAATGTTATTTTGCTGAGATGGATATCATCAAAAAAATGCCAAAGCTAGGCACAGTGCAATAAAAAAGATGATTTTCTAAGGGTATTTCAAAGCTTGCGAAGACTATTGGAGCTTTGCATATGAGTATAAGGAAGGACTTTGAAACCAATAAATCCAATTGTTCACTCATTAAAGTCTGTATAGTATATAATTAAGAAAACTTCTTGAAATCTCCTCATCCAAAGTATCTTCCTTTCTTCCAAAAATTGATGATGATAATTAAGAAAAAAATAATTAATGTATCTTGAAAAATAGTTACATGTTGATAATAATAACAGCATTCACTGATATAAAATATAAAGCTTCTCATCTCAATAAATCTGTCACATTTTACCAAGGAATATTGGCATTTTTTTAAATTTAATTTTTTAATTTGTAATTTTTTTTAAATTTATGAAGTTTTCATCGAATTTATCTCATCTTGTCCTTTCATAGGTTCTGTGTATAAAATAAATTATATTTGATATCAGTTTGAGTTTCAATTTGTATTTAACATTGATAGTGTGCAGTCAAATTGTTATGATCACCAACCTAACAGCAGGCAT
>JAFIDM010012231.1:77813474-77854096 GCA_023159025.1 Thereuonema tuberculata
TTTTTTTTTGTAAGAATTTTGAATTAATTGCAGTTTGATGTTCTAATTTTCTTTCATAAAGCATTTAAATAGTTTGCATAAAAATTGCTCATTCAGTAATTTTTCTTATGATTTAGAGTAAACAGTTTCAAGGAAAATTCAAATTACAAATTGATTTATTCAGTAATTTTTTTTCTTGTAATTTACATAAAATAGTCTCAAAGGAAAAATTTTAATTATAAATTAAATTCATACAAAAAATTTTAACTTAAATTTAATCTGTTTTAGATTATATTTCAGTTATTCAATGTTAAATACAAAATAAAGTGAATTATTATTCATTTTGATGTTTTGCTGAAAGCTTTGATTTTTTTTCATCTGATGGCAGAGGCCTGGAAATATATTAAATAACATTTTAATAATTGTATACTTAAAATACAGGAGCATTTTTATTACTTTCAGATATCTTCACATTGGTCTCACATTGACATTTCACCTGATTAATTTGTACTGAAAAGTGATTATATATTACATAACTGAACGCTTACCAAAGTGGAAACGTCCTAAATTCTTTTGTTCACTTCTAAATTCTGTTGACTACAAATTGTTGAAATAAGATTGATGTTTTGCTTTTATATCTTGAAAAAAAGTTTTGACACTGTATTATTCGTTTATAATATTTAGTTTGCACTTTTCATTGGAGACCTAGCAAAAATCTTTCTTCAACATCTTTAAGATTTTCAGATACTCATGAATGTTAAGGAAATTACTTGGAAGATGTTTTCTATAATAAAAATCCCATAGCTTTGTTTGACAAAAATTGGCATCTAATAAAGTGAAAATCAATTTATATGAAATATAAGAATGTAGTCACTCAGAGGCCATAATATTGTTACTTAATAGCATGTTGTACTGATAGCCGTTAATTCTGATCTCCAAGAGCATACACTGAATTATGAGTTCAAGCATTTTTCTGTGTGCACTTTGATCATACTCTGCCATTAATTAGAAGATCCTGAAATGCCTGTTTTTCTAACAGCACAAGAAATTTGCATTTCAACAATGGTATTTCTTCCCTTTCTGGTGCATAGGGCGAATGTCTACTCCTCTGCTCAGATCATCCCACCATGCTTACATTATACTTTCATGTATACTCCTCGTTTCTTCTGCAATGTTGCCCCAGTCTTCCTTATGCCTTTTACCATTTCTTGATCATGTATTACACCCATGTCTGTGAAAATTGCAACACCATGAAGGAACCATCAGAATGGAAGGAAATTTATTACACACATTACTAATAATGATACAAACAAATGTTTAAAGTTTCAGAGCAATGCAAAAAATCTATATGGTGTAAAGCCTCCACGAGCGGCAGTAAGAGCTGCTATACGCCATGGCATCGAATCAAACAGGTCTTGCATGTGTTCCTGGGATATCGCCTGCCAGGCTGCTTCTATCCGAGTCCACAGTTCATCGGTATTGGCTGCTGGATGACAATGACGGGCTAGTTGCTGAGTGACCATATCGTAGACATGTTCAATAGGTTGCATATCGGGTGAATATGCAGGCCAGGGAAGAAGGGTTATCTGCTTGCTTCGAAGATGGCTGGGACATTTCTGGCAACATGTGGTCGGGCGTTGTCTTGTTGGAATACGGCTCCAGGAGTGTGCTGAAGGAAGGGTACAATTTCAGCCTCCACAACTACCCTGATGTAGTGGTTGCTGTTGAGGCTACCCACAATTTGTAGCAGCCGAGATCGCTTATGATACCCAATTGCTCCCCAAACCAATCACGCCTATTGTTGGTGTGCAGTATGACGCTGGACAATGCAGTCTGGAAGATGGCCTCACCTTGATATCGTCTAATGCATATGCGGCCATCATTGTAATCCAAGTTGCAGCGGGATTCATCCGAAAACACAACATGGTGCCAATTTGCATGCCAGTTCAAATGAGCCCATTGAAGCCTGAGGCGTCGATGGTTCAGGCAAAGGGAATCCTCCGCAAAAGAATCCATGCATGCAGTCCTCTGCACAGCAGACACCGTCGAACCATGGAATCAGACAATGTTTAGACGTGTTGCAGTGTTCCTATGTTGTTCTAACACTCAAAAAGAAGCTGAACGGCCATCACTGCCATGCGGATGAGGTGTCTTATCATCCCATGGTATCATCCACTTTGTGGTCCACTTCCATATTTTCGACTCATCCTGTTCTTGTCACTGTACTGCTTCCACACTTGTGTCGCTGTCGTGGCATAATGCCCCATACAAGCAGGAATGTCGCAGTATGAAAATCCTCCTTCACTCAAGCCAATCATTTGGTCCTGTTCAAACTCCATAGTTGCTTATAAGGTACCCTTTGAAGTCAAGGAGGCATACTGACTCCAGTAGGCACGTATACAGCTCACTGACAATGAATAACTACTTGCCTGGATCCACAAAAGTCCTCTACTTTAACACCTCTTACACAACAGTTCAGAGAGGGTTGCTGAGTTTAGGATTGCGCAATCATTCCCAAATTTTAATCATTTGCATATCATACCCTGTTTACATTTCCTGTAAGTTTCACTTGATTTGCATGTTGCCTTCATGGTGTTGCATTTTTACAAACCTGATGTATGTATATTTTATATGTATATTCTATACATATCATATGATTTTGCTTTTCTTCATTTTCTTTTCTTTTCATTTATAATCAATCTTATTAACTTTTATTTTCACAAAATTCAGGAATTTCAGTTCTGATACTTTTTTTTTAATAATTTGCAGAAGTCAATAGTATATTTGATGTCACCCCAGCTTGTGATTGGTGGAGCCTAGGTGCATTGCTGTTTGAACTGTTAACAAGCAAGGTAAATTAATGTTTCTATTGATAAAATTATTCTTTTTTTTATTTAACTAAGAGGGCCAGTTCATAAGTTACTATTTTTTATCTGCCAAACATGTGGTAACAAACATGCAATTCTAGAATATACGTTTGAAAGCCCGTTTGATGTTCTTCTGATTAGCAGCACTAATGTGGTCTAGGTCAGTGGAGAAACGCCATGGGGACAAGTGGAAAATACATATTTCGAATTTATCGTTTAATAAGGCAGTGTAGTGTAGCCAAGGAAGAAAAAGGAACACACGAATATTCAATACACATTGCTAACACCCCTCAAAGTAATCTCTATGTTTGCCAGCATTTGGGAAGATAGAGAATACCATTGGCTACATGTGGCTCATTAAAGTGTTGAACCTCTTGCCGAAATGCTGTCAAAATTTCATCTTTGTCCATTTCTGCAGCTTGAGTTTTGGAATCAAATCAAAGTCGCATGGACTCAGGTCTGGCGAATATGGAGGGTGTTCCAAGACTTCCCACACCATCATCGTAACAGAGCCTGTGAAGGATTTGCCATGTGACATGTGGCATTATCGGGAAGAATAATGACATTGCACAGCAGTTCCCAAACTCTGGCAATGGATGGTGGATAATCTTCAAGATTACTTTAGGAGTGTTAGCAATGTGTGTTGAACATTCCTGTGTTCCTTCTTCTTAGTTCTTAACATTCATTTAATTCATTAAATACGAGAGTAAAAATAAAAATTAATGATTTCTGTAGGTATTTCTATAAATGAGATCTAATAGACATAACTTAAACACTTAAGAACAAAGAAATGTAACAGCTCAATTAAATTTTAATTGAATCTTGAAAAAAAAAAAAAACCTAAAATATTTATAAATAACGGAAATTAATTTTTAAATTTTTTTAAAAGAATTTCCATATTAAAAGTCAAATGAGAACTAAAGTTTAAAAAAAAAAAATACTGTTAAATTAATTATCTAGATTTTTCCTTTCTCAAATTTAATTCATTTCACTTTTGATTCTGATATTTGTATCTTACACTGGAATTGACAAAGTTATAAATAAAGAATAAATTTCATACAAATAAATGAATAAATAAATTCATTTTCTATCTTACATGTAATATTGAAGTATGAGGATCGATCAGGAAAAAAAAAAGTTTACAATCGCTAGAAACTGAATTTATGAGTTTGCCATTATGCCATGGTTGCTGAAATGTCTGATAGAGAGCTGTACTGCTCAGTGTCACTTGGTCTTTCTCATGTGTATCTTTGGTGTCATTTCAAAATGGTGATCCACTTGAATATCTAGTCTCTTATTGAAACCTCAAAAAAATTGCACAACAACATCAGGAAGAAACGACATGGTCTTCGGAACAACTGTGTGATTCTCCTTCATGACAATGCTCGACCACACATTACATGGAACACATAACTTGCTGCATGGTTTCCACTGGGAAGTTTTCAAATATCCGCCATATATTTGGGATTTGGATCCCAGTGATTTTCATCTGTTCCCTCGAGCACTTCTTGTCGACGTTTCGCATGCAGAGAAGTTCAACATGATGCAAAAAAAGTGGCTACAATAGCAGTACCCTGACTTATATACAGATGGGATGAACAAACTGATCAAACATTATGACAAATGCCTCAAGATGACTTTGTATTAAAATATCGTATGTGTGTCACTTTTAACCCCTTCACTGCTGGGTTTTGCGCAGCGGAAGGGTGCTCTTTGTGCCGAGTGCTTAGCGAGTTAAGCCTAACTTATTCGAATGTGTCTTTCGTTAGTTAATTTCAGTTCTTTTCAATCTGAAATGATTAGTTGCTTAGTTTTTTATATATGAAAATATTAATGAACCATTTAAACTGACTTTGACAATATTATAATTTTTGGAAGAAAAAATGTCAAAAATTGTTAAAATTGATAACAATACTTATAAAATATTAACAAAAAAAATTCGATAACAATGTTTTAATTTTTATTGATAATAAAAAAAAATATATATTTCGAATCACCTTGGAATAAAAGCTCTTAAATGTAAGTAAATAAATTAAAACTCACTGAAATTAAAGCCTTTTTTTTTTGGAGGCATTTTTAAATAGACTGACAAGCCAGCAGATTTTTGTGATTTTAAAATACTGCTCATGTTCAAAGAAGTAATTTGAAGTGCGTTTTAGTGGCTAATTCATAATGTGCAATTCATAATGCAGATGAAGATATCATTTTTTTAAGAAAACCAAAACAATTAGAATGATCTGTTAGAAAATATTTGTCACCTTACAAAGATGAGTATACTCGGGAGCGGCACACAGTGGTCATGTCACTAGAACGAGATAACTCGGGCATGGCATGGAATGGGTTAAGGGCAGCATCTCATTTCCTTCCAATTATGATGCTTTTCATATACAAGCTTTGTAAACTTTTTTATGGTCGACCTACATAAATTAGTATTAAATTGCTAAGAAAGTGGGCGGTAGAATAATTTTTATTTCTTTGCCACCAAATCTTTAGAAGTTCTGTACATATGGAAGAAATTTACTTCAGGTCAATGCATATTTTATTTCATATAATAAAAACATGATTTTTAGTTATGTAAATTGATAATCTTTAACAAAATTTTGATTGAACAGTAGATAAAATTTATTTAATGAATCATTATAAAAATGTTTTTAGAATCTTATTCTTTAAATGTTAATAGTCCAGCAATTTACTATTTTGGCAGAATTGCAGAGTTCTTTGTTGATCTAAAATATAGTTTCATCAAATGAAAATTTTATGAAATTGTTATACAGTATTTAATAAATTTGCTAAAACAATAAGAACAATAAGCACAACAATTGCATCAATTGCGTCTTTTGCATTTGCAACAATCACATTTATAATAATAAGGAAATTAAAACAATATCAATGATATTTTCTTATCAGAAGACATTGCGAAGCATTGTGATTGGTTTACTAATAGTTATCTCTACCTTGTTTTAACTTATTTACTTATTTGACTAAACCTACATTTAAAAATTTACTATTTTTCAGACTCTTGCTTCTTGCCATCCTGGAGGGATAAATAGCCATACTCAGTTGTACATCCCGTCCCATGTTTCTCCAGAAGCTCAGTCACTTTTAAAAGAGGTTAGTAACATTCTTTTTGAAAGGTATTATCATTATTTAATAGCTGTAATTCTTTTCATGAAAATGAATGTTAAACCTTCATTGTCTGGACTAGCTTTGTTGTTAAGAACCTGCATTTTGAGTGAAAACACAAGAAACAAAGGCATTTATAATATGGTTCATAAGATGTTTAATAAGCTTGCAATACCAATAACAAAAAAAGTACTGGGTAACAATGATATTCAGCTCTTTCATTTTTTATAAGTACATTCAAAATTTACATGACTTTTTATTTTCTTTACTTAGATGACTTAATTGCTTCTTTTGATAAAAAAAGAAATTTGCAATATCAAGAACAAAACATTGTCATTCAATTAACCAACTTATATGATCAATTAGCACAGTGGGCTACGAGGATTATACATCTTTCTACAAAAATACGGGTTTGGCCATTATTTCTGTTTCATGTTGAAACATATTATTTCAGACATGTATTACCTCCGGATAAAGTTACTAAAGTTGGTTTGTGTCAACATTGTTTCAATACAAGGCTAGTTTTAGTAACAAAATCAAGGTTTCCCATAGAAATTCTTTTATAATTTATTTATAACAGAAGATCATTTAAAGGTCACTACAAATACTTTAGATATGAAAATTGTGGACTGTTGATGCAATATAGAATGAAAAACAGTTCCATCAGTTTTTCAGTTATTGTTGTGTCTTGATTTCCATGCATTACTATGAATTCAGATTACTCTGTAGATTTAGATTATCTTAATGCTCTCTGAATATATCAATTTCTTTTACTGCAGTTAAATCACTTAAGATTTCTTGGAAGTTGCTGATTCAGTTTTGAAGGGTTTATCGTGTAAATGCAAGTTGAAATCCCTTGTAAGATGTGGATGTTTTTTCCACCAATTTCCCTAATTCCATTTAAAGGCTGGAATATTCCTGGAGAGATCTTTTCCAATCATCTTTCTTATTCTCTTTTTTCTTAACGTTTTTTTTTCTTATACCCAGTGAAATAATTTTGTTTCTAGTATTATATAACCTCCATTCTCCCATAAAGACTTAAGAGATGTTTGTTGAAACAAAAAGTAATTTATGTCCAATTTAATCTTAAATTTGAATTCATTCCCATTCTTCTTTGATTCTTAATGTCAGGCAAGCAAGACAAATTAGTTAGTACAATTTAGTAATTTGTTATATTGACTGGTACTCTCGCGCCTGGGTGTGAATCCCAGCAGGGGCTTGGATGTTTTCTTCTTTCTTCATTGAATGTGTGTCTTCCTTTCAATAACTTGTTCTCGATTACATAATTCACAATACTGCAAATATCGTATACTAAACAAAGATATGAGACATCAGCAATCTGAACCACAGGATTACTGACATCAGTGCCAGCATTGATGAAGTCTATATTGCAGGGAACATGGTTATAATCAATTACTGTCTTAATGTGCTTCGTGCAGTAAATGATGCACATGTAGAAAAGCTTTAAATAAAGCAGAAGAAACTTTGATATTTATTCTTCAGTACATCAGAGATTTCACAGGTTTATCATCTAATTGGTATTTTTTAATAAAACTTTTAAAATTTTAAACAGACTTTGTGGACACACTGTATATTGTTGTCAGAATAAGAAATGAGATTTTAAATCACTTATTCCATCTATAGGAAAGCAGCTTACTAGGATAACTTAATTTCTTTCCTATAATAAAAAAAAATTGTATTATGTTATCTATGTCATTTGTAGACTTGAAATTTCGGGAGCCATCAACAGATGCTTCATTTTTCATAGCCACCATAAATAAAGACCTTACCTTCTTATATATTCTATCATTATCATCCATCCCCCTCTCACACTATCTTTTGGATATTAGGTAAACAAAAGTTTACACTAAGCAGATTTCTTCTTTTTCATTTTGGAAATATTTGATGGCAAACGTGATTTTTATGTTCTATATACACAAAAGCACAAACCTCTTCAATAATTTTCCAGCCTTGGATTATGTGAATACTTGGGTTCATCCTTTGATTATTGATAAGAGGGTTTCATATTTTTTACATAGGACATTTTTGTATATTTTGACAAAAGTAAATAATTTAATGATCAATAACGCACAGTTTATACATGATAAAAGTTTAAAGAATTGACAAAAAATTCAGGATTCTGAAGATAGGTATCGATTTGGAGCGTACCTGAAACATGTTAATTCTTTAATTTTTATCATGTCTAAAGTGTGATTTATTGGTCATTAAATAATTTATTTAATATTGAAAAAATGTTTGCAAGCCTGGATAGGATGTTTGAATATTTTTTTTTTCGTTATTTGCTTTGATATTATCAAACTTCCATTCACATTGTGGTTATTTTCTTTATTTAAAATTCGGCTTGCTCCAACAAAATCCATGACTAATGAACTGTAGATAACCAAAAAATATGTAATTTTAAAAAGTATCTGTAAGAAGGTTTTAGGGAAGGTGGATTGGGGGGGGGGGGGGGAATCAGGACATTATCATTGAAGAAGGGGGCCCACACTTCTAGCTCACCTGGGGCCCCACACCTCCCTTGGGCCAGGCCTGATGTTTGTACACTTAGTCCATGTTCATAGACAGGTTTCCTTTTTCACTGAAAAGTTATAAGCCATTTTCATGGCATTAAAATATACAGCTTCTTAAAAAGTTCTCTAGCATTAAATTAATAATATTACTGGAAGTTCTGAAACTCAATCCTATTTTATTATCTGTAATTGATTTTCTAGAGCACTCCCAATGGTGATACTTATACCTATCTTAACAATGTATCAGTAAGCATGTTTTGTTTTTTTTAAATCTAAAAAAGCCCCACATCTTTTACCAAGTTACTAATTTCAAAAATGATACTACATTAACCCATAGCTGCACTGAGATAGAAAAGCTCTGACATCACAAAAGCTTAAGGGGTTCAGTAGATTACTAGTGCTGATCAGTCAGATAACTCAAAAGGTTCTCACTACAGACCTTCGGGTTAGGTTATAGTGGCCCTTGGGTTCATGGGAAATAAGGTTCCCAGCATTCCTTGGCTAATGGAACTAAAGTTGAGATCAAGTGATGAGGCTGACGCTTCAACTCCCAGGAAAGAAACCCCATAGATACCCTTTCTTCATGGGGCTGAGTGAACCATAAAATACGTCCGTCTGGAGGAGAATTCAGCATGGAATATATCCCCTACCTCTGCTACGGATTGCATCCATCTCCTCCAGGCTTTTATTCAAACATCAAAAGATTCTTTACTAAGTATTGAATAAATTCATTTCAGTACCAGTCATTAATATTAAGGAAATTATTAGCTTTCTCCTTACATAAAAGAATTGTCAGATCTGACTTGAATGAAATGCAATAAATTCTCATTCTTTTTCTCATTCTTTGAAGATGGTCAACATATTCCTAACTAATTTTGTTCTTTTTTATTTATTTATTTGTTGTATTCAAAACAGATTTAATAATGTTAAATATGCTGAATAGGCATTTTTAACTTCATTACATTCAGAAATGTTCTCTTAAAATTAAAGCATTTAATGTCCTTTTATGGTTTCCCAGTTTCTTTATTCAAAGTTCATAATTCTATGATTTGTCTTAAATTATTTTGTTTTTTAAAAAAAATTATTTGCTGTCTCTGTCAATATGTTAATTTTAAGTAACGTTGATTTCACTTTTTCTTGTAATAGTTACTGAGGTACAACGTAAATGAAAGACTCGGAGCAGAACCAGACAGCTTTGAGGCTATTAAGACTCATCCATTTTTTAAAAGTATTGATTGGAATAGAATTCAGAACAGCTACTAAGAGGTAAGTGTATATTTAATTCTGTTATTGAAAATGTAACAATTACAGGATGGACATGTGCCCGTAATTGGATTTGAATTAAGGAAATGCTAAAACATAACATTGGTTTTGATAATTTATAAGTAAAATAAGTTTCTACAATTTGCCGAACAAATCATTTATACTAAACTAACGTTTTGATTAGAACAGAACATTAGATAACATGGGATGATAACAACAGGCAGAGACATAAGCTAGTAATAGGCCGTTTTCTCAATCCTTACGGCTGATATTTTGTAACACAACATAACATTAACGTGGTTAATTAAAGGCACATTTTGACTTAAGAAAACATGTTGCAATCAATGATAGAGAAGATAATATTTGATGCAATTGTATCAAATATGAAGCCCTTCCCTATAAAAGGTTTAATATTTAATGGATATCTAAATTAGATGTTGGGAAACAAGAGAGCCAAAAAGTTATTGAACCTATTCATTGAATCATTGTTGTAGGAATACAAAAAGACCTACAACAAATAGTGAACCATTAGTGACTGAAGATATCGCTTTGTACATTTGATTTGAATGTTGCTTGATTGATTGTTCAAAGTGTGGTAGTCATAAAGATTCCAAAGCCACTAAAAACTCTAGGATGCTATTTTTTGTTGCTCATCTGAACCTGCTAATTTACCAAAAATAAAGGTCGTCAGCAAATCTAAAATTAGAGCAGATTTCCAGAGTGGCAAGATGAAATGTTATTAAAAAAGTGAGTTTATTTTGCTTATTTAATTCTTCTCACTTGTAAACAGAATAATTTAATAAGGTGAATTTGCTACTTTCCCTAAATGGCAGTGATTCCATTAGGGAAATATTAAGTCAATTTTGCTCAAAAAGAGAAAACTGCGTTTCCCAGACAGAGACAGTATTTCAGTTCATTCTTTACTCGTATATTTTACTTAATTTCAGACAAAATATTTGTGAAAATGTTACATTTCGAAACTATTAATTATTATTAATAAAAAGTTTTGTATAAATACTTAGGTAAAATATTTCTATTATTAAAAAAAAATAATTGTTGTTTCTTTGCTTTATTTTAGGTTCTGGCCAAGAAACTTGAAACGTGTTTGTCAATGAAAATTATATAGAAGTCATATTTATTTGAATAAGTATTATTCTTTTAATACTATTAATTTATAAACTTATTAAAAACTAATTTATTAGCTGTTAATAAGATTCAGCAGCTGTTTATTTATAATCATTTGTAATCTACTGTACATAATGTAAATATTTAGAATCTAAAAAGTATTGTTGTTTGTTATTGATCCAGTCATTTTATTATTTTATTTAAGAATTTACAGAACTTATTTAAATGGCATTTATAAAGTATTCATTTGTAAGTCAAATTGTGAATCTATTGTAAATAATGTAAATACATGAATTTGTAAATGATATTATTGCTGTTTTGTTATTAAAATTGAATCTTTCATCTCCTACAGAATTTGAAATATTTTTAGAAAGTAATAAAAATTTGAATTCTTCTGTCAAGATTTATCTGTCCATAAGTATGAACAATGATTTAATTTAAATGTAAAAAAAATAAAATAACAATTTAATTTACATTTTAAAAATTATTTTGTTTTTATTTTAAATTGTAAGTCCCTACAGTATAGCTCTTTTAAATGTAAATTACACTAATCATTCCAGTTTTAAATTGACAAGGCAACTTAAATGGATTTTTGGGAACATGAAACAAATGAAAAATGCTATTTCCCTCCTCATTTTTCATTGGAGACAACTTCCTGGTTCTGACATATTGCAGGTTTCTCTGTCTTTGCATCAGTCTGTTGCAATGTTGATCTGAACAGAAAAGTACTGACACGTAAACCTTCTTTCCTTTGATACTGGTTTTCTGGAAACCCATATATTTTCTGAAAGCTTATGTCACAAGTAGAAAAACTGTGAAATCTTAGGGGCAGAGGGACAAGCGTTTAGGAGCTATAGGACCCATAAAGTATCAGTAAAGTGTTGGAAACATGACACCAAAAGTCGCTAAAATGCTCGTATTTATATGAACTAATAATATGGTAATTATTTATCTCAATATAAAGGAAGAAACAACTCGTTGAAAAGAAACAATATACGTTCGGATGTTGAAAATGCGACTTGTCATTGACTTCAAACAAAATCTATTACAAGAGACAATCAATGTGCAATTCATTAAATAAACAGTGAGACGGGCAAAAAGACAGTTCACATTAGGCACATTTTACAAAAGCGATAGCCTCACACTTTGCACACTCATCATTTGTCAATGAATCAAAGCAGTAATCCATCCATTGGCGCAATCCACATTCCAGGTTCATCGTCCAGGTATTTGCCTTTATAAAAAGCATACTTAATCAACGGGAATATGTCCATCTATACACACTTTACTGATACTTTGTGGGTCCTATAGCTCCTAAACGTTTGTCCCTCTGCCCCTAAGATTTCACAGTTTTTCTACTTGTGACATAAGCTTTTAGAAAATATATGGGTTTCCGGAAAACCAGTATCAAAGGAGAGAAGGTTTATTTGTGAGAGTCAAAAATCACATTTAAGGTTTTTAACCTCAGTTCCAGCAAAAATCATCCAATTCATTAAAAATTAAATTTAAGACATGTCTACCTGTAGTAATATTAAGCATCAACATCTCTACACTAAAAAATAAATGTAAAATCAAAATACATTTTGATTTTACATTTATTTTTTGGTGTAGAGATGTTGATGCTTAATAATTATATATCTAAAAGGAGTGAGATAAAGAAGAATTATGGTATGTACATTTATAATAGCTGTACTATATTTTTCATTCTTTGCTTGACCATGAAAGGATACTCCATCTTGTAATTGCAGTACATCGTAATTTCCTTAATTATTATTTACTAGTTTTCTATTCTCTTGCGAATTGTTCATTCATTTAGCACATATACTTCATTGTCATCCAGATTGTTCAGTTTCTTTTTATGATTTTATTTGCCTTTCATGAGCTCATTTGATTTAGAAAAATATAAAGTTCCTTGAAATGATGTTCTCTACTCTTCAGAATTTACCATATCAACTCTTTCATGAGTTTTTAAAAATCACTGTGTCATAGTGCATTATTTATCAATCAAATCATCTTCTAACAGCTTATTATACTGTGTGTGAATTAATTTTAACATTTTTTTTTTCGTTAATGAATCAATTTTTCTATCACGATCATCAAACAGCAGTTAAAAGAAATAAGTGTAATATTTGCTATTAGTTATGGCCTGGAATAACATCAGATTATAATAGAGAATTCCCATTTTATTGATGGATTAATAAATCACTACAGATAAAAAGGGAATTTGGAGTCACATTTGCTAGGATCTGTGCGTAAATAATTACATCTAGAAACAGGATAATAAACCTTAAAAAAAAAAAAAAAAAGATGCTGTCCTTTCAGAATATGAATGAAATGGGAGAAATGTACAGACTTTCTTATGCCACTGAAAACATGGAATTTGTTGGAGCAAATAGTATTTTTTCATTGAATCTAAAAGATTTTTTTAATAATTATATTCTTCTTGACCGAAATATTTTTTTTTTGTGTTACATGTATGCTAATGAAACAATAACCTGTTAAAAAATAGTAGAAACATCTTATTTTGAAGTTAAATAAAGATTTTTAAGAATTATATTTTCTTCCAGGAGTTGTAGCAATCTGCTTCAAGGTTATGTCTGTTTAAACAAAAAAAAAAAAAAAAAAAATTCCAAACTATCGATTGACATCATCAGTGTTTAAAATTAATACAGTATTTCAAAAACTTTTTTCTTTATAAAAGAAAGAAAGTCATTATATTAAATAGAAATAAGGATAAGGAAACTCAAAAATTTTTTTTATTTCAATGTTTTATTTACAGTAGAAAGTAACAACAATTAACAAAGAAAAACACATTTAATATGTTGGGTCCAAAAATCAATAACATGTATTTATCATAATTTTACAGATAAAAAATGTTTGCAACTTATATCTTAACTACCGTATTGGCCCGAATATAAGACGGCAGTTTTTTCTAAAATCCCATCCACGAAAGTACTATTTCGTCTTATATTCGCAACCAACCTTGGAGCACAACCGAAACCGAAACCAATAGTGCTCTGGCGCTGAAGCAACACCACCTGGTGGCGTTGGTTGAAGTCGATCGTAGGCCTAACCAACATGCTCCAAAATAATAAAAAAAAGATATTCTACTACGCTTATTGGTGATGTACTTTTTTACAAAAATAGTTTAATTTAATTTCATAAATGACATTTCGCCTAGCTTAGAAGTCACAGATTTAACTAAATATTACTGACATTAAGTCTATTACTGCAACCAAAAGTATTAACGATTTCATCATGAACTGGATGTGGGAAGATAATTTGTCAACAAACTTTTTTTTAAATAATTTACTAGAAATATTTGTCGAATTACGCCTCGTTAATAGATATAACGTCTTATATTCGCAACCAATAGTTTTTTATCAAATCGGAGCTCAAAAAACGCCATTCGTCTTATATTCGAGCCGTCTTACATTCGGGCCAATACGGTATAGAATTTCTGTGCTATAGTCATTTTTTTTTATTAAGATCAATGAAAATTAGACTTTGTTTGTAGTTTAGTTAACATAGAAAGTCTTTAAAATCCTTTTTTTTTTTTTTTTAACCTTTCAAATGACCTTATAAAAATTTTGTGCATTTTCATTGCAGTCTGGCAACATGGAGGAGCAAATTTTAACAGTTAACTTTTTTTTTTAGTAAAACCACTGAATATCTCTGCTTTCTAATATTCAGTGACACTTATTTGAATATTTAGAAGGTAATATCCTTAACATTGTCAGATTATTTTCTGAAAAACTGTGAATGAACTATTTAATAGCTAAAGGTAATCTAGTATGCCTTGATAAAATACAGAATTGAAGAATCAGAAATAGTTGTGATTTGTGAAACTGCAAGAGGTTGCAAATTTTTTGTTAGAAAATTAGAAAGTAGATGATTCATGGTTATTTAGTAAAATTATTTTAAATTGATGAGTGAGTTTTTCATGTTAAATGACTGTCACAATGAAAAAAAAATTCAAACATCATAAAGTCTCGCATGAATATAAAACTTGATAACTGAAATTAAATTTCCATTACCTTGATATGTTCAGCAACAATTCCGCCATCAACTAATTAGGGAGAATATTCTCCATTATTGCTAACAACTTGCATGTCATACTGAGAGAGATTAATATGAACCATTCAACTTTTATGACTGCTTGTGTAAAACCTTCAAGGCTTATAGAACAGTCTTTCATCTTTTTCAAAGAAATTCCCCTTCTTTGGGATGTAGCTTTAAGCAAGAATTGCATTACTGGGAATTGTCACCTTCAATTGTTGTGAGTTGTTAATTTGGTGGGAAGAATTAATAGGATATAATATTTGTCTAGACAAATAAAATATATTATTGTTATTTATTTCTGCTTCTGAGAAATGCTTTTAACAGTTCTTACTCGAGATCAGTTTGTAAGTGCTGTGCTTAGGCACTTTGTATTTTGCAAGCTTTAAAACAGCACATCTCATCTAGTTACTCAATATAAACTTTTTCTTTTCAATACACTACACTTTTTTTGCCTGTCAGAATAAAAGAAATGAGTGCTTTCAAATTATAAACCGTGGTTCTGTAATTAAAATAAGGCTGCTTGATTTTTAATTAACCTGTTCTTTTAAGAGCTCTGATTCCATTGCTTTAGTTTTTGTCATGGCTTTGTATATTGGTAGACATATGACACAAAACTTTATAAGATCTGGTTATCAAGTGTTGTGAGCTTTTAATCTGATGGGAAGAATTAACAGAATCTAAGATTTATATAGACAAATATACATTTATTATTTAATTCTATATATGTGAACATCTTTCTTACTTAAATTACTTCCAGTTGGGGGGGGGGTCTACCTCCTTTAGCAGTCTTAACATAAATAATTAACGATAGATGATTAAGTTACAGAAATTAATTGGAATCTTATTTACAATAGTATGGCACAAAATTCATATTTTTTAAATATATTTTAAGCGGCATATACTTATTATATGCCTAACAATATAAGAAACCCTCTATAATACCATTTTTAACCATTAATATTAAAAAAAAAAAAAACAATATATTTCTTAAAATATAAACAAGTAATACTGATTAACAATAAAAAATTCAAAGATTTACTACAAAAATAATGAAAGAAAAGCAGATAAAATACATGTAAACTGCAATACTACCTTCCATTGGACTAGTTATTTAGGAATATTTCTTCTACTTAAATATGG
The DNA here is from genome assembly GCA_023159025.1 of Thereuonema tuberculata. NCBI lineage: Eukaryota > Metazoa > Arthropoda > Chilopoda > Scutigeromorpha > Scutigeridae > Thereuonema > Thereuonema tuberculata. Next base: position 77,829,565 of record JAFIDM010012231.1, read on the forward strand.
AAGAAAGATGAAGGTTGGAAATCAACAATGTCAAATTCAACAGCCATACTGAATACTGAATAAAGATAAAAATTGTAATACAAAGCAATGAAAAGAAAGAAAAAAAAATCAGTATTTATTGTGATAAATTAACAAAAAATCCCAGTATGTTGTGATACTCGAGATCATTTAATCTTAAAAAGAATCAATTAACAAAATATCTGTCATACTTTTCAGTATTTAATATACTGCAAAACAAAAAAACAAAAACATTTCCAGTCAGATTATTAGTAATGAAATAAAATAATTTAATCTAACAGGAATATCAAAACCATGAAAAGAAAATATATCCTTTATTCTAGAATTAAGAGAAATAGAAAGACACCATACATTATATAAAACTTGTTGTCTTTTTATTTTCTTAATGCTAAGAACTTCACATATGAAAAGATACTTATTATTTATTTTGAAACAAACTTTCAAGATAAATATATTTAAAAAAAAATACTTATCCAGTACCCACAGAAACTTATATTAGCACAGGAACTTATATGGGCATCTGAGCTGAGTTTATATATAATCATTAGATACTAAGTCCATCACTACTTAAAATTAACCATTTATCACTGATTATACTGGCCAGTTTAATGATATTAAAATGGAAAATAATTCCTTATCAAAGTTTTCAACCCAACAAGGTCAGTAAATTCAAAGCAAGCACTTCAAATAGAAACAGTTACAGCAAAAGCTTAACAGACAAGTCTATTCTGGAACATTAACCTTTCATGCTATGTGTAACTGACATAAAAAAAAAAAAAATAAAGAGAATAATTGTAGGAACTAAAATTTATATTAAAAATAAGTGAAATCTTAGTCTTCACCAGTAATGTATGATGTTTACAAAGAAAAGGTAAATAATTTCTTCTTTAAGACTATAACTACAATCTTGAGAAAAATTGAAATAAAAACTATCACAGTTTTATCACAATCTCTCTGTCTCTCACAAACACCTAAATTGGGCATGATTTCATTTAAAAAATGAATCCAGAGTAAAAAAAAATACTTGTAACTTCTTTGAAATTAAATATCTGAAACCAAACCTCCATTTTTTTTTAAATAAAATAAAATTACTAATAAAACAAGACAGCTGAAAGCTCTGTCTATAAATAGATACAAAATGTAAAGAAGCTACATAAGCTTTTATCAATGAAAACTTAAAAAAGTAGATGCAACTGTTTATAAATAATAATATCTTTGAGATACTAAGTGGCAATTTTTTTTTTAACTTGAGATATACTGAAGATATATGTACTATACAAAAAAAGGTTTCATATTTTTGTAGAATAGCATCATATGCTTATCATATGATAGGGTTAAAAAAACAAAAAAGGTATCACATGCAATCATAAGTATGCAATCATAAATTAAAAAATAAATAGAACTTTAAATTCTTTAAGCCATAGGTGAAAAATCTAATTTTCTTTACACTAAAAATGAAATTTCGGATAATCTGGTATATATTGTGTTAAAGATGTACTGTACTTTAAAAAAATACTGTGAATCTACAGTGGGCATTAAAACTATTACCGTAGTTAGTGTATAGTTATACAATAGTACTGCTGTCAAGATATAACAATTTTTGAACCCTTTTCAATACTGATACTTTGTACTGAATAATGTTATTAATAGAGTTACAATTACATAGTTAAAGTTAGAATTAAATAATCGCTTGTGTATGCTATTAAATATTGATTATAGCAATGGAAAAATGTTTTGTGTATTTTTAAATATGCTAAAAATCATTTCAGATAAATGAGATTTTAGTGTACTTTCTAGTTTGACAACATAAACAGTTGTTTGACTGTAAGTATACATAGCTGTCTTCTAGTTGCTTAAAGTAATATAAAAATAAAGATAGATAAGGTAGGCCCAAATGGTAAGGCAGTGAGTTGCAAGAGGCAAAATTGAGTTCCCAATAAAGTTCTGGCATTTTCCGCTGGTTCGTTTTTCTCCAAATAGATTGTAATCTTCACCCAATCAATTAAAACTGGGACTAAGGATCTATGCCAAAACAGAATGATGTCAAGCTAACCGCCCAATACCATCCGACCTCCTCTTAATTTATTAGGCGTACGATGAGACTGATTTAACTTCTAGGATGGATAAGGAAAGGCTTAACAGTAAACAGCCTTTTCACCAGATGGAAAAGCACTCCAGCTATCTTATGCCAGAAATAAGCATCTTTAAGATTCATTAAAATACATTAATTAGTAATTTCATTAGGATAGCCAAGACTAAACAAAAATAAAATCACTACATGTGTGACCATAATGTAAAGGCTCAGATTTAATTTTAATTTTGACACTATCGGGCCGCATTTGGCCCGGGGAATGTGGTTTGTGCACCCTTGGATTAGACAATAGTTAAAAGTACCATAATATTTTTTCAAGATACATTTTACTTATTACCAGACATTTGGCACTATTATTCCAGTAAAGAGTTGGTTTTGTTGCAAGTCATACGATGTTACTGCTATTCTCAAGCAGGCAATCAGATTATCATCTATGCTGTTTTTGTTTTTATCATGTATATTATAGAAAACATCAATTCACATAAGTAGGTAGATCCCAAAAAATACCATCAAATACGAGATTTGAATATTTGGATAGAATTCTAGTGTTATGATTAAATCACTGTGGATTACCATCCTTGGCTTGGTGGCCTATGTCTTGGCCACCACTGTTATATGGGAAAGTTACTCAAACACTGCCCTTTGGTTTTATTTATTAAGAAAATAATTGAAGTAGTAGTTGATTCCTTAAATTCCATTAACAAATCAGCTAGGCCTATTAAGTACGCTATGCTCTACTTCAGTTGTGTGTGTGACTGTATCTTCAACATTCTCAGATAATGGATACTTCACCTTGCAGTAGCTTCTTATGTGAATACTACAGTTGCAACTCCTCTATGCTGCTAATAAAACAAAACAAAAAATTCAGTATCTTGTGCTTGTAACCCAAATAGGTTAAAAAAAGAAATAATTCCTATCAAAAGAAATACTTTTGATAAAATACTGTGTAATGTGGATTAAGTATAAATATATAAGTGACAAAAATATAAATTTTTATGAATAAACCTTATTAGAATGCATCTAAATTCCCTTCACTTCATCTATAAAATTCTCTTATTTGCTTTTCATCTTTTTGACATTGTATTATGGCAAAACTGCAACTGTCAAGTGCATTTTGAAATATAATTTATAAATGAAAACAATTCATTGATATATTATACAACGAAGGAAGAAATGCTATTGAATTTTGCAAGTTCCTCCAAACAAAGCTCAATTTTAAAATAACTTAATAAGAAATCGAATCATTAAGTATACAATTTTTAAATGTATCTTACAAATACTGAGTCGGTTTCTTTTGTTTTTATGATTTGTTTCATAAGAATTCAAAACAAAAACAAGATACAAAAATCACAATAAATTAAAATTTAAATCTTATAAATAAAGATTTGCTTGACTAGACAGACTGATTACAATAAATAATTCTAAAAAATATTCTCTCCTAATCATTCTTTAAGCTGTTTTACAGACATAAAAATGGCATGGATATCATTTCTGGATGACAAATGATGAAAATATTAAATTAAAGGATTTTATTTTATTACTAAATATTTTCAATAACACTTTAAATATTAATAAATAAGACTATTTTGATATTCATATAAATATTAAAATCCATTTTTTAATATTATTATATAATTTGTAATAACACATTAAATTTGCATTTCTATCTAATTTGACCATATAATTAGCAATTTTTTTTGCTACTTTCATGATCTCTTACAAATGGACTAAGGGTAAGAGTGAACTTACTAATAAAAATTATAAAAAGCCTTTTTCGTTATTGTAACAAAGTGTAATTACAGAACTACGGCAATCATCATTAACTGTCACAAATTGTATTGCTTTATAATAGCCACAGAATCAACATAAATAAGTTGTATGTGATTTTGCCTCAATATACACCCTGTTATCAGTTTTTTAGGTATTCCCTCTTTACGATGACAGGTTACCTAATAAACTGACAATTCAGTGCTTTGTAGCCAAGTGGATGTTAATTATATTCCTATAATTTGGGTTTTCTTATTTGTCTTTCCTTCAGTTCTTGGCAACAAATCTTCTTCACTTACAGCTTTTCCTTTGTTTACAACTGGGTTTTGGGAATAGAGATAAGTTGCATATGATACGATTGCAATTGCTATCACAGTGTAATAATCGACTGCGATCCCAAAGATAATCCAACAGAGTACTGCTGTGAACATCAATTCAAGAGCACTTGCAAATGTTTTTAAAATGGAATTGAGGCTTTTTAGGAACAAGCTTGTAACAATACCAATTCCTGCATTATTCAGCATAATGAGAATAACTTTATAGTGTCCTACTGATTGTAGGGCTTGCAGAGTAAATACAGAGAAAAATTCACCATTGAATAGTAACAATCCAAAATTGCAAACAATAGAATCCAAATACATGAAAACATTCTGCATCATAATATCTACATCTGCCCCAGTATCTTTCAGTAGATATTCATTGTAAACGCCAGCAAAACAAGAGCAAAATACCTGCAAATAAAGAGAAAAGAATAAAATAAATAGTCATGTTTATTGAAATGAACTAACTGAAAAAGTTTCCAACAGTTTTGTTGTTTCTTTCTCAGACAAAATGATGAAGAAACAGAAGTACTATTTGAATTTAAATATAGTTTTTTGTTAAGAATTGCATAAGTTTGTCCAAACTTCTTTCATGTTCAGATTGTTTATTACTTGAAATTAATCTCAATACTTTGTCGTTGTAATTTGAACACTGACAAATATATCTCAATCAAATACATAAGGTAAGAATAAAATTAAAACATCTTAACCAAATTTTTCTACGTGCAAGCAAAAGTTGTGACATTAAATTCTGTTGTTTCCACATCACACTAAAATTGCTGGAAAGGATTTCCTTAAAATTAGATATGTAGCTTATTTATGGCCCAATTTAAAAAGCACAGGCAAAGTTACTGTGGTCTCCCATTCATCAAAAATGACCACTGAAGACCTCACTAAAATGGCTAAACTGATTTCTTTAAATCATTATTTATTTGGGGTCCAATTTAAAATATACTCACAATTATTTTGATCTTCATTTCACCCCTCCACCCAATTAGTGTTTGCTCAGTGATCATTGTGCAATGGATAGCTATGCATATACCCTAATTATATCTGTTTGTTCTATATAGGGACTTGAAAGATGAACACACTCAACATTATGAATTTCCATCAACCAATGCTACAAATTTCTTTAATTTTCACTGAAATAGTGTTGTTTTTTTTTCAGGATGATTATTGGGCATTGTTCTCAAAAGACACTGCAAAGATGCTATTAGAAGAGTTAAAAGTGCAAATTTTCAATACAATTTCTGAAGTCAAATCTTAATAAATATTTTAAAAATGGAATGTTATTCAGTAATAATCTGTTTAAGTTCAGAATGGTGTTCTAAATGTTAGATTTTTTTTTTAGTACACACTGTATATTTTCAATAGCCAAACAGTATTGTGATATCATCACTATACATTATGTGATCAAAAATATCTGGACACTCCTCTGCAATAGTGAGATAGAATTATGGTGTGGGGGTATTTTTCATAGAATGGACTCAGCCCTCTTGTACCACTGCACAGCAATATGAATGTAGAAGGGGACATTTTGAACAGTAACGTATTACCTACGGTAGAGGACCATATCAGTGATGACCACTGCCTCTACCAGCATGACATCACTCATAAAACGAATGGTTTGTGGACAATAAAGTTCCGGAAATGGACTGGTCTGCCCAGAGTTGTGACCTAAACCTCATTGTATTAGAGTGTTGATCTCGCTCCAGATCCCAATGTCCCCCACACCTGCTCTGGCTATATTCTTCATAAGGAATGGGCTGCCATTCCTCCAGAGACGTTCAGGCACCTGATGGGAAATCTTCCCGGCAGAGTCAGGGCTGTGATAAAGGTGAATGACAGTCCAGTCCATACTGCCATACCCCATACTAATATCCATATCTGGGGAGTGTGTCACTGGGGAAGTCTGACTATAGGTTTTGAATAGGTATTCAGATATTTTTGATTACACTGTGTATATATAATTATATATTTTCATAATTTCAATGTAATTTATTTTTGATGGCTTTTAAATCAGAGAAAGCAAAAATAGTTATATGAATAATACTATAATAATGCAGAAATGCAAATAGAACTGAAAATTCAGAACTTAAATGAACTATAAATAAATATACTTTGTGAATAAAATGGAGAGCCTCATGTTAAAGATTACTGGTAGGGCTTTGATTAGCTTATTCACCATGAATCTAAATTAACTTACAAGCCAATACAATATATTCTTTGACATAAAAACATCAACAGCACTTGATAAAATAATTAGAGAACTGTGAAAGTTGGAATACAAATACTTCCTCTTCTATTGAGCAAGTATCACTGCCAATTGTCAGATGACCCTTTCTAAGAGCATATCTGAGTCATGCCATATGTGTGCTCTATATAAAGGCTATTAGAAATTCATGGTGAAAATACTGATGCTTTATCTATTACATTCACTTCAGTTGCTGCTAATAAAGGCTCAATAATCATATAAACAACTGTGTAAATATGAGAGGCCACATCACTGGATTACGGGATGCACGCTGGTCACATCACAGCCACCTCAGTAACAGTGATGCAGCAGTGGATATGTGAGGATATTTATAAATGCCAAGAAGGTTCTGGTTGGCCCCGGCAGACAACCAGTAGAGGGGATCATCTGATGATTAAACGAGCCCAAACTGCTCTGAGAGCTTCTCTGGTCCAAAAAGATATAACATCCTCAATGCATCACTGAATATCATCATGGACTATTCTGAGGTTATTTGCAGAGCCAGGACCATGTTTTGTCAGTCATTTCGACATCTGCCATTAACTAGAGGCACCATTGAGACTGAGAAGCATAGGAGACCACTGAATGACTTTGCATCATTTTGAGCAAATGAATCAAATTGAAATCTCTCTTGTAGTGGGCACTCATCACATTTACATATGGACAATGCTACACAGCACTGGCCTCAGTTTTGGTGTGGCATACTGCCGAGCTAATGGTAGTGTAAGAAGTCATTTTCGCCCACACATGGCTCACCTCCTCCAAGAATATGCCATACTATTGAAACCCTTTCTTGGCCAGCTAGGTTCCGGTATCTGTCTCCTATTGTGCATATCTGAGACATGACAAAAGCTGTCTGCAACTCAAGAAATATCAGGAATGTTTTGCAGAAATTAAGAGTAGCTTGACATAATCTATCGCCCAACAGTTTAGAGAGTTTTGCTTGAATCCATTCCACGCCATACATTGGTATGGATTACAGTCACGTATGACTTTATTATCTGTCACATTTATGATACAACTCCTCTGAAATGAAAGACTTCTCTTATATCAGAATTTTTTTTTTGTAACCTTCACCATCTTCATAGATACTGCAGGTGAAACTTTCACAACGATGGGATGCTTGAAGTGCATCGATTATTTTTATCAAAGAGTAAATAACTTTTGTATGGCAATTGGGCTAAGGATGTCTAAAATTTTAATTAATATGAGTAACTAAGAATGATTTAATTGCTTAGAAGCATCAGTAAATTTGTACAAAGATTTATAAACAATGATTCATTAAAGCATCAACAGCAAAAAAGCAAAACAAAATAAACTCCAGTTAAAGCATAATTTATAAAAATAATATTTCTCTGATTAGAAAATAACATTTGGAAACATTAATTAATAATTTCAAATGCTTTCGATTGAATTTCATCAATATTACAAAAAATGAGATGTTTCAAGGCTTGATTGATTCTAACTGATATTTGAAATGACCAACATATCTAAAGGTCTCTCCCCAAATAATGGTTTTAGGTTGGAATGTGACAAAATGCAGCTGTGTCCAATTTATACATGTAAACAAATTCTTTCACAGCCAATTCAAAGATGTTACACCAAGATAAATTATTAAAATTAACTTTATGACATGTGTCTAAGTGATGTTGTAATAATGCTGATCTATATTCTCTTTTTTATTCTAATTTATTAAGTATTGGGATTATATTTTTTTTTAAAGATTGTGATGCCATGCCAATGTATCTTTAATGACAGTCTCTGAAAGAGGATGGAATAATCCATACTGCTCTCAACCTCTTCTTGTTAAGTTTTTTTTTTAATTAATTTTGTTATGGGTCTTACAAACAATTATTTACTTATCATATTGCTTAACTCATTCTTATGTTGATAGAAGTTATTGGCATATAAAGAATTAGAGCAAAGTTTTGTAACTTAATTTTATTTTCTTCTTTTTAATAATTTTTTTTCTTGATTCAGTTCCTTATTTTGCTTGTTTATTAATTTAACTTTTTTCAATATTTTTAATATGAAATTAATTAGAAATCTTCAGCAACACAGGCATATGTGTGTGTGTGTGTGTGTGTGTGTGTGTGTGTGTGTGTGTGTATTATTTGCTTGTTTTTTTTTTTTTTTGGTTTGTTTTTTCAAATATTTAAAATATGACTTTTGTTTAATCTCCCCTTAACCTACATCGATTACGCAGAAGTCTTCATGTCATTAAATCACTGTTGAATCATCAAAATGTAGCTGTCCAATTTTCTTCAGTTATTTAAAATAATTTCTTAATTAGAAAATTCCCATCAAAATACATGAGGGGAAAATGATCCGGAAATGACATTAAATGTTTTTAACCAATTGCAGCCACTTTTAGACACAGGACTCATGAGTACAATATTGTCTATTTAATCTGGTGGACACTAACTTTTATTTAAACACCTATAGATCTTTGACTCATGAGTAGCGTCTCTTCAACTGATAACTGCTTTCCCAGAGTGTTGGTGCACCCTAAGACTCTGGACTGTAGAGCAAGGATTTCAACCTCTGAGTAACTCTAGGTTTTCTAAATGTTGCTTGTAAATTCATTTGAGGCTAATCTCAAAGAGATTCCATGAATTATTTATAGTAACTTATTTAGTTTTGGAGCATCACAAGCCTTTTAATGACTCAAACTAGTGACTTTTACTTCAAGACTTTAGTCATTGTTCTTAACTAATGATTACCAATACTGGAATCAGCTTTATTAGAAAGTTCCTTGAAAAACCAAGATCTCGTTTATTATGATCTTAAATATAATACTTTTTGCTTTCATGATGCTACTAGTGAATTTTTAGACTAAGCACAAAATTAGCTCAGAATTATTTAGAATTATTTTTGTTCTGAGTTTGTTTTATCTTGTGTAAGGGTGAAGGTAAACATCCCCTTTCTGTGTTTAAAACACAAAGAGTTGTTGTTAGGAAAATATTAAATGTACTTTAAGTACTTACCTGAAGTAGAATTAGAATAAGATTAAAGCTTAGATGAAAAGAGGGTAAAGCCACAGCCCCTGAAGAACCACCACTTTTCATTTGCTTAACAATGCATCCAACAGTCAATAACAAAAGAGAAATCCATTGCATCCTACTAAGTTTCTTCTTGAACAAAAACTAAAAGAGAATTTTAAATACAACGAGTTGAATACTGACATAAAATGAAAAACTATTGTAATTCAAATACTAATTCCAATAAGAAATCAAGAAATTAATTCACTTTTGTCCCTAATTTTGATTGCATTAAACTTATGATTAAAGGACAGATTGTTAATCATCTTTTTTTTCAGAATCAAGGTATATTTTGATTAAATTATAAGAAATTTTTCCATATCAAAACAGACTCACAGGACTGAATATAGTCTATTTTAATATATTTTTTTTTTGTCTGTGGATGTATGATGGTCAGGTAAGTGTTTGAGACCTGGAGAGAGGCAACTTGCAGTATGTATTTGTTCGAGACCCATGGAGCCCACTCTGGGTGTTCTGGTGTTGGGAACTGTGGTCTGTAATAGAATATATGTCTGGTTTTCATGAAAGAGAGTGACTGCCGCTTCATACATCCAGAACATCATCAAACCAGTCCTCATATCTTTCCTGAATGACATGGGAATATGTTATCCCAGCCGGATAATGTACAACTTAATGTAGCGCTTTGTGACTCAATATGCAGTAGACCATATCGGTCAACTGTCATGACTAACATGATCACTTGACCTTTCTTGATCGAGCATGTCTGGCACTGGATGGCATGACATATATCTCATGTTCAACCACCATCTATAAAATCTCACCAATTTTCACCCTACAGCTTGAATAAGAATGGACTGACATTCTTCAAGAGGATATTCAAGACCTACTGATACTAGTGCAGATTAAGCGTCACGCACTGGACCCTCTGCACTGCAGTTATCATGGCATATTACCTTCTGTTCATGATCATACACCTCACACACTTACACAACCTTCGGTGCCAGATTTAAGCTTACTGCTATTACTCCTTCTGAATGTTATATTTTCAATTTCCATCAGCGTATATATATATTTTTTAATTTTTAATTCTGACATAACCTTTAGACTATTTTATCATCAGCAATAGACTACTACTTGCATGAACTCTGTACAATCTTAACAGTTCAATACATGGATTTAAATATTTGTAAAATTATTAAAACAGTGTTGTGGTTGTCTTCATTTCATTAAAATACCATGTCACTATTTGAGGTTCGGTCTTCAATAAATTTTATCAAAACTTGGGTATTTGCCCAACGAAAACCTTAAGAAGATTCAAAGAGCCTATGATTTGGATGTTTTGAGTAGAAATAAGGTATTTAAATGGCATAAGCGTTTTTCAGAGGACAGCAATCACTGCAGGATGATTTGAGACCAGATAGATCAGATAGCTAAGGTTGAGTTTGATGATCATTAATACAGGAAAATCTATAGCAAACCTGTATACACAACTAACAGATGAACATGAATTCTCACATTCGCTCTTGCAATCATCAAACAAGATCTGCAGTTGCAGCGTATCTAAAATTTGTCATTGCCTCACACGAGAGAAGCTGTAGGATTGAGATTTGTGGAGATCTTGTTACCCAGACAAACAACGAACAGTTACCCTGGTTTACTAAAAAACTTAACTTGGGATGAAACTTGGTGCTTCCTATTTCCTGGTGAGAACCAACCAACAAAAGTGCATTGTGACCAAAGCAAAGGTAAAGTGATGATCTGTTTTGTTTGATTATCATAGCATGATCCATCATGAATATACAGGGTGTTTCAAAAATACACGGCATAATTTCAGGTATGTATTTCCCACATGTAGACAATCAAAATAGTTCATTACAACATATGTCCGGAAATGCTTCATTTCCGAGTTATGGCCTTCACAACATTGAAAATCACCGGAACGTTTTTCGTATTTACAGATGAAGCACAGTTCACACGAGATGGCATAACAAATTTCCACAATCAGCATGTATGGGCGTATGAAAACCCAAATGCAACTGTTGTATCTCATCACCAGGTGCGGTTCTCCCTCAACATGTGGGCCGGTATCATTGGTGATCGATTAGTTGGACCCCATGTACTTGTAAACAGACTTACGGGGCAGGCGTACACAAACTTCCTGGAAAACACCATACCTCATGTTTATGACGACACTCCACTGATCGATCGTCAGCACGCTCACTTCTTGCATGACGGCGCTCCTGCACACTTCAGTCGTACGGCTCGCCGGTACTTGGATCGAACGTTTCCTGATCGATGGATAGGTAGAGGTGGCCCAATTGCTTGGCCTCCACGCTCACCTGATCTGAACCCTCTCGATTTCTACTTGTGGGGCCATTTAAAATCATTGGTTTATTCGTCTCCGGTGCCTGATTTGGAATCCCTTCGGAATCGAATTGTGGCACGTTCTGAGGACATACGCAACATTCCTGGAGTGTGGGATCGTGTTCGCAGGTCATTGAGACATCGATGTGAGGTCTGTATTCAAGCAGGAGGTGGTCATTTTGAACATCTTCTGTAATGGCAACGACCGGCGGAACGAAAAACGTTCCGGTGATTTTCAATGTTGTGAAGGCCATAACTCGGAAATGAAGCATTTCCGGACATATGTTGTAATGAACTATTTTGATTGTCTACATGTGGGAAATACATACCTGAAATTATGCCGTGTATTTTTGAAACACCCTGTATACCATGAGGAACAGTCTATCAATGGCACTAGGTAAGTGTTCATTGTGAGATGTCTACGTGAGGCCATAAGAGTAGAAACATCTCCTTGAAAACAATTTTTAAATTCTGCATCACGATATTGCACCTGCCCACTGATTAGCTGCAGTCACATTTCACCATTGTTTTACTCACTCTGCATATTCTTCAGATTTAGCCCTTGTGACTAACAACTGTTTCCAAAGCTGAAAGGGGCCCAATTTTAAGGATTCACAATTTTAATAGTAGTACAGAGATTACTGAGGCAATAACAGCACTGACACAGATACTGCAAAATATCTTCAAGGAAGGTACTGAAATGTTGTACAACTGCTGGATGAAGTGTAAGTGCAAAGGGAATTACTTTGACGGACATTTTACATTTCTTCTAGTAGTTTTTGTTTTACAATGGTCGTCTCAGAATTAAAAAAAAAAAAACAATCTTTTAATTAACTTAAAATTTGCTTGAAAATCATCAAAATTTTCAAATACAGATCTTAATCTCTTATGCACCATTTTCATAGTATAGATAAATTTCTTAGTATGCATTACAAAAATTTCTCAAATTCAAAAATATTCATAAATTTAAATGCGACTATCTTTTCATTTTTCTTTTTTTTTTATAAAAAGAATAGAAAAAAAATCCTTCCCATTTAAAAGTTAACTTTGTTTCTGAAATAAAATAGATTAGGGCCTAACCTGAAAAATAATTCCTGTTACTACCACTCGAAACTGTAGTAAGAGATAATAAGTGGTAGGGTCAAATACAGCCAAATTTGTAAAGGCAAGATTGTTGTAAAAACAATAAAGAAGGGCTGGTACGAAATATAAAAGGAGAACTGGAAATATAAGAAAGAGATAATATAATGTTTTTATTGGATTATACTTCACTGTGGCTTATACTACAAGATAAAAAATTTGCATTATTAATTAATAAAAAAATTGGAAGTTAATATAATTCAGAACCTTTTTTTAAGTAAATAATAACCCTGTATGTATATTGTTTCTGATTACCAACTAAAATACAAACATCAAGAAACAATGTTAACTATGTGATTGATAATGAATAAGATAAAATCTGCAGCAATTAATATGTAGAGAGAGAGAGACTTGTTGTAAGATAATTAACAACTAACAAAAAAAAAAAAAAAAAAAACCCTCAAAGTTTTCATAAGGAATCTCAGAGCTTTGAACATAGTTTCATAGCATTTTGCATCGTTCATTCTCAAAATTCAAATCTGATATTTCTTTCTTTAACTGCATTTCTTATTTTAGTATAATAAACGTTTTTGTTGTGCAAATGTTACATGACAGTTAAACTTGGTGTTATTTTAATAATTTTCTTTTAATTTTCACCAGGCACGAGTTGAACATGAAAGTGACATAAAATGACATGGTTCAAACTAAAATTTAGATTCATCCATCCTGAAGCAACTGTTATATCACTATGTTTCATTTCAGACCAAACATTATCCTGAAATTGGCCTATTGGAAGATAGTGTATCTATTTTTGCTTTTCTTTTCAAAATTAGTGAAAATTTTGAGTATATCTTATTATCACATTTACTAACATATACATTCTGTCAACAATGACGGGAGAACAATGTGACAGATTTCAGTTGAGATATATTTTAAGAAGTTTTATCTGTGTTTAAATACTGTTTAATTTCTTCATTAATGTCGAGAAATGTCTCTAATGACTCTTCAGTTCATAGCTGTTGGCAAGCTTCTGCATCTAATGCTCGTCTGACCTGTGCTTATAGTAGGTTAAAAAAATGAACATTGAAATTTAAATTTTAATCTAGTAGGTTAAAATTAATAAGTTTTTTTTCTTTTTTTCTGGCTCTTCTCTCATTGTGTCACACACACAGAGGGAGTGATAAGAGATATTTCACAATAATTTCAATGTAGTTCCTGTGACGTAATAGGTAAGACATCTGCCTTCAGATCAGAAGGTTGCAGGTTCGATTCCTATCACAGGTGTTTCATTGCAGAAATTATTTTCTATTTCCACAGGAAATTAAAATTATTTTCTAAACACAGAGGAAGTGCTTTAGATACAGACAGATGTGAAAAACTATACAAGAGATAATCATTTTTTTTTATTACTAGTCGGCTACCCGTCGCTTCGCTCCGGAAGCCTCGCGTATGTAACGGAAAACAATTTGTTATTTATTAAAAAAACACACACACACAAATTACATCAAGTAAAATGAAACTAAAATTTTTTTAAAGTTTTTTTTTATTTTAATTTTTGATGTATATATTCTCTCAATTCACGACTGCTTTTAGAATCAGCGTGTGAATCATATATCTGTTATATAAATATATTTTTATTTTTTATAGAGATTAGAATGTAATCCTTGTGGTCTAATGCCTAAGACGTCTAACTTCGTAGCAGAAGGTTGCATGTTGGATTCCAGTAGATAACTTGTAGAAATTATTTCTATTTTTGTAAATTACAATAATTGCACCAGACCGAAAGAGAAATAAAAGATTTTCGTAATATAGATACAATTTTCAGTCGCTTTTGAGCTACAAATAGTGAGCTTTCAGTATTCTACTTAATAGAAATAGTGCTTCTTTCTTTCTTGAGTCTCTTTTTTTTATTTCCATTGATACTTTACAGTGGTTTTTCAGTTAGAAATAGTGATTGTTTTTGAGTAACAAATAGCGATTTTTCAGTATTCTACCTAATAGAAATAGTGATTTTTTTTTTTCTTTTCTTTTTTATCCAATTCCAATTGATACTTTTCAGTGGTTTTTGAGTTACAAATTGTGAAAATTATTTATATCTATTAGCTAGGCCATCAGATTGCTCGATATAGATATTTGAAGAAGAGATTTCAGATGGACGTTAGTTGATATAGATGATAAATGAAGATCATAGCTTGTATACGAAATTCTTCGCAACAAATTGACTGTGAGTATTCTTTAGAGTGAAGATAACCAAATTCTGTTGAATTGTGACTCAAAGACCTAAAGTTGTATATGAGTTAAGACAACGTTTTCCAATTATATGGCAACTTTATTTAGAGTTTGTCCTTGAGCTTTATTGATAAATATCGCATAAGAAGGTCTGATCGGAAATTGTTTTCTTGTGAAAGTGAATGGAAGTAGATTACCGCATGGTTCCTTAGACATCCTATGGATGAAAACAAAATCTCCTTTGTGAGTTCTGTTATAATTTCGGTTTCTATGAGATCATTATCGAATGAACAGCATTTAAGTTGAGTTCCATTGCAGTATGCAAACTTGGGATTGATGTTTCGCAACAATATTATTGGAGATCCAATCTTCAATGACAAACGATGTTGAGGAATTCCGCTGAGATTCAATGCGTTCAGACACTTGGGCATATAGAGATGTTCGTGTGATGGATTATCAGAAGTGTCAATTTTATTCGCACTTGTATTGTATGCTCTGTAGTCTCTCCTTGTATTCTTAGACTTATCATTCGATTGATGTTATCGACACTCTCGTTCATCTCGTTTATCCAATTCCAATTGATACTTTTCAGTGGTTTTTAAGTTACAAATACTGATTTCTCAGTATTCTACCTAATGACGTACTACGTCTTTCTTTTTTGACTTTCTTTTTAATGACAATTGTTACTTTTCAGTCAAAGTCAGTTCAGTTTTAACAGATAAGTCAAAAAAGCAATATGAAGAGAGTTGTAGTTTCCGTGGCCTAATGGGTAAGATGTCTGACTTCGGATAAGAAGGTTGCAGGTTCAATTCCTGTCTCGGATGTTTCATTGAAAAAATTCTTTCTATTTTTCATTCTCACAGAAAACTGCGCCGGACAGACAGACAGACAGACAGAGAAATAAAAGATTTTAGTAATATAGATTGTTACTTTTCAGTCAAAGTCAGTTCAGTTTTGACAGATAAGTCAAAAAAGCAATATAAGGAGAGTTGTAGTTTCCATGGCCTAATGGGTAAGATGTCTGACTTCGGATCAGAAGGTTGCAGGTTCGATTCCTGTCGCCGATGTTTCATTGAAAAAATTCTTTCTATTTTTCATTCTCACAGAAAACTGCGCCGGACAGACAGACAGACAGACAGAGAAATAAAAGATTTTAGTAATATAGATTATTCTTATCATCAGCTTGTCAATTTTGAAAATAATATTAATAATAAAGATCATACAATATTAATGAAAAAAAAATCAAACATAAAAGCAAAGTCATTCAAGTGAGTCCAATTTCCACTTGTTGTTAGCAACCATTATAAAATCCATTTGATAGCTAACCACTGGTGAATAAAAAGCAATTCTTGGGAAACATATGAGAATCTAGGGATTACCTCATAAACAGTAAAAATAGGTTGGAAATACAACTTTAAATAAAAGGTGCATAAAATAATTAATTATTAACTTGTTTATAAAATAACTATTTTATAAACTACTTTTATTATCTGAAAAGAAAAACTGGGTAACAAGGATTCAGGGAAGTTAGCAGTTATTTAATTTTATTTTTTTCTGATTTTTAATGTTTTTTAAATAGAAAAAATATCCAAATAATTCCATTTTAGAGACCTATTGTGGGCCTTTGGTGAAAAATCTAATTTTGTGATTCTGACTACCAATTTGTTAATTTGTTAGGATTATACTACTGTGCGGTCAAGGACAAGGTTGATATGAATTATGAAATTAATGTGAAGTTAAATATAAAATTACATGCACATTTAAGGCACTATAAAAACTTAACAATGGTTAATGGAGTGACATGTTTGTACAATAGCAATGGTGACTGGCCAGTAAACTTTTTACATCTGGTGAAAAAAGTCAGAGGATTTTTGTAATGATTGATCATTAGACTAAACTAACCATCTTTTGAAAATAGTATAAAAGGCAATTCGATAAAAGCATTTCAAAATATTGAACATCTAGAGTGGAGTTACTCAAGAACTGAATTTACTATAATAAGACGAGCACAAAAAGTGCTTATTTTACTAAATATATTATTTGTTATTTACAGAGCATCTTATGAAGTCAAATAAATATAATCATTAGTCATGCTTTGAATTGAACATTAGTGAACTTTAGTAACAATTTTTGTTTTTCCAGTTTCAAATCCCTCCCGCCTGTCAACACATATATTCATATATCTCACCCATTCTCATATATCTCACCCATTGGTCAAATATCCTTTATGGTGACTTTACTTTTGTCTTATAAAGAATTTGTTCACTTAGTTGAAACAGATACCATGTTTTTGTTTACAATAATTCTAAATAATAATCTTTTATAAAGAGAATCATTTGTAGACTTTGGAATTTCAATTTCATTGTTGTACTAACTTTGTTTTGAACAACTAAATTTTTGCCAACCTTCCTTCACTATCTTTTGATGTGATATTGAATGACTGGAGTGAAGAAGTGACTGCAGACATCTACCGTAAGAATAAAGGAGAGAGGTATGATTGTAAGAATTAAAGAGAATTGTAGAATGAAACTTATTTGTTAAGATTGTGATGGAGAGGTTGAAGCAAATGACTGAGAGTGTACTTGGAAGTGAAAGGCTGTAGGGTTAGATTTTCTCAGTGTATAAAGTCTATAAAGAAGTCTTCAGAGAAAATTGACTGTTCTATGCATTTATGAATTTGAAAATGGTGTACGATTGAGTGAATAAAAATAGACTTTGGAAACATTAATTTGTTGAAACATTACAATGTAAATAACCCTTTATTGGGACGATGAAAGCAATGATCTTAAAGTTATATTTCAATCAGAGTAAATGGTTTCAAATTGATGAAGGTTATGTAGTACCTCCCTGGTTTTTAGATGAATGTTGGAGAAAGATTTCTGTATCTAAAATGAAAGTAGATGTTATGGTTGATTGTGTTCTATATGCTGATGACTATCCTCTTATCATAGTGAGCAAGATTTGAAATGAAAATAAAAATCCAAGAGATTCTCAAGAGACCTATTACAAGTTTCTTCCGTCTACTTTAGTCCATCATGAAACCAAAAGAGTAATGAAGAGATCTACGAATCTCAAAATATTTATGTTTAAGAATAAAAAGAAAATCTGAAAAAGGAGCAAAGATAGCAGAACAACAAATTCGTATCAATTTTATATCATCTATATTTTAGATTATCATTATGATAGGTATGCAGATAAAGAAAAAAAATAGCTAATTATAATTATTGGAAATAAGTAACGGTAATAAAGAAACTATTGTATCTTTTAATAACTTCTTTAAACTATTGTATATTTCAATACCATCAAATGAATGAGAAAGTTCTAGAAGATATTGAGATGTGAATAATGCCCATAGGGAAGCTGGCTCAACAGTGAAGATCTCACAATCACTACAAACTCATAAAGAAATCCATCTAAACTGATATGTTGGAGAAAGCGAAGGGATACAAGAAAAGCTACTGCATTATCAGCTATCATATGAATGAAAGGAAGGCAACTGTATATCTTAGAAGAAAAGAAGCCGAGTAGTAACGTATGCGTCTTAAATGTAATGCATATTCATAAAGGGATGGCAGGAAGGAAGATCAGAACCTGGAAATTATCAGAAAAAATTTCTTAGATGTGATGAATGACATTGAAAGGCTTCAACACAAATTCTAAGACATGCTGATCATAACAGGCATTTGTAAAAGGAGGATAGCTCGATCACTCAATTGTAAAAAATGTTGCTAAAACATTCTTTTACATATTTAATTGAAGACTTAAATGTGAAGATCTGCTGAGTTATTGGTTCACTGAGTGCACATAACAGATTTACAACAAAGCCATTGTTCATTAGCTAATTTACCAATACTGATGAAGTATCTAAAGTAAAAAAGAAGCCATCGGAAGCGCAGTGGTGCCTCAAGAGAAAAAATGAACAATAAAAAACTCACTAATGAAAAATTAGTGCGGCCTCAATGAATTTTTTTAAAGCATAAAAATTCAAACTGTGCATTTTAATTACTAATAACCAACAATGGGGAGACCAAATTATTTACCAAGTGATATCCTGGAACAGCTGTTTCACGCTCT
Source organism: Thereuonema tuberculata (assembly GCA_023159025.1). NCBI lineage: Eukaryota > Metazoa > Arthropoda > Chilopoda > Scutigeromorpha > Scutigeridae > Thereuonema > Thereuonema tuberculata. The sequence continues at coordinate 77,848,765 of JAFIDM010012231.1, forward strand.
TCAGCGATCATCAGCCAGCAGTCACCAGTAAAACAACAAGGTCTCCGTACTGAGGCTAGTATGAATGATCGTCGGAAGCACAGTGGTGCCTCAAAAGAAAAAATGAATAATAAAAAACTCACTAATGAAAAATTAGTGAGAAAATTCTTTTAAATTTTGTTTCTTTTAAATTTCTGCATCGTTGTTTAAAAAAGAAGTCTTTGAATGACTGAATAGAAATATTTCCAGTAAAGACAGGAAAGAAATCCAAGGACAATAGTAAAGAGGCATCCTGGTAGTGTTGATGTTGCTGTGGTTGCAGTTACAAGGAATGAAGATTTTCAGGAGATTAACCCTCATTATGGAAGGGACAGGGACAAGTCCTTTTGTAATCCACTCTCCACTCTATAGTAAACTATAAATTAGGGTTATTGCTTTGCAATCATTGTTCAACAACCACCTAAAATTATCAGACCAACAAAACAGCTATGTATCAAAGAAAATCAGCTTAGTAATAGAAATAAGAATTTCCCAAAATTAATAAATTCTTGAATTATTCCTACAATTTCTATATTTAATAATTACCTTTTGAATATGTGAAGATATCAACAATCATTTGCTGAGCACTATTCCTATAAACAAAATAAAAAAAACAAGTTAGCCTACAATTTAAAATTATAAAAAAAAAGGATTTAAATTAAAAATTATTAATTAATTAAATGACATTGCAATAATAATAATAATAATAATAATGATAAAAATTACTATTCATTTTAGAATTATGCAATTTTTTTTCCAAAAGGTAAGCAAGCAAAATACTTACTGGTAAATATAAACTGTACTAGCAACTATCAATTTTATGATTTCTGTCATGAATACAACCATCACAGTATTGTAATTGTATGTGTTGGATGCAGTTTTTGTTGCGGTTATTAAAATTCCTTAAAAGGGAGAAAAAAAAAAGAATATAATGTTTATAATGTTTTAATTTCTAATATAAAATTCATAAGCAAATTAAAAGTCTGAACAATAAAAAAAATAGCTTAAAACTTATGCAAATATATTAAGAAAAGCATATTTATAGAAGAGAAAAATGATGTTTTGGTCATGCAATGAATTTCCATTATCTGTACATGACTCAATCAATTATAGCATCGTTTATTCTAATGATCCAAAATGATCAAATAGACAAATCCACATTGAATGTTTTTGTTAAAAGTTGAATTTTAGTTTGTAAAAATATCTGAGACAAAGACAATATTTTGAATTCTGTAGGAACTGATCGATATAATAAGGGTTGAGAAGTTAATATTAATGGTTAAATAAATTTATCTTAATGTAAGATCTTCTGTACTTGTTCATTAGTAATTACTTTTTATTTTTCAAATACTTTTCCATGTAAGTGTTTTAAGTTTAGGCTTATTGCTTTCTGCTTTCAAGATGTGTCATCATTTCTCAGCTAATGAACTTCTGCCGTTTAGTATTAAATTCTTAGAAAAGCTGTTAGAAATGAAACGATTGAAAAGTTTTTCTGTTTTGAAAAGAAATGTACCTTACTAATAATATCAATATCTCCTAATATGAAAATCTTCAGAAGTTCCCTGAAATTAGAGCTGTTACTTATATGAATAATTAAGCAAGAAGAAGAAAACCTGCAATTCTACAATCATTCTTTAGTAAACTAGATAAGAATGTTGAAAACAGTTTCACTTAATGCAATTTCAGAGGCACACTAACTGACATACTACTGCTCAGATGTCCTGAGTTAAAAAACATGGTTAGCATTAGGAATAAAATTCTAAGGACAATATTTTTCTTTTGCTTTTCTGGTCAATTATTCTCCAAGGCAATCTTTTAGGGAACTGGCTTGTTTTTGTAAGAATTTTTTGTGATTCCCATCCTAAAAATGTAAACAGATACAGGGTGGTTATAATTAAAGTGACCCTGTTTTCAGCTCTCTGGAGTGGGTTCTAATCAACATGTCTCAAGGAAAATTGGTATATATGCTAATTAGGCCATGGTGAAGTGATTTCAGATAAAAAAAAATGGTTCAAAGTTTCACCACTAGGTGACATATTTACTAGTAAAGAATTATGGGAACCACTTGCTGGGTATAAAAAGCCAACAGTCATTGCAAGCAATGCATTCTGAAGGATTACCAAAACAGTATCATTTGAATACAACCTGCTCCAGAAAACTGAGAATAGGGTCACTTTGATTACAACCACCCTATCTTACACTGCTGATTTTGGAACAAGTAATTGAATACTTTACTCTTTTTTTCATTCGAAAAAATGCTGTTAATTTAGTTAGAACTTATACATTTCACATATATATATCATTTTCTAATTTTCATCTTTTCTGCACGGAAAAATGGGTCACGGCCTTTGGAAACCTGTTTTAAGGTATTCATCGTTTGTATATTTTTTAAAGTTCTTACAGGGCCTGACATGTAATTCTACAGTCTATATCTCAATTGGAATTATATTTCTTATTAGCAACTAGCAACCTAATGTAGGAAGACAGAGGATGAGAAGATGAAGCCAGGATAGTTTAATTATAGCCTAACCTTGCAAATATAAATATTGCAATTGTAATAAAACTCATGGATCTTCATTATTGGAAATGAGATCATATCTTCTATTGTGCCATATGGGAATAATGATCCTTCTCATTTCGAATCCAATCAAATTGAAAGGATGTTTTGTCATGTGTTGGAGAGATCTATCTACACATTCTTTCATGCTGATGGAAAAAGCTGTCATCACAGAAGGGCAACCCATTTCTCAAAAATAAAATTTTCCTTTATACTTAGAATCTTGAATATCATGTGAATCTTCAGATGGAGTTGCTGAGCAAACATTAATAATCTAATAAAATCTTAATGAAAATCAAAAAGGACAAATGTTTAATAGCAAATGTAAATTAAGAAATTTTTCATAAGTAGTGGAGATATCAAAGATGGAATTATCATCTTAATTTTTATATATTGCCAGACCAATTAGCAACCAAACAATTGTGGTTACAGTTGTCAGTAGTTAAAGAAAATTAAACCAAACAATTGTCGTTATAGTTGTCAGTAGTTAAATAAAATTAAACCAATCACATAGTGATAAAGTTAGTTTACATATTAATTCATAAAAAAAGAGAAAACTTCACAATGTCTATAATTTCAATTAAGATTTTATTGAGTTTCATCTCTTCTGATTTTTTTTTTAAACAGTAAAAACTTACAACATTGATACTTAGTTGCAAGACTTATTACTTAAAAAACAAAACAGGCGGTAATAGATTCGAAACAACATATGTATTATGTATGAATACAAGAGCTTCATTAAGGGGGGGGGGGGATCTGAGCATGATTGGAATTTTAAGATGATTTTATTCATCTGAGACAACTCAAAAAGTACATTAGGAAAATGGAAAACAGCAAGAAAAATCTATTTAATAATTAACAACATATGTTAATAATGGCATTTTTACTGCCTTTTAATTGGTTGGAACAAGGAACACAAAAGTGATAGTTATCCTTCCTTGCTTTTATTAAAAAGATACCCTTTCATAATAATAATAATAAAAAAATAGGATCTTCAGTCATATTTAAGTGATAATTATCTACAATGGTGAAAGTATCAACTACTTCCTTTGTAAAATGCACGAATGCAAATAAGCAAACAAATGACAGTTTGTGTGAAGGTCTTTTAAGATAAAAGTGAAATCCAAGCTGTAGAATTCCTGTAATCTTATATCAATAATAGAAATTATAGAATTACATATTAATAATATTTACTTCATATTCATATAATAATTTTTAACACAAATAAATACACATAAGAAAATAAACTGCTAATGTTTTTATTTCAGCATTTCAATTAGCTTAAGTTCAACTAATATTTGATTACTTAATTTTTTCATTAAAAAAAAAAATCTTTCATAAAGAGAAATAACAAATCTAATATAAAATCAAATTACATTTGAATTGCAGCTAATAAAAGGCAGTGTAGAAAGACAATCTCCAACAAAGAATTAAAGAAATGAGATAAAGTAAACTATATCACAAAAAAAACTTGGCACTGAGTATTGTGATGTGGCAAACTTAATATCATAAAGACGTTCAACGGTAAAACAAATACTACGGATCACACTACTTGGAAAAAACATCTTTAAAAATCCTAATAAAATCATTCAGAATTTAAAATTCATAACTAGATTATTAAAAAGAAAAGAAAATTATTATTTCTTTTGCATAGACAATGAAAAAGAATAACATCTCGTTAAATTGAGAGTTTTAAAGAGAGAAAAAAAAAAGGACGAAGAAGAAGAAGAAGAAAGGCCAGAACAACAAAAACTTGAAAAAGAGAAGAATTTCAAGTCAAAGTTCAATATTTTTTTAAAAAAGACGTTTTTCTTCCTCTCATCTTAAATTCGAACAAGAAATTAAATTTTGTAAAAATAAAAGAAAAATGGAAAAAATAAAATAAAATTAAAAAAAGTTGGATAAAAAAAGAAGCACAGAGATCGATTAGTGTAATTATTGTATCAAGTATATTTCTTATAAAATAAAATAACAAATGAAGTCTTCCTTGGGTTGTAGGAAAACTGTGACGCCCATATAGAAATTTATTTTTCAACTGGTTATACCTTATCCAAGAATTAAAGAAACTATTGATTTAAGATAAAGAAAAATTATAATTTTACCCTGGTTGATAAATAAAGCCATATACGAAACAAATACAACGAAACTCCATTTCGTCGGAAACAAATCAGACGAAACCCAATGAAAAGGTAAAGTAGACGCCATCTTTCAACAACGTTGCCAACATTAGAAGTAAACAAACGAAAACAGGAAACGAAAAGTTTGGAAATTATTAACAGACTTCCCATTATTGAATACTATTTTTAATTAAAACATCATTTAAAAAAAGAAATCAATATAGTTTTAGATAAAATGAAGCTAAAAAATGGCGTTCCAAACTTTGTTTTCGTATCACTTCTTCTGGTTTTGAAGTTTACTTAACCTAGTTTAGCCGCGGCGCGAAATTTAGACGTTTTTGATAGTAAATAGGAAATGAAAAGTCATAAATCAAGTTTTCTAGACCATTTAATCAATTGAAGGACCTCATGACGGGAGTAATCCAGAAACGGTCGTGCCGTTGTTCTAATGTTGAGAAAAATGATCTAGAATGGAAAGATTTAGAACTTTTTTTTTTTTTCTTTTTTTTATGTTGTTTATATGATTTTTTTTTTTGTATGATTTTTATTACCGCCGTCTTTTTGCTTGCAAAATGAAGCGAAGCAAACGAATATTGCACAAAATATTTCAATATACATCTGCACATAGTTCATTTTGTTT
>JAFIDM010012231.1:77861259-77881983 GCA_023159025.1 Thereuonema tuberculata
ATTACGTAGCGATCGATTTTGTCTGGAACAAACGTCACCAGTCATGACGTCATCAACTTGAACTCCGAGCAGTCAATCCAAGATGGCGTCGTTTTGTGATCGCATAAGCGTGACCATGAAAGGACAAACTTTGCTTAGCCAAGTAAGAGGAATAGTGTGGAACGTTTTTAATTATTTCAAGACCTGTAACTGTAACTGTAGAAAATGCAACAAACAGAATGTTTTCGTAATGATTGAAAGAGTTAGTTACGAATTTTAGGAAACATCAATCCACAAGGAAATTACGTCATCAAAAGCTCTTCTTTCATGAACTCAACTAAAGGCAGTAGGCAATTCCTGCTTAAAGATTTCCACAACCCAATTTTCAAAGACTACTGGACAAAGGAATTATAAATAGGATTGAAAAAAATATTAATAAAAACACAAATATGATCAAGGAAAATTTAAAAGTAACCTTAGAGCTGGACAGACAAATTCCATATTTATTAATTTTTATAACCTTAGGCTCTGAAAGTTACAGGTTAATGGATACGAGTCTCTTTAATTCCATTTCGCTGGCCAGGTGAAAATCAAAATATCAAGTTACAGCATTTTTAAATAATATTTTCTTCAAATCAACAGTAATTAAGAAATCCTTATATATACCATCAAACAATATATATAATATTATATATATTTATAAAACAGATTTCATTGAACAAACCACATACACAGAATTTAATAAATACTAATTAAAGAACAAAAAAGAATATACTGTTTCCAATCTCTTTAAAATACACAATCAATAACACTAAATTTCAAGAATAATTATTAATATAAATATGGGAGTACATAAAGTAAGAAGCCGCTGCCATCCAAAAAGAGTCAAAAGGATATATGAGGCCATGCTCCAAATGAACAAACCTGGCTTGTTAATAGATTGTTCCCGAATCATTGCTTTGGATGACCGTAACTTGCATGTAAGTTGGGCTACAATTTCAAACATTTATTTATTTATTTATTTTTTTACATTAATTCATTATTTTTTTTTTCTTTTCTAATTTTGAAAATATTTTCTCGTGAAAAACAAAGCAAAATAAAAAGCTCTTTCTTTGTAATTTCTCTTACTAATGAGATATTCTGTAAAAATTGTTCAATATTGGCTATTCTTTATTTTTATCTGTTGTTAATTGCAGAATATATAGCAGACTATAAAGCTAAAGCTCTTTCACGTTAAAACTAAAGTGTCGCTTCTCATGCCTAACATTAATGCCTTCCCGTTCTAGTAACGGACAAAAGTGAAGGACTGACTAACCTCTGAAATTATTTTGTATAAATCACCATAAATATTAAATGGAAAATATCGAGAATTATATTAAATATTATTTGATTGATCAGTTAGCCGTAAAGAAAAATATAGAAATAAAAATGAAACCATATTAATTAATGTCTGCTGTTAATTGGTAGCAATTGCAAAGATTTATTATCAATCCTATAATCGCAACAATGTACGCCATTTCATGTTAGAGCACAATTAGGACCAATAGCTTATAAAAGTTATTTAAATTTTTACTTTATGTAAATAAAAGACGTTCGATAAAAGCTTGAAGCCCACTTTCATAAATTTCTCATTCTTATTTATTTATTTATTTATTTATTTATTTATTTGTAGAGTCATGGAAACGACAAAAACAAAAAGCCTTTGTTTATTTTAAAATTATAATATTTCCCGAATACAAATATTAGGAATTTCAAAGCAGTTCAAAAGTTATTGCGGAGAGAAGACGCATGGGCATATCCATTAACACAGATTGACTGATCTGATTAGTCTCACTTTCCTAGGAAGCTAGGCTTTTAATATAAAGTACAGTAAAACCTCGATATAACGCTCCCGCTTATAGCACTATCCCGTTCTTTACGCTCTTTTTATACGGTCCCTGGAATTTTCTATATATCTCTGTATACTTTTACCCTCTTATAACGCTTCAAATCCCGCTTGTAGCGCTTTTTTTATCTCGGATATTTTGTATCGAAAAGAAACGTAACACTGTAAAGATTCTTTTTTTTTCTCTGATAGGAGGGAATCTTTGAACTCTGTGAAGTTGCGGGTCTGTGATACAGTTGTGCAAAATATCGAACCGGAAATCCCTTTTTATAAGTGAAAAATTGCAAATTCTCCGTAAGTACGACGAGAATTCTACAGAAGTCAGAAGGATTTCGCAGAATCTCTAGGAATTCCCTCGTCCAGCCTGCGAACAATAATGAAGAACAGGGATGCAATTACCGATGCAGCGAAGGGTTGTTGCAAACGTAAAAAAGTAAAGTGTGCACTAAATCTGCTCCGAAAATATATTAGTATTGCTCCTAGTGGTGTATCAATTGACGTTAATAGTTACCTGAACTGCATTGAAAATGTCATAATTCATAACAGTATGAATTATATATACTGTTACGAATTATGTACACAGCAAACCACAATCAAAGATCTTTTAATAGGAAATAAGCTCATATTTGCAGTATATCTATTACAGAATCATGTATGTTTCCTGTAAAATGGTGTCCAAATCTTTCCCCATCTCATAAATCATTTCCCGTCTATAGCGCTATCCCGCTTATTACGCTTGTAGGTCATGGTCCCTTGAGCGTAATAACGGGGTTTTACTGTAATTGAAAAATATGGAAAACCGAATAGTTGCGATGACCTAAAATAATATAATATGTATAGGTAAATCGATCCCACGCATGTATAATCGATGTAGTTCTCAAATTAGGTGATAGAAGGGTTCTGAAGAAAAACTAATTCGGTAAATAATAAAAATTAAAATATTTCGAATCGTTTTTTTTTTTGCCTGCAGCTGCACCGAAAAAAAAAATATTAGCAACGCCCTCATGTGCATATATTCAGAACTACAACTTCCTTGTATCATTGCATAAGCCAGGATAGGCAGCGCCTCAGTTTCCTCGATCTAGTCCGGTCAGTGATTGTGCACGGTCGCAATTTATGAACGATATTTTCATTGGCTTAGTTACAGGGCTAGTTCAGAAAGACGTTCCAATTCTTGTCACGGTGACTACTATATGCTTCGGTGTTTACCATTTTTCGAACGAGAATTTTACTCGTTCAGCATTTGCGCATTTCCATGGTTGTTGTGGACGCCGTATTTTTTTTGACGATTTACAATTCTTGAGAAATCAATTGATCGAGGATAAGAGTTTTAAAATATGAAAACAAAAAACTGCAATTAGTAGGAAAAATAACAATAATAATAACTGTTTATTACTACTTGATTCTTTTTGTACGAAGTGTGTCGTTTGTTGTGAATATGGCATTGGTATTGTTGTGATGTTAATTAATTAACAATAATTAATAAGTGCAAAAAAAAATAAAATAATAATTAAAGGATAAGAAAAAAAAAAAGCACCATTTTTGTTCTAAAACACGTATAGGAAAAATCAGGACAGTCAAGTGTCCCATTCTACGACTCAATTTAGAAACTTTAAATTTATTTTTAAGCAGTTGTGTGATTTAAAAGTGGTTTTCAGGTTTAAAGTTCATTTTTTCCTTCCGAAATGAAATCTTCAGTTTGTTACAATGACGATAAAAATTATTGTCATTTGCTCTAATAACACCATAAAACCAGTACTGTTTTAGGAGTATTTCCAATACGTATTAAAAATGCTATCTCGGCCGAAAGCTACTGAATCTGAAGAGGACTTATTAAGACTTCAGAATCAGTTTCTGAAAGGAGATCTGAAGCCAGCTGTTAGTGTTTTAAGGGCTGATAAACGAAAAGCGGATAAACAAGTAACAACTGGAAGCATATTAAACCAACCAGGTACATCTACGTATTAAGTATTGACTGTATTCTCCTTCATAGAAAAACTTTTTACCTTACTGTGGGCTTATAAATCAAAAGTTAAACTTGATGTTAAAGACCTAAGTGTTCTAAAGGCACGCCACTAAAAGTATAAATTATTCGATATTGTCAATTTTATCAAGATTTAAAAATTAAGAAACTTGGGTGATTGATATGAGAATAATATTAATTGAAATTAATGAATAAACAAATAGGTTAAGTTCTTATTAAACATTAAAAGTATATAAATAAAAGAGTCCTATAAAGTACATTAAGAAAAGAAAATAGAATTTCATTTAATAATTATGAAATATCAGATCTGTAAAAAAGAAATAAAAAAGAAGAAAAACATAAATGAGGGAGGGGGAATCATTTCATGATATAATTCATATTTTCAGTATTTTGACAAGGAGGTTGAGCTTCTTAGGCCATAAAAAAGCATTCAAGTGAACATTTATGTCAAAATTTATACAGTATATACTTAATATCTAAAACAAATCCTTAAGCTACAGTACCAGTTATTTCATGAGTTTATTTCTTTTAAGTTCCATTTTTTATTTATCCAGGTACATCAGAGAGTTCTCAAAAGCGTGTCAAATTTAAATTAAACGATGACAGGGGAAAAGACAGTGACAGTTTAACAGGTAATTAAACTTGTTAAGAATTTAATTTATTATTAAGCCACCCTTTTTTTCAATCATTAGTAAGGTTAGTCTTTTTTTTTTTTCTTTTTTTTTGATTGAGCATTCATAACAGTGTTTTGATCTTGTTTTTGAAAATTATAAATACAAGAACCACATATGTACATAATCATTCTTTCGATTTCCTTTTATCTAATTCCAATGGCTTGTATATAGTGCTGATCGATGAGAGATTGTGAGGTTGCTGGTGCTAAGATCAGTTTCTAACAGACAGCGTAATTCTTATTAGAACCTCAAAATAGTTTCATTATTATAAGAAATCTTTCTTTTGCGAATAGAATCCTGAATAATATTAAGAAATTTTGTGTTGTTTAGGAAATTAGTAAATGGGTCAGAAAGAAAATAAGCAAGCTAAACATCTAATAATGCAACAAAGATCAATGAAATATTGAAAAATAGAACTTTAAATAGTGAAAAGAAAGAGAATCGTTGAAGTTAGGTATCACTTGCAATTTGATTCAGAAGTCATTTAAGAATTAGAAGTGTTGAGAAGCAACAATACAATAATTAATGAAAAAGAAAGCTGAAGGTTGCAGGTGCAATGGACTCACGATTTATATTGATGGATGAATGTCTGTCTTCATAGGCAATTTTTATTCTAGAACCAGTATCTTGATGAACAGAGTGATGATAAACCTATTAAAAGTAACTGTCATAAAATTTAGTAGATTATTATTTTGGGCATTATGCAATTTAACCCCTGAAGTTTTTTAAAGACAAACTGAAACATTTCATTTATGGGTATGTTTGTTTAACATATTAATGTTCAGGCTCAAGAAGTTTTGTTAAATTCATTTAAGATTTTTTTTTTTTTAGGGATCTTATTTTACATTTCTTTAGTTTAACTGTTGCCCTTCACTGAACATATACAACCATACCTTGATTAACAGTGGGTTATATTCCAAAACTATCTTCATTATTTAGTTTTTAGTTATATATGGTTTGGTTTATATCTTGCTTACTTTTATCAGCTAACCATAATAGAGCAACTAAAACTCACGATTATATTTTATGAAATAGAAGTTAAAAAATATAATGAAAAATAAATAAGAAAACTTACAAAGTATTCAAGCACACGAGAAAATAGAACAATGATATTGTTGCAACAAGCAAAATAGTGACCAGTGTGAGATGACAGTCATCCTGGATGTGAAATTCAAATATTCAAATATCATTATAAAGTAAAAACTTTTGTTCTAGCGAGACTTTGCTAATTGAACATTCATTATGTGAGGGATGGCTGCATAAGAATTATTTTCTACAATTTTAATCATTGATATTTATAAAATACAGTTCATAAAAATATTGTTACTTACAGGATTAGTTGTAGGTTGAATTTTATTATTATTATTTATTGTATTAATTAAAATCAGACTTCGTGAAAGATACTTTTGTTGAAAATAAAGAATGCTATTATACATGAACATATTGTCATTTAGCAATATATAATGGTAAGCAAATCCCTTCATATTAACACTATAAGAATTAAACTGGCAAGAAATGTCTGAATCCGTAGAACATATGACCACTGATCTTATCAATTCCGGTTGTCACTAATATTTTTTTATGATCATTCCAGCTTGTTCAAGTTCTATCATCTTCAATGCCTTTATTAATCTTACCAAACCTAATATGTCAACCCTTTCAGTTTATACCTTGTGTTATCCAGTGTAGTAAAATTTCTTTTTCAATCACAAAAAGATGCCTGACTGATAAAAATTATTCCTCTTTACTCAAAGAGTCATGGCCTGATTTCTTACTAAAATTTATTGAGGGTTGATGAAGACATTCATAAGAATGTTTTCTGGCTATCTCATTCCAATTTCTAAATAAAAAAGTTCAGTATTCTAATAAAAATGTTAATATTTCCTGTTGCCGTAGCAGTATGTACCTTTAACTATTCTCTATCTCTTATCTTTATTCTTCAACATATCAAGTAAATCGTTAATTTTTTCATAAGTAAAAATTATTATTCATTTTGATATTCTTAATATACCTCTTAATGGAATTATAAAGTTAACATTTTTTTGTGATGCATTCTGAATATCATTCATAAAGCGTATATGCATCTTTGAGTGAGAGTCTTGTGGTCATTGTTATTTTGAATTGGTTAGGAATTTCCCTTAAGAACAAAATCCATTTTGTCTCCATAAGCAATTTTCCGTATTTAATTATGGTATATTATTGAAATAACTTTATTATTGCATCTATATATGGTAATGTATTACTTAATGAGACAATGAACCCAATGCCAGCTGTGAATAGAATTAATATCAAAGTATTGGCTATACAGAGTGGGCGTAAAGCCGTATATCCCTGTCAGTAAACTAGATTTGAAATGAACTGATGTGCCTATTATGGATCCAAAACATATGTATGCACTCCTCCATGGTCTCTGCATAGATGAATGCATCTCCAGGTCTGTATGCTCATTTTTCTTAGCTTTTGTGGCTTCACCGTTGCAAAGGCATTGCGCACAGCAATCTGCAACTCAGCATTGGAAACGTACCACTGTTTGCGGACTTCTGTTTAATGATTCCCCACAGAGAATTGTCTGGCGTGGTGAGATCTGGGCTGCATGGTAGCCATGGCAAAGCTGAAGGAAAGTTCTTGGATACCCAGCTGATCCACCTGTTTTGGAAAAGCTCATCAAGTTGCAAATAATGGCGAAATGAGATGTTGCTCCATCTTGTTGAAAACACACAGTGTCAGCTATGCCTTTCAATTGCAGTTCAGGCAGCAACCATTCATTAATCATAAGCAGATAAGTCGTCTGATTCGGGCCATTGAAGAAATACAGTCCAAGCAGATGTTCTTATGTTATCACCGCCCAAATCAAAATGTGCGGTGGATTTTGTTCGAGTTCTTGAAAGAAATGTGGATTTTCCTTTGACCAAAAATGAATGTTCTGATCTTTTGAACTTCGATCCAGAGGTATATTTTGATCCAGACTTTTGCCCATTCTGTGTAGTAAATTAAGAGGAAAGGTCATTGGGATTCAACTAAAAGAGGTTGTAATGACAGAGAAACAATAGAAGATAAAGAAGCCTATAATGTCCAAAAAGCTGCAGAGGAAGCTAGTTATTGAATAACAAGATATAGATATCATAGCTATTAATATATTTATAAGCAGGATACTAAGTAATTGATTCTAGGCCAAAAGGCAGTCATGTAAAGTTCTGTGCAAATTAATTAGGACAAGTATGAAATATTCATTTTTCACCGTTTCAAACATTTTGAGCTTGGCTGTGCATATCTGGACTTGCTGAAAATAGAATCTTGCATGTCTAGACTTGAGTATAATCAGTTTCTATTGCCACTGCAATTTTTCATCTCATTCTAATTTGAGAGCCCTACTAGTAAACATCGTCCTGCTTGATCTTGTTTTTTTTTAAAAGTTTTTCAAAATAGATATGCCTCAAAAATTGGTCTAAAATTGTTGCCTTGAGGAAAAACACTTCAATGATGTTTTGGGAAATAGCCAAAGTAGTGAATGTGAGAAAATCGACGGTCTCCGCATTATTCAGCGTCATGATGAGACTGGAAAGAGGAACACCGCACGCAAAGGAAGGTGTGGCCGTAAGAAGAAGACAACACCAAGGGATGATGCTCTGTTTTGAAGGATAAGCATCCTGACCCGAGGAAGACAAGCGGAGACACAAAAAGGGAGCTAGCAACCCATGAGGTAAAGGTTGACAGTGCTCCTTACCTTCTGGAGTGTGACCGCTGCGCACACCACCCTATCAAGAAGCAGCTCTTGACAACCACCAGGAAGAAGAAAAGGTTGTCCTGGGCAAGAAATATAAAGACTGGACTGTGGAACAGTGGAGGATTCTAATTTTTTTCTGACGAAACACATTTACAGATACAAGTTTACAGATACAAGTCCAATTCCGTCCTGAGATCACCTTGGAAACCTCTTCAACCCAAGCACATCCACCAAAGGTAATGTTTTGGAGATGTTTCCCAGCTTGTGGACCAGACACCCCTCACCAATTTAAGGAATAATGGATAGCACGAAGTACGTCGTCATGCTACAGATGAAACTGATCCCAACAATGCAGAGATCGTTTTTGTTGGTGATGGGCTATTCCAGCAGGATCTGGGCTCCCTGCCACAGATCAAAGCACACTAGAGATTCTTCATGAAGTAAAAATTGACCGTGTTGGACTGGTCAGATAGTTCACCAGACTTAAACCCCACAGAAAATTTGTGGGCCATTTATAAGGCTCGGATCTGCAAGATGGTCTGCTCCATCAAAACAAAGATGATAGAGAGTGTCACCAAAGTATGGTATAAAGACCCAGAAGTAAAGAAAATGTACGGGAAACTCATTGATTCCAGGTTAATAGGGTGAAAGACATAATTAAAGTGAATAGAGTTCATATTTTTTATTAAAATATAAAATAAATAAATAACTGTTCATATTAGGCATTTGTCTCTAATTTTACTGTTTGTCCCAATTAATTTGCACAGTATTGTATATCATTTCTAATCATAGATTCAAATTGAATTTGATAATACATAAGAACTTGAAGTTCTTTGTAAGTACCAGCAGAAGCCATTGTTTTGTAATTGTATACTACTGATATCAGTCATTGTTAAAAATCTTTGTATGTACTTTACTCACAGATTGATGTGATTTGAAATTAGTTATTGAACTTTACATATAAATCATGAAATAAGGTAGTACAGGGAAAAGGCTCATACATTAATCACTATTTTGTAAGTATGTGAGTTTCTACTTCACTCCTTATTCCATTATTTACTAAGGCATGTTGAGCCCATACATAAATCAACAAAACACATTGTTCATATTGTTTCATCAGTAAGCAACTGAGTCTGAATGATAATGCCTTTCATGATGCTTGTTTTAGGAAGCAAATGAATCGATTTTTTTCCTTAAAACTAAAATTTAATCTTTGTTTCAAACAGATGCCACTGATGTTGTGCTGTCAGATATAAAGGTAAGTTTTGCCTTGGCTTTACTTCTATTGCTTTTTGATAACTCATTTAAGTTTTTGTGGCCTTAACAAAGTGCAAACAAGACAATATCCTATGTTTGTTATTTTTTAATTTTTTTGTTAACCATTTTGTATTTTAACAATTGTAAAATTTAACTGTTGCTGTCTTAGCATAACTGCTTTATATAAAACACCTTTTCCTTACATTACCAGTTATTAACACAGTGTTATAGTATTGGAAGTGAAAACTCTGTCTCAATGGAGAAGTCTTTAATTAGCCTAGCTTGCCTTTGCCAACAATGAATACAGTACATTTATTCAAGAGTGAGAATGTGGGGAAGCTTCATGGATTATTCTTGTAATCTTTAAAACATCTTTGACTAAAAGATGCTAAAGTAAAGAAATCTTTATTATTGGATATCTAACTTCTTCATTAGCAAGATTCAAATGAATAATTTCATTAAGCAAAGTGGCGCATTAATGATTGTAATCAAATAAACCAAGTTTTGTATGATGGTTATGTTTCATCAGAAAGTAACATAAGAGGAATACCAAACTTTTACTATAATGACAAGCAATGAAAAATATTTTGTATTATTTAATATACTCTATTGATTGTCTTAAAACTACATTTTAAAAATGACTCAAAAAACTTTCAAACTAATCTGTGTTTTTGTATCGTGAGTATTCCATGTTAGGATGAGACTATATAACAATTTTGACCAATTGTAAGTCCCATTGTGCTCTGCATAGGTGTGAAATGGTCCAAAAAATGCTTATAAGATTCCTAGCAGCCGCATGACTGGATATGATGGGAGATTCAAGGCATTGATAGGATGTCAGTAACCAGTATCAGCACCATTTGACAAAAGCTTACAGCATCATTTGCCAGATTAAACTTGTTTAGCATTTAGATCAAGCGAAATAAATATTTCATTCAAAAAAAAAAAAAAAAATCTGCTGAAGCCAAAAAATTAATAGTTAATGACTTATATAAAGAAATGTAAACTATCAGGAATATAAATAGAAAACCGCCATATTTTTTTTCAAAATTTAAACCTTTATTGTGGGAAAATGGTTACATAATTATTCTTCAAAATATTGTCCAGTGCTAGCCACAACTTTTTCCCATCTTTCTGGCAGCATATGAAAAAACTGCTTGTCTTTTGCGTCGATCCACGAATCGACCCAATTTTTGGCTTCTTCGTAAGAACGGAAGTGCTGCTCAGCCAGGCCATGTGTCATAGGTGGTAGTTGGAAGGGGCGATGTCTGGAGAAAACGGCAGATGGGGTAAGACATCCCATTTCAGTGTTTCCAGATAGGTTTTCACAACCTGAGCAACTTGTGGCTGAATGTTGTCTTGCAGCAAATTCACTTTGTTGTGTCTCTGCTCGTAATCCGGCCGTTTTATCTTCAATGTTCAGCTCAAATGCATTAGTTGTGTTTGGTAGTGAGCTGTGATGATTTCAACCAGTTTCAGCAGCTCATAATACACCATGCCTAGCTGGTCCCACCAAATACAAGCATGATTTTCGAAGATGTTTGGATGTTTGGCTTGGCTGTTGTTGCTGATGCAAGGCCGCGGTATTCCCACGATTTTTTTCACTTTGGATTATCGTAATGGATCCACTTCTTATCCCAAGTGACAATGCGATGCAAAAAAACCCTTCCTTTTTTGTTGTTGGAGCAGCTGTTCGCACATGAAAAAACGCTGTTCAATGTTTCTTGAATTTAACTTGTATGGTACCCAATTTCCTTGCTTTTGCATCATTCCCAAGGTTTGCAAACAATGTGAAATGGCCGCAGAATATTTGGGTCATATCCACGCACAAAAAAGTATATGACGCCGATAAAAATTCACAAATCAATGATGAGGAGTTGTTGACAGATGCCTAAACTTGCCATGTGACTTTTCTGATCCACAATTTCTGACCAGCATTTACTGCTAGCGCCATCTATTGGGAAACGGTGGTTTTCCATTTGTACTCCTGATAATAATTAATATCAGGAATAATTCATTTCTAACTTTGCTTCAGGATTGATTATTTGTTAAACAAAATTATTATTTATAAATATTTTTACTTCCCTTTGGTTTTTGAAATTGTAAGTAGCACGTATATATCTTACATGGAGGATTTGCTACTGTACAATGTTCATAATATTTATGGGGTGATCCTTTTCATGTAGATGGTGAAAAACAAGGATGTTGCAGCTATGGATGACAATGATCCTTCATGGTATTATTTACTGGGTCTGTCAAATTTTTCTCAATCTGTTGTTGTGCAGTTGCAATTGTTGCTGCCAGCACTATCTGTCATATCCATATAGTTATAAAGGTTACAATACACCAGCATATTTATTATACTTTTGCTGGCTAACTATGATGTTCTTCTCAAAGTCACTCAGTTCTTCATATGACTAATAATGGATTTTAGTTTTGATTCAGTATCTTTTTTTCTTTCTTTGCCAGTTATGTTGGTCATTTTCTTCATTTCAGTTTTACATTCGTTTATGGCAAATCACTTTCGTCTTCTCCTTCTCAGGATAATTCCATATTCCATATAATTGGTTTTTGTTGTTGCAAGTTCCTTACTTCTCTACAAGTTTCTCTTAATTGTTCATGCTACACTTGCTATCCCTCTGCCAAGTTGATATTTAGAAACATATAGATAAGTTCCAATTCAAAACATTTGAAGTTTAATTATAAAATTAGTGTTTTAGTGAGGAAATGTAGCCACGTCTGCTTCAGTCCTTCCTCATTCTACATGATTAAAAAATGAAAAAAAAGGCTGATTACTAATAAATGCCATTAGATTTGCATTTATTAATTGAGTTGAGTTTTGTGAATGTGACCTGATCAATCACATCTGGAGGTTATCACGACAATTTAAAAAAACAAAGATTTGTCAGTTATTGTAAGCAAGAAAGGACAGATGCTTCACAGCCAAATCTATGCTGTATTCAATTGCCTATAATAGTTCCAGAATCAAGGTGATTCCTCAGTCATATCCAATCTATTCGATTAAGTAACTGTTGCAGTAAGCATATCTGGTTTCACTGTGAGAAGGATACTAAATGCTGAGAAGTTGATGTTAATACAGTATAGCCTTGATAGAGTGTAGTCTCCCACTTTATACTATAAAAGGAGAAATCATGTTTGATCTTTAAAGTTTTGACATGAATCAGTTTGACTTGTTGTTAGGTCTACTGTAACTGAAATTTTCCATGACGGCTACTATAATTATTGATTTAATTCACATAAAACAGATCATTTTAAAGCTTATTCTGAAGATTGGATTTTACTAGAAGCAAAAAAATGTTGTGTTCTCCATCCCCAACTTTATATCATCTTTTCTTCATATTAAGCTCAAAATGAAATCAAACTACAGAATTAAAAGAAAGAGACAAATTTGTGTGGTTAAAATTATAATATAAAATAAGGTTTGAAGTTATTCTGCTAACCCAACTTCATGATGATGAATGTTACAAAATAAATTTTTCAAAATAATAATTTATTTATTAATATGAGTAGGCCAAACATGTAAAGAAATATTTTTAGAAGTGGTATTAATTCTTGTATTGATTCACATAGGAATAGCCTCTTTGACAGAACAGCTATTCTAGACAATCCTTTATTCTAGATTTTATCCTTTATTCTAGACAATAACCTGACTTCGGATGGTCCACATCCAATACTGCCTTTTCAATGAAAAACAGTTATTATTCTGAATCGGGTTTCTTATTGTATCTGGCTGTCTATTAGACCATTTCAGGACATTTTTAGAATTACTGGTGAAGATGAAGCCATCAATCTCCAGCTGAATGCTGCAAATGAACACTACCCGAGATATATAAGATGCAGCGAACTTATTTCTAAACCAATTTGTGTTATTTCAGTGCATCTCTCATTGAATTTTCCATAGAAATGTCTTTCTCCATTGCATCAAACAAATGTTGATATTTACTCCCATTGAAGTTTGAGCAATGACTACTTTTCTTCACTGTATTACATTTATTTATGGCTTCTTGTTTCAGTCTAAGGCTGGATTCCCCAATAACTTAGGGGAATCTGGTCATAATCACCTCTACTGACCAGGTGACTGGGGCGATGTTGGGTAAAGAGAAAGAGGACAGAGAAGAAGCAGACAAATACAGGAAAGAAAGTAAACATCCAAGGAGACGCTGGGAATCAAACCCAGATGCCAACATATCAGCCTCATGGAAGACCACCGTCTAATCTACTAGACCATGCCGGCATGGCACTGTATTACATATGAGCAACAAATTGGAGAAAATAGAGTACATGACAACTTCTGCATCAGCAATGGTATCAGAGAGTGTCAGGGCACTTTTAAAAGAGTAGATGTCATCAAATGAGTAAATACCCATCTGGTGTCTCTCATTCTTGGAAATTCTCAGCATTTCCATTTTTGCTATTGATTAGCTTTGATATCTCAGTTTGATACATTTCTTATGTTTTTTACTAACTATACATATTTGTAAGATCTAACTCTATCCTACTGTTCTACGACATTTGGTAACACCGCATCAAGATATCCAGAAATATCATGCTGTAAGGTTTGGAAGTATAATTGATTGAAAAGTTAAGTCATTCTGTCTTTCCTCCTTATTGAAGCTAAAATAAAACAATGATAACTGTACTATGTGATGAGAGCACTTTCTAAGGATTACAGAGGTTAGATCAATTTTTCATAGCATCGTTTTAAATAACCCATTGGACAACTTTTGCAATAAGTTTTTCTCCACAAATCTATTTACTCTTAAAATCTACTAAGTGGCATATAAATATATATTATAATTTGATCATTATTCTAGGAAAAGGATACTAGCCGTTCTGTCATTAGTTTGCCACAATTAGAAAGAGTGCCTTTTCCTTCAACTTTTCAGCTTGATGAGGGGGTAAGTATTTATCTTGTTTGTTTTATTTCTTTTTTATTATTATTATTCTTTTATCATAAACTTCAGTGTCTTTACTGTATACAAAATAAACTGATGCTGAATTTATGATGTTTTACATATGATAGTGTGAAAAGTTTCAGGTTTAAAGGGAACTAATTTCAAGTGATTAAATTAAAATTAAATTAAAACATTACGTGAATTTTAGGAAGCGAACGCATTCCTTGCAGAGTCTTAAAAATTCTATTAATTTTTGTGTGATTTAGAACTCTGTTGTTCTAGAAATATCTGTAATTTTTAGCAACAACATTACAACAGTATATGCAGCATCACGTCTATTTGAAAATAATTGACATAATAATAATGTTATCCACTAATCATTAGAGCTAACCCAAGGTAAGTTATATAATTTTGAGCTATTTTTTCATATAAGAAAAATGTGTAGTTACTTATTTGCAACATGCATGCATAGGTTGTCTTATCACTAGTCATTCTTAAAGATTGTTATAATGAATCAGCATTGTACAGGGCCGCATTAACTAGGGTCATAATGTATAATCATAATGTTTATTGTTGTTGTTATTATTGTATTGGTTTTGGTTTTGTATTCCAGACCATCTTATTGTTTCATGAGCAAATTGCATTGTTAAAGTTGAATTAAATTTATGAATAAATTGAGTTTTTAATGATATATATATATATATATATATATACACCTTATTGTCCTGCAAATAAGATGACTGGACGTATAAGACGACCCCCAATTTTTCCAATTAAAATATAGAGTTTGGGATATACTCGCCCTCTTCCAACGCACACCAAATAAAAATTAAAAAAACATCAGATTTGATTTCAATATGGTAATTTTAATTCAAATGCTTATGATATGCAGATACTTAGCAGGAAAACTGTCACTTATAAACATAACGCCGTTTGTCATCAAACATGTAAACATAAAACAGTGCAAGTGGATTAAACTTTTCCTTTGAAAGCGATGTACCTTTCCAGCGATTGACTGGTTGTTGTATAAACGCCTGCTTGGATTGGTCAGCTCTCTCTGTCTCCAAATAACTGTAGCTTTGTTTATTCTGGTGCATTATTTTAATGCTACATTTTTTTAGAATTTCACTAAAATCATAGTATTTCTTAACTGTAGCCTTGTTTATTCTGTCCCAGCTCTATCTCTTTTTTCCATACCCCGGGCGTCCCGGACGCCTGCAGCTTGCTCTGCCCTTCACTTACACCTTCCTGGTGAGGCGCCCCCTCACCTCGTCATCAGGACCGCGTTAAGTTACTTCTTTCCACGAATCCTAGTGAGTGGATTTTCTTCTACCGTAATTATACAGTGCCGTCCTTGCTGCTTTCGTACATTTGCTGCATACGACAGGGATGCGGCCGCGGCCGTTTTTTAACTTCCCCCATCATATGCGGCGACCGCAGCTTCTCCAGTTCAGCTCGGAAGTTTCAGCACAAGGCGTATAAGACGACCCCTGACTTTTGGGAAGATTTTCCTGGTTTCAAAAATCGTCTTGTATGCCGAACAATACGGTTGTGAAAATATATACTACTGTTGTGAAAATTACAACACCAAGAAAGAATCATTCTATTCAAATGAAATATATGTCACAAATTACTTATGTTACAATAGATAAAGGATTACATTTGCAGAGCTTTTCATATTTTGTCACTTCAAAATTCAGTGTTATGTGAAGCCACTTTGAGCAGCAATAACAGATTCTATATGACATGGCATTGAATGGAAGAGGTTTTTTGTATTCTACTAGGGAATAGCCTGGCAGACTGCTTCTATGTGAGTCCAGAGTTCAGTTTTGGTGGATGGCTGAGGTGCTTGATAGGTCAGTTGCTTCCATGTTCCAGACATGTTTGATTGGGGATATTTTGGGCAAATGTGTAGGCCAGGGAAGAAACAGTATTTGCTATGCATGGAAGAGGTCTTGGATATTCCAGGCCACATGTGAGCGAGCACTGTCCTGCTCAAGGACAGCTCTGAAAGAAGGGTGTCCCCTCTGGACCTAAAACCTCCCTCATGTGTTGCTGGCTGGTGAGAGTTTGTGAATTCATATAAGACGAGATAGCAAATTGAATCCAATGGCACCTCAAAGCATGATGTTGGCGTTGGGATAATATGACTCTCCAAAAGGCAGACTGCAAGCTGGCATTCACCAAGATATCTTCGAACATGTATGCAAATATCATAGTGGATCAAGTTGAATCGTGACTTGTCAGAAAATACAATTTGTTGTCAGTCAGCATGTCTGCAATCAAGATCCCATTGTAGCCTGAAGCATCTGTGGTTGAGGGTCAAAGGAATTCGCAGCAATGGGCTCTGAGTGACCAGTCCTCTGTTCAGCAAACAATGTCGAGCTTTTCTGGAGGACTAAGCCTAATCTGTGACAATGCTCCACTGCTGTGCTAACACCATAGATGCATCTGCTTGATCCATCACTGTCATGCAGTAAAGTTATCTATCATCCTGTGCAATCATGTAATTTTGCAGTGTAGTTCCCGGATTTCTGTGCATCCAGACCCATCTGTCCGTAAATGCTATGTTTGTATCACTGTATTGGTGTTTTATTCTGTATGAGTGGCAATTTTGCAGTAAGAAAATTCACCTTCTCCATCCCAACAATCCTTCCTCGGTCAAAGTCCATCAGGTGTTCATAATGTGACCTTCTTTGGTATCAGGGCGTAGTGAGACACAAGAAACCCCCTTTTCACTCAAAGTCTGCTCTTCACTTATTGCAATATCTTGTTGAGTCTATTTATACCAAGCCTGGAAAGTTCAGAGGACTCTCCTCCAAAACCATGTGTGCATTTTCACTGACATTGTAACCATTCGCATGTCCCAACCTGATGTACATATCCTGTAAATTTCAAGCTAATATCAGTCCTTCAGAGTGTTGCAGTTTTCATTACTGCGATGTAATGTGTAGGAGTGTTACAACAAATATGTAAATTCTGTAAAAATGTTAACCTTGATATTAAATTTTGTATTACTTTTCTACATTTGAAAATTCAATGTTACAAGTTTCATGAATGTTAGCTTTCTGTACTGTATAATATTAGATAAATATAAATCTTTCATATTTTATAGAATTAAATTTGGAATGATTCACATAGAGATAATTAATAGTTTTACTTTTTCCTTTTCTTGGTTCCTTGTATTTTAAAACTTCATTTATCAGTGGTTATATTAATTGTACTAATTCAGTAATAGCACTATATTTGAGTATTGAATAAATATCTTGATATAGTGTAATACTTTTATGTATTTCCATTTCAGGTTCTAGAAACTGGAATTACTAATGAGAAACCTCTAAGCTTATTTGCTCAACAGATGATGAAGAAGAAGCAATTGAGGGCTTCACGATCAAATAGAGATAAAAAGTTTCCTAAAGTTGAAAACTTTTCCAATGAAATGGGATCCCACAGTTTTCATGCTACAGGTTATTGTAAACTTAATATATTTTGAGTTATTCATAATCTGTTTTGAAAAATTCCTTCGCAGAAATCATTCATTGTATTATTGAGTTTTTCAAAACATTTTGATTAGAAAAATAATTAATAAAAATCCATTTAATTTGAATCAAATTAGATGAATTGTTTTAGTACCTAATAATTTTTGAAGTAATGTTTCGAAACTTTTGATATTTTTCAGTTGAAAAATACTCATTAGTCCTGAGATGTTTAAAAAGTTTGAGGAAAAAAAATCCAAAATTACGTTTAACAGATTTGAAGTTAGGCAATTTAAATTTCAAATTTCAAAAGTAACTACTTCAGAGTTCAAATTAAATATTCTGCTACTTAACTAAAAATACATATAAGTTTCAGTATAAATACATATGAACTCATTCTCTGTAAAGATAAAACCTAAATTAAAATAAATAATTAAATGTATGGTAATTTAGCTGTTAGTGAAAAAAAGCAACACAAACACCCACATACTTGTATTAAAATTAGACACTTTAAAATTTAAAAAGTATGATATATTTCTATTACAGCTTTAATCTTTCTCAAGTATAACATGCCAATACAACATTGATATTAAATAGTCCAGTTAATATGCAAAACATGATGACCACGTAACGGGAGGCATCAATCATCAGATGTCACCAGGAAGACTACAATCATTGGTCCAAGCAAATGTACAACGATGACAGATGACTGCAAACGTTAGCTCATGCTACCTACATATCCGTAGGAATAGAATAGAAAGCTGTAATGCAAATATATCGTACTTTTAAGTGCTTAATTTTAATATAAGTATGTGCGTGTTTGTGTTGCTTTTTTCACTAATAAAACCTAAATTGTTTAAATAGGAACTTCATGATGCTGTGCAGAGTTAGGGTGAAGTTTCTCCTGAAAATTATCACAGAATTAACAAAACATTCCAGCAGAAGAATTTGAAGTGAAATCATAACGTATGTTTCATAGATATTTAAATTGCTCATAGGAATTATGCTAGTCTGACTGAGATAGCTCTTTCTATTCCATACTTTGCTAATTGCTGTAGGAGCAGAAATATCACAGTGTTTATCCTGATGAAGATTTCTTTTCTTAAAGAACTGAATTAGAGGAAATTCATTGTTTTTTTTTGCTTTTCCTCAGATTTTTTTTTTGTAACTATTTATTTATTGTTATGTCATTGTAAGTATGATATTAACAGTGATATTTAAAAAAAAATATTTTATTATATCTAGTGCTTGGAAAGTTCATAAAAATAATGCCCTAACAACTATTAATTATTGATTATTCTTCCATTTCTTTCAATTGGGGAATGTAATCAGTGGTATCTATCAAACAGTGAAATATGATGTCTTTTGGACATTTTCCTACTCTTCAACCAGAAGAGTGCTGCTGCCAGCCTTACCTATTGAATGCTGTTTAAGTCCGTTGGTGCAAATGAGATTAGCAAATGATGTTGAGAACTTCTTCAATTCGCCAAACTGTAAAGCTTTCTTGAAAAGTTCTGCAATAGTTTGGGATGTAATTTAAACATGGATGCAGATTTTCTTCAATTTCATGTGGGGGAAACTATGAACGTTGTTGTAGTTGTCAGGAAATTCTGTTGTATGTTCATGGAAGATGAAGTCCCAAAAATTTTATTTTTAATTAAAAAAGCTTTATTTTACAAAGATAATGTTTAGAAGAAGGAAGAAAAATATGACTCTTAAATCAAGTAAATATGGAGGCTTTTTAAAAAATTGTGATTATCAGAGCTTTGTTTTATTTATGATATATAATATCTTTAAAAATATTAGTTAAAAATATTCTCTCTTAATATTCAAAGAAACAAATATTGTTGAGAGAGAGAGAGGTAGTTAATATATTAAATTTATCATTTAATGATAAATATCTGTTAGGCTTTTAAAAAATGGTGCAGCGCAACAGATTATACATTTTAACTAATCTCCCCAAAAGATAGAAATGATCAGAAGACTGAGATCCCATCAAATTTTGAGAAAATCTAACCAATTTGTTGCTTATTACTATAATGCCTTCTGTTATTCAGGGCCCTCGTTTTTTGATTTGTATTGATGAGTCACAATAAGAAGACTTAAATTAAATTAAATTAGATCATCTGTCCAGGGTAAATCAGGAATCTTGATCAATAACTTCTAATTGTAGAGATTTCAAGGAAACCATACTTGTACAGTATCAGCATGGCATCTCATTGGAAACAGTACATGTACCATCAAAATGGAAAGTTCATCAAGGCTGATTAGAAATATTTATTCTGTGAAGTATACTTTGAATAATTTAAAAAAACTTTTTGGTACAATAACACTTTTATTGCATTCGAAGTCTTTTACTGGGATTCATTCTTCTCTGATTGGCACACGGAATTTTATCTCTATTCTGTTTTACATATTTTCCTTTTTTTTATGTTTTTACTTCTCATAATTTTCAATAGAATTGGTACTCACGTAATTGTCAAACTCTTCATGCAGACAAGCAGGTGCTGATATTCTGTGTAGTACATGATTAAATAATTTTTATTTATACTTTTTATCTGTACCTTTTATAATTTGAATGTTATGATAATTTTATATATTTATATATGTCTTGATTTATTTCTAGGGGATAAAAGTTTCATAGTAGATGGAAGTGGTTTAAGTGATCAAAATGGTAATAGTTCAGCTATTGCTCAGCAAATTCATGAAGAAAACCTCTCAAAATTGCGGAGTTTATCAGAAGATGAAATATTACAAGAAAGACAAAAGCTCTTGGCTTCTTTAGGTAATTAGGCCTGTTAAGACATTCCTTTTTGTAATTTAATTGTT
>JAFIDM010012231.1:77896983-77914341 GCA_023159025.1 Thereuonema tuberculata
TTGGTGAACCCACTGTTGCCACAACTGTTAGATGCTGGAATTATTTTACTACTTCGCTGGGCTATGGATGACAAAATAGAAGCAGTAATTAATGCTGCCATTGAAGCTCTTCATGCAATTCTTGTAAATAAAGCAGATGAGGTAATAAAAGCAATGTTGTTTAGTTATTTTTATTGATTTATTAAAGAAGCCTGTTTTATGTAGTACAGGGGTTGTGGGGAAATGTTGATGATATAAAAATATCTTAATTTTTTTTTTTTTTTTAACTTAACTGCGGTGCCTTGAAGGGATTGTTAAGTTTTCACTTTTATCTGTATGCATCTAAGTCAGTCCACTTTATTTGAAATAGTTTTGCATTATTTATGAATAATTAGTGGCAGTTTGTTTTTTCTTTCAACATACAAGTCAATTTTTTATTATGCCGTATGGTTTAGTAGAACGACATTATTCCCCAATATAGCTGATCTCTGTCAGGAATTGTCGTGTTTTTTATTTACCTAAGCTTGATTATTGTTCCCATTTCTATGAACATGTAGCTGTATGGAAAGAGCAAATTTATTTTTATCTTTTTCAGTTCTACTCTGTATATGGCTTTTTTTTAGTCAAAACTGTATATCAGTTGAATCTAGTTGTTGTGTTCAGTTTCTAAATAGATCAATTTAACCATTAATTTCACTTTCTCTTCAGTTTGCTTTGGAGAATTTGTGAAGTTTAAATTGTACAGGTGTTATTTTGAATTTAAAATTAATTTAAGTTGTCTATTTATTTATTATTAGCAAGTGATTACCCATATACTTTTTCCTTTCTGTCTAAAAAAAATCCTGAGTTTTTAATAATTATCTGCATTGATAGATTAAAAAAAATGATGATTAAGTGACAAATGGTGTTATAGTTGATTCTTAATTTTAAAATTAATTCACTTCTTTTATGAGGCTTACTTAATAAATGCCAAAAGTTAATTTCCCAAATTTTCTTCTAAGGAATTTAATTCCATTTCATATTTGCAATAACTTTTAAAATGAAAGAAGTGGATAAAACTCTGTTCTGGAAAATGCTAATAACAAGAGTGATAATGTCTTAATTTCACTAATGAACAAATAATTAACAAACAGTTTTGGGAAACTAATAAACAGATTTAACGCTTAATATATATTTTGCTATTTATATGAAAACTTTCTTAACAATAATAAATTATTTCTATTCGTATAATTTACATTAAGGAATATGGGTTTTTAGTTTTGCCTAGATAGAGTGTTTACTTGGTATAGAGGAAAGGAAAGCCCTTTTCTCATGCCCAGGGATGATACAGAGGAAACTTCTGAGGAAGATCAAGAAAAGCAGAAAAAGGAAGAAGGAGAATTAAAAGATGCAGATTTAATAAAATTAGATGTTATTAAGGTACAAAAATTATTGAATCATTCTTATATTATTCTGGGTTCATTCTTAATTTAAAATTTTTTAATTTATTGTTAATCCATATTTGCTTTGTTATGTCTTAATAAATGCATTTTAATTAAATAGGGATTGCTAAGAATTGATATTCTTCCTCGGCTTCGCTACATTTTAGAAGTAGGCAGACCATCAGCACCCGTGGTAGTAAACATATTAGAAATTTTAATTAGGATGGCAAGACATTCCTTTGATGTTGCAACTACTGTAAGTAAAATCTACTTTATTAATATTGCTAATTTAAAAGCAAAAAAAAAAATATTTTTTTAGAGAAAATAATTGTTTATTGTATATTACTTTAATTGTACGATGCTAATATCAAACTTTATAAAAGTGTAAAAATCAAACCATAGTCAAAATTAAAAAGTTTAAAAATTGGCAAATAATTATCCCAAGTGAGAGATAGTTAGCATGCAAAATTTGAGCATTGTAACTTTACCAAACTTTGAAGATATAATAGACTTTTGGCTTCAGATTCATCCCAAATGCAGCGTGGATATACTATGGAGGATTTTCATTAATTAAATTACATTGCATTTCCTGGATTACACAAACATTCTTCAGGAAGTATATGCTTCAGAGCAATAAAAATCATAAATAAATTACAATAATTAACTTTATTAGGTAATTAACTGTCTTATTAGCTAGCAATGCTACAAAACATTTCTGCTAAATCACTGATATTTGTGCTTAAATTTAGTATTTCATTCTGTTCAGTTACTTTTGCATTTTATCTTTGTATTTTAAACTTTGACTTTTCAATTATAAGGTTCATTATTTAAGTTCATAAATTCAAAAAACCTCAAAGGTTTTCTTAAAAAAAAAAAATCTGACTTTGTTAATTTTTATTTATTTATTTATTTATTTATTTTTTTAGATTCTCAATCATCCAAGATTGATATCCACTGTGGTACAAGAATTTTTACCAAGAAATTGGAGGACAAGTGAGTTTTGTTGTTTCAGGAATTTATTATATTAAGTATTGTTAATTAGTACAACTTGAAAAAACTCCAAATACATCAAAAAATAATTACAGATAATTTAATTAAGTAAATACTAGTTGATCCGTGCGAATAATTTGCATGGTATCTTGATCAGTAACCGAATGGAAATGTGGAAATAAGTAAATGCAATTATTTATTATTGAAAGATATTTTATTTTGAAGAGTAAAACATTTAGAAAGCAGATATTAGCTTTGACGTTATCATATGGGCGTATCGACAAAAAAACACCTTTGAGAAATAATAAAAACTCCAACAGCTGTCCTGCATGTTAGTTAAACAGATTGTCAATAGATGGCACCTTCTACATTTTTATAAAAAGGTTTTTAAAATAAAGTTTTTTTTATCGAAAACATTAATTTTTAAACAATTTGTTTATTTTTCGTCATTAGCAGTGAACGTAATCTTCAAAATGATGTCTCAATCATTGATTTTGATGAAGTATTAAGGGAGATATGGCAAACCGACAAAAAAAACACCTTTAAGGAATAATATATAGAGATACATAGATATTTTTTTCATACTGTGGAGACTCCTTCCAAGATTTTCGCTTAGAGGGATTAAACTTGGTAAAGAGAAAGTTAAATTTAATCATAATTTAAAGAAAAGATTAACCAGTGTTAGTTAAAGGTTTGAAGTAGAAAGTAGATCTTCAACAAAAATGTAAAAGATTACTTGTTTACATATTCTTTTATCACTTGTTGTTATTACTTGTTTTATCACAAATATTAGATGTATTAGCAAACTGAAAGAAGGTGAAACTCCATTTATACTGAAGTCATTTACCTTGAAATAATTTGAATAGAAATAATATTAAGGTTTAGACATCCATAACAATCTTGTCTTTAGATTATAATGAAAGAGCAAAGTAAAGGTTAATAATGTGACTAACCATCGCGCAGAAATAGGGGATATGTACATGTAAGCCATTATTCATGGACTGTAACAGACATTTAATTCAGTAAAGAAAAGCCACATCAGAAAGATAAACATAACATCCTTAATGAATTATTGACTTTCACAGATATTTAGAAGCATTCACTTTTAAGATGGATATGTTTACAAAGTTAATTCTCATTATACATTTTCCCTGTTACAAATGATTTATAATTTGAAATTCTGATAAAAAGTAGATTGAAGAAAAATATTTTTATATCTGCTAACTGTAAATAGATAATTTACTTAACCCTTAAAAATTGATTTCACACTTATGCTAATATATGTATATTTATTTAATAAAGTTGAAGATGGCGCAAAAGCTTCATCAGTAGCTTATGGAATTCCAGTTTTTCAAGCTGTCAAACTACTGAGGATTTTAGCTGTCACTGGCAGGAGATTTGCATCTACATTGATCAACAAATATCAAATTTTGGATATTTTAATGTGTTATGTTCTTGTAGATCCTAGGTAAAAACAATATATGTTTTATTAATATATATATAATCTGTTAAGATATTTTGTAAATGAATTAATATATGTTTTCATTTCAGTGATATAGTAAGGGTAGGTAATATCTTGTGTCAGAAACTTTGGGGAGTGGAGAGAGATTCTGCCATCACTTAAGAGAGTGCTGTAGTCTTAGAAAGTACAGCCAAGATGGATTATGGAGACATTTGAACTATACCATAAGTCTTCTTAATTCTCCCTCTTCTAGACATTCTATCTAAAAACAAAAATCATTCATACTGTCTCTGACCAGTAATGTGCTGTGTGTAGATGTCACGAGACCACCTTATGACATCAGACACACATAACCTTCGAAATAATCGGCCATAGGAAGGAGAACAAAGCAGCTGCAGAAAGGAATCATTACTAGGGTCCCAAGATCCAAGAGATCCCACAATGAAGGGGAAGATCTTTACCTCAGCATAATTCCTCCGCAAAGAAGTCGCTAAAGACTCATATTTCGCAATCTTGGCCTCTCGGGCCTGAGCGAAAGCTTCCAACCGATTATCGAAGGGGACTGTTACGTCAACAATCAGGGCGGATTGTTTTTTCGAAAATTAAGAGATATTTATTTCAATAAATGTATGGTTTTATACATTTATTTTTGTTTTTTGGTTATTCTATTTTTGTTTTTGAAGATTTGAAGACTTTTCAATATTTGAACTATATTTTAACCTGACTAGTTAAGAGTTATCAGTTTCTTTTTTGTACCTAGTCCAGCAGTTTCCGGTATATACATCCATATACACTTTGCTGTTTCATGCATTAGCATCTCTGTCTAAGAATTAGTATGTTTCTAGAAAAACATTTTGAATATGAAATATTTGCTTCTCAGAGTTCTGTTTTTTCCTATTGCTTACTTAAAATCTTTGGATTGCTTATTGTGAATGCTTGCTGCTTATTTAGATTGTATCCCTTACATTGTGGATATGCTTTTCTTTTAATCTTATATTATAAAAGCGTTATTCTGTCTGTCATAAGACTTTACGTTTTTCCAATTTTGTGACCAAACTATAAGAGATAGATTGGTCATGTAAATGGATAAAATGTAGATCTTTTTAAGACAAACAAAATGCTACAAAAATCTTTTGAAAAAAGTTTTTGGTTTCCAAGATGGCGCCTTTTAAAGGGTCAAATTTTGACTTTTTCTCAATTTAAACGAAAAGTATAAAAGATGGAAGAGAACATTATATTGAGAAAATGTTGGTATTTGAAAATTCTATCGAACGATGTATCACTTATTCACAAATGCTTCAGCGTTTGCAAGATACATGCAAAAATGTGAATTTTCGGTGTATGACACCGACCCGCAATACATCCGAGTTATTCGGAGAAGCCACAACGGGCTGGTAAGTTATGTATTCTCCGACGATTGCAACATTAATTTGCTAAATAAATAAAGTTTGTTTTTTAAATGCTATATATGCAAGGGTTCTGGAACGAAGCGACGGTACCCGGCTATTATTATTATATATTATAAAAACATATATTATAAAAAAGGTTATTCTGTCTGTCATTCTATAAGCAAAATGTTAAATTACAAATTACTAAAATGTCGGAGCAAGGAAATCTTTTGGAAAATGATTCAAGAATTTTCACAAAACATGTTATTTATCATGAAGTTTTGTAATAAAACCTAATATGTTTCGTTATCAAAACTGTGTTTGTGTTATCAAACATAAAATATTAGCATTTTAGTCATATATAAACCAACGAAACACAAAGAAAGGTAAATTTACTGAAGATTAGAGAATCTATTCATAAAAAATGAAAATATATTAAACAACTGTCCAACTATACTAATTATCTACGTAAATGTAGATCTTTTCAAAATGAATAAAAACAATGCAGTACAGAAATACCTAAAACTTATGTGCAATAATGGTTTCAAAAATTGTCTTGACCAACAAGAAACAACTGTACAATTCATAAAAATACGAAAACAAATATGGATCATATTTTCATAAATAAGCATGGTATCGAAACACCAGGAATAATATGTAAAGAACGAATCTCGGATAATAAGAGTTGAAAAGGAGAAAATAACAGATCCAAATATAATCTACAAAGAACTAATCAATGAGGTTAACAAAACAAAATTCATGGAAATCTACCTATTGTATATAAAAAGAAAAGTCCTGACTCACTCACTGACTGACTCATCAACGCCCACCCCAAACCTTTGGACCTAGAAAAATGAAATTTTGCACTGAGATTCCCTTTATGATGTCGACAAAGAATAAGGCCGGATTTTTCGAAATTCCCATGGGATAGGGAATAATCCGGCAAACTGATCATGAATTGTGTGACTGCAACCCCAGGTGTGGTGCGCCAACCCGCAATACACCTGAGTTAAGCGGAGAAGGTCACAACGGGCTGTGAAGTTGTATATTCTCCGATCTCAATATTAATTTGCTAAATAAATAAAGTTTTTTTTTAATGCTATATGCAAGGGTTCCGGAGCGAAGCGACGGTACCCGGCTAGTTAATTATAATATCAAAAGATATACTGAATTCTTTGAATCATATCATATAAACCTAATACTTGATTAGAAGTTGTTTGATTTAATTGATTATATGTTAGAAAAGAATGAAGAAAACTGTGATATTCTTATTTCATTGCTTTATGTTGAATAATTCAGAAACCAGAGGATTATCGTATTACCTACCATTGTTAGGTAATCCATGAGTAAGTCATAAGTAATAAAATTCCTAATTTCATTACTTTTATTAATGAAGTTGCTTATATTTTTTTCATTATTTTAGGATGATTGCATCTCTGAAATGACATTACGAAAGTTGAAGTAGTTGATAAATTTTAGGATATAACAGCACTGTTTTCTTTTTATTACAGTGAAATGGGAGTTCCTACTGTTGAAGCTATAAAACTTAGTTTGGAAAGTTATAGAATTTGGACAGTCTTTCTTAGTTATGGACTTGGCTGTGAATCATATTTGTAAGTTTTAAGTTGGCTTCTTTTTATAAAGAATTAGTTATTAATAAATAATAAACATGTAGTTAAATAGATTTTCATTTTTATTTTTAATATTTATTGAATGAATACAATTATTTATTTATTAGTTAAAAACAAAAAGTTTTGATTACAATTCATTAATTTGACAAGGTATTCCTTTTCTCAATCCATTATTTCCTACTTTTGAAAAGTGAATATATCACCTAACATTTGTTTTTGTTTCTGCATGATGTTGTAATGAGGAACGTAGTGATTTATGACAAGAGATAAATGGTCAAATGCTGAGAATCCCGGTGTTCCAAAACGTATGTATTTATGCAGTAAGGTTTAAGTACGTATCGACTACTGTTTTTGATTGTCCAATGTAGGAGATTCTGTAAGAAGTCCATATGCTCTGTGAGAAGAGTTTTAGCTTAGTCATAAATTTTACCAATTGTGCAAAGAAGATAATAATGATTATTACAAAAATCATTAGATGGGCTTCCTTAAGGTGGGTTCAGTTGATTGTAGCTACTATTTGACAAAGTGCAGTCACAGATGTCTGCATCACACAATCATTATCTGGAGTCTTTTTTAAAGACAGTGCTGTGCCATGTCCAGTTTAACACATTCACTGTTGGCTATACAAGTCCGTGTAGATGGCACTAGCAGTAGACATGCTGATTACATGGCGCCATGTTGAGTAGCTAGGCAAATTCTATTGATCAGTATGCTGAGGATGCTTGAAAGGGGAACTTGTATTGTGTGCGGTATCTCGGTAGACATCTTGAATTGTCATAAATAGCTGTTGGCATCGAACTTTTGTTTTTGTTTTTTTTTTCCCATATATAATAATGAGTGATATATCAGAGCCTTAAAAACAATAGATTCTCTAAATTTGTTGATTATTGATTTTGTATTGATTTTTAGAATTAGAATTTGAGCACATAGAATTTCCTTTATCATACATCTAATTTGATTTTGTATAAATTTTTTCTCCATCACCCTGAAAACTGCACTTTCAGGCATATTTTCATATCAGCAACATAATGCTCTGGGACACAATCCCACTGAACCAAGTTGGATACATCCTCTCAGATTCAGG
The DNA here is from genome assembly GCA_023159025.1 of Thereuonema tuberculata. NCBI lineage: Eukaryota > Metazoa > Arthropoda > Chilopoda > Scutigeromorpha > Scutigeridae > Thereuonema > Thereuonema tuberculata. The sequence continues at coordinate 77,904,939 of JAFIDM010012231.1, forward strand.
ATGCTAAAAAACATCTCATTTTCAAGCATCTGCAGATACCTTTCACATATGACAGTTCAAGCAAAGAAGAAAGCCCCAATTAATCTATCATTGTAGGGACCACACAAACCATGACATGGCCACCTCACTGTTCCTTACTGCAGTGGGTTGTTAGAGGAACAATAACGGGTGTTCTGGCTGTTAACTTCCCCCAACCTACAAAACATCATCAGGAAATAAAATGCTTTTGACAAAATTTGAGTCACTGTTCACTTCTGCCACAGCCCATTCCAAAACTGCATTCGGTGATCAGGATCATCCTCACTCAGTTCCTGTAGTAACTGCAGTTTGTAAGGGTTCCATTTCTGGAGGCTGAGGATGCATGAATGCTGCTTTTACTGATCCCAGATTGAGTGGACAAATGGCACAGGGATTTCCAAGGACTCTTAGCAACGTATGCCAGGACTGCCCTACATGTGTCTTCGTCTGTTACACTTTTCGGATGACTTGCGTATGCTTTGTTGATCACAGATCCAATATCCTTAAACTTTGTGAGCAGTCGTCCAATGATTGTACGCAAAATGGCATTTGCAAATGAACTCCTCTATCACTTTCATGTTACTGCAATGGCCAACCATGAGGATAATCTCAATGCTTTCATCTTGAGTCAGCTTTATGTCAGTAGTCCTGGAAAAGCAAAACAAAAAAAAACACACCTCATTACATTTTTGCCTATGGTGCACGACTTTTTGGACACCCTGTATAATTACATGCACTGATGACTTAAAAAAGTTACCCTCCATTTTCAATTCAGTGTGAAACAGATTCCCAAAATCCTAATAAAAGAATATTCCAAAATATGACCAAATATGTTCTAAAATTCAAGAGTCAAAGTTTACATTTATATGCAAAATACACATTTTTTTTTTTTTGAATTGGCATAACTGTAAATGAACATGTATCCACTTTAAAAAAGTGATCAGCAACAAAAAAGAAAAAAGATATAACTGTATAATGAAAATCCAGGCCCTACTCATTTTTATTACATTGTCTAATTATTTTCTCTGATCCAAGTTCATTTTATGAATATTTGTAGGGACACATATCCAGTATTGATGAGACAGCTGCAGTACTTTCAGACTGTTTCAGTTAACATGAACGTTATTAAAAACCAATACAATTATGACCTTGGTGCCGGTTTTTTTGGCATTTTTGAAGCCACTATTAGTGTTGCTGCTGCACATTCCAAATTAAAGGCTGAATTGGTATTTCGGTAGGTGAAACTACTTTGAATTTGTTTTATATTTTAATGATTCATATAATAAGTAATTCTATTGGCAACATATTTTTTTAGACTTTTGCTTATATATTATGCAACAAAAAGTATTATTAGTGTTATTTTTATGCAGAATTAAGTAATAATAAATGTAATATTAACAACAATTTAAAAATAAAAATCATAAAAAAAGATTGGCTAAACTTGTGAGAGGCCTATCTACCAAATCACTTTTGTAGCTAATTATTTCTTCTTCTTCTTCTTCTTTTTCTTAATCTTTTTCTTTTTATTCTTCTACTTATTCTTCTTATTCTTCTTCTTATTATTATTAATACAGAGTGTCTACAGAACTGGGAAATCAGGGAAAATTTGGAATTGTCAGGGAATTTTGTTATTCTGGAAAAAATCAGGGAATTATCAGGGAATTTTGCAATTATTACTTAAAATCAGGGAAATTTTTTGGTTAAACAGATCGGTTTGGTGGTTTTTTTTTTTTTTTTTTTTTTGTGGTTGAACAGATCGGTTTGGAGGGTTTTTTTTTTCTCTTATCATCAGGGAATTTTGAAAGAAATTGTTCATGAAATCAGGGAAAAATCAGGGAATTTTTTTATTCAGATTTTGTAGACACCCTGTAATAATTTCTTCTTCACAGTATCTGCTTTCAGTAAATTAAAGTTCTATGTTACAATTTTACTTGGTATTCTACATGTTTCATAGGATAGGTTTTTTTTTTGTGTCCGTGGGTACAGGATTTAGGAATTTAAAAGAATAATATAGTTTTTGGAGTTCGTTTACCAGTACAATGAGATGCTGGTTAACACAGCTCCGTATAGAGCTGATGCATTACAATGCAGTTTAAGCTCATTGCTTGGCAGCCTTATGCATTTGTTTTATTTCTTCTATTGAGCAAGTAACTGCTGCTCTTTCTTAATAAAAACAGCTCAAAATTATAAAAGAATTTCCAACTCTATGTAAAATCCATCAATCAGTATAAAACCTCTTTGTCAGTTTCAGTCTGAATTAAGACCTGTGATTCTGTATGTTCACTCCTACTGAGTTGTAATAGAGATCATAAGTAAGATTATCAACAATAGATGGTTACTGGAAGAAGCAAAGACAAACAGAGGATTCGTGCATTAGTACTCATGCTGAAGTAAACTACTGCATGATATTAAGTGTTCAATAAATTATGTAATTAAACCAAATATTTATTTAAAGATATGTATTGAATTAGTCTAGTTGGTTTTTGATCAGCTATACTTTTAATTTTTAGATTAAAAAGTGACTTAGGTTAAAAAATCTTTCAATATTTAAAGTTATAGTGACGCCCTATAGTATTGTTTAGTTTAGCACTCTATTTATTAGGAATGTATCCCCACACTAAGTAATGTATTACCAGGAATTGGAAGTAACTCCATTAGTAGTTACAGTTACTTTTTTCTAATAATGATCAGCAACACATAAAAAAAGTAGTTTTAATGTCAGTACTTATGTGAGTAACAGAGTAACATAAACTCATTACTTTTCCTAAATCAGTAATGGAAGTTTCCATCAGTTTCTATTCATTGGTAGTGTTGGTATCACCAACGAATGTAGAATAGGAAGGAGCAAAAGATAAAAATTGTATCCTCTGTACTGAGGAAATAGCCACAAAAGCAAATATATGGTGATAATAACAATACTGATTCATTTGATAGATTAATGTCCTACCTAAAATGAGTTAAATAGTTGCATTAAAAAAGAAATAAGCTTATTAAGAAACTTAGAGAGAAACTTGGATTTTGTTGACATGACCAAGCTATCATGACAGGTCAATTTAGCTTAAATATTAGTCAATTATCAGTATTATGGATAACTAGTCAGCTTTTAATGTTTTATTTTAATATTGGTGTCTTTTAGATGTTTCTTATTACAAAATAGTTTGTTTTCGATTTGGTTACTGTGAACTACGTTGTAAAAGACTGTTTAATTGTGCATTATGAGGAACTCTTTCTCTCCATTTACTTACTTTGAATCAAACTGCAAATAAGTTTATTTATTTTAATTAAAAATAGCCTACCTTGTATAAGCACGAACTATTGTACTGTCTCTGTTGGACTTTCTTAATACAGTCATTTCTTTTATAAATGCAATATATGTGTTTAAATAAAAATCACAACACACAATAAAAGTAACAGAGCTTATGGGAAAAATAGACAAAAGGCCACGTACAAATCCTGTACAGTCTCATAACTAATGCCCCCAAAAAACAATAATATATCCAGTAGAAGTGCTACCACAGTTTTCAACATCTTACATCCATAACAAATAAAGCAATGAAGCTATAACCTCTTGAATGAATGGTAATTATTTTAAACATAATTATTAGTGCTAAAGTTTATTACAACTTATTTGATGTGGAGGCTATTGCTACAACTAAATTACACAACTTTTAATATTGGAAGGTTTAGATGAATTTGATCTGTTACTCAAATTCTTGTACCAAAGTCTCTATAAGACTTAAAAATGACGAACAAAGATGGAATTTAATTTATTATATAAGCATTCCATGTTCTGGATATAACTCAGAATGTAATTTTGATTTCAATAAATATAGATCTACTACAGTTAATTATCAGTGGACAAAGATTACATTAACAACAAATTAACCCTTCATGAACTTTTTTCTAGGACAAAATTGTGTTTTACAAGAATTCAGCATGTCATGCATGACAATTAATTGCCTTTACCAATGCAGTAATTATAATAAAATACAAAACATTTTCTCAGTTTGTATTTTAATTGCTTTAATTACCTGTATAAGCTTGCTGTCTATTTTTTAGCTATAAATAAGCCAGAAGTTAAGCCACATACCAAAAGCTTTATAAATCTCATTATACAATTCAATAATAAAATGTTAACTCCATACCTCTTTCTTAAGTCAGTCCTCTTCATGTTACATAGTAAATTCATTACTTATCTCCAATAAGTTATTTATTACAAAAAAATAATTAAATAAATAAGGTAAATTTTTGGAATGATTCTTCATTCCTTTTTCAAGCTTGAAGACTAATAAAAAGAATATACATGACTATGACATATTATCCTTTAAAATAATTAGCAATTATTCCAATTATAAAGGCTTTGGAACTACGTCATAAAAAGTACATTTCGTAAGGAATTTTTCATATTCTTCCCATTGTGAAACATCAAAGAAAGACAACGAAACTAGTAAAATGATTAGAACATGAAAACTTCCTTGAGAAATATACTTTTTATGATGTAGTTCCAAAGCCTTTATTATTGAAACAATTGCTTAATTATTTTAAAGGCTAATATGTCATAGTCTTGTACATTCATTTTGTTATTACTTTTTAAGCTTGATAAAGGAATGAAGAATAATTCCGAAACTTTGCTTTATTTATTTAATTATTTTTTTTAAATAAATAATTTATTGGAGGTGAAGTAATGAATCAACAATATAATGGCTTTAATCCGCCTGATATTTATCTTTCTTTTCCATTTTTTTATTTATTGCATTCATTAAATTTTATGCTTGAGTTTTATAAAAAGTATTTGAAAAGAAAAATATTTTGTTTAATTTATCTACAGTGATTAACTTCTTCCATAAAAATTACATAAAGTTTACTTAATGTTTACATAATCTTCTTTTTTTATCAAAATTCTAGGAATCCTTCAGAAATAGATGATATTGGAACGAAGGAAAATATAGCCCCTCCTGTTGTGAATTGGAGTCATGTAGCTGGACTTTTACAACCATTTACTTTACTTTTAAAGAAATGGCTATGGGAGCTTACGAAAACTGATACAATAACTGTTAGTCATTTTTTTCCCTCTCATCTCCTTTTTTTTTAAAAAACAAAACAAAAAACAATTGATCAAAATTTTGATTTAGTTATTAGTTTTACAATAGAAAATAGATTAACCAATTTATAGCATTAAGAAAAATGGCAAATATAAGCATTAAATATTTTAAAAAGAAAACTATTGCACATTAAGATGTTTAAGTACTGATGAAGGTAGAGTATGTATTTACAAGCAATTCTAGTTCAGTTTTATTGAAGTGTAAAATATTTTTCGTTTTCAGTAATAATAAATTAAACTGTTTTTGGCAAATTCTTTGTTTTCTATAAAAGAATCTTGCAGTTAGTGATGAATCTCTTGTCAAATAAACTTCAATCATGACGTTTATAGATGTTGGTGAAAATCAACAGCAAAACAGTTACTTTTCTATTTCTTCTTGTTATTTTGTATCATAGCTTCTCAACTGGTGTTTCCTAAGAGAATTCTGAGAATGCATCCATTATAAACCATTAGCTTCACACTTAGCCCAATAGTCCAATCTAAACATCAAATAATCTGAGTAAACAGAAATTTAAACTAATGGGTTGGCCAAAAAGTTTGTTCGGTTTTTAAGTAAAAATAAAAGACACATTTTTCAGTTTTACCAATAATTTTATTGAATAACGTATTCAGCTGTTCTATCATCTTTCAGGCAACTTCATAACTCCATCCTCCCAAAACTTTTTATCTTTTTGAGCAAAGAACTATGCCAGGTGCCTGTTGCAGTCTTCCATTAACATAATTTTTTAAAGACATTAACAGATTTTTTTCCATTGAAATCAATGGAAATCCGAAGGTGCAATGTCTGGTGAATACGGCGCATGAATCAGAACTTCCCAGCCAAGCTGTAACAGTTTTTGTCTGGTCATTAAAGAAAGATATGGTCTTGCATGGTTATTGTCTTCCATCTTCAATATTTAACTAGCTAATATTTAATTTTCACCAAATTTGAAAAGTTTTTGTTTTAAATGCAAGCTGATATGACAGTTGTCACAATAAAATCTAACAAAATGATGTCAAATGATATAATTTACTAGAGCCAACTTACGTAAAAAAAAATGAACGAACTTTTTGGCGAACCCAATACATTCTATTTATTATTTTTTTATAATTTGAAGATTTATAAAGTATTAATCAACATTCTGTTATTCTTTTAAGCACTATGTAATCACGAATCACAATTCCAAATTCTAATAATTATCCAATAAATAAAAATATAAACCACATAATTATAATATAGAAAACACATTATATTTGTTTGTTTATATTATTCTATGTTTCTTTCTGCTTTGTAATTAAGCATGAAGAAGCAGAAAAAGCAGCTTTCTGCTAAATATAGTGATATGTAGTGAAGAACTTGTGTTTCCTAATAATTATCACTAAAAATCTAAATGCATTTTGCATGAATGTTTTTTGTTTGTTATAATCTCTGTGCTTAATCTCTGGCACTCATGTTCCTTTTTCTTCTACACTTCCTTCTTTTCCTTTATTGAAATCTAGTTTCTTTTTTTCTTATCAGAAGGTTGTTTTTATTTTTCTTTACTGTTCTAAGACTGATTTTACAGACTTTTCCTTTGTAATTTGTGTCCTAGAAAAATGTTCATTATGTATACTAATCTTGCATTCTTCCATGGCAAGATATCCGTGCTGTAAAATAGGAGACAAGTATCATTTGAAAAGACTGTAGAATCAGTCTTGGCACAGTAAAAAATAACCCCTTTGTTAAAAAAGAAATATAGTTATCTCAAAGAATCTTCTTGTCTTTGTGGGTGGCATCACATCTTGAAGAAAAACTTGCTTGCTGATGTTTTGACTCTTATCAACAAGAACAAAAAACAAAACAAAAATCTGTTGCTAGATAAATATTGCAATTATTGAAGATTTCTATTTTAAAGAGGAATTTTCTGTTTTCTTTACTAATAAGTTTGAGACATTTTCATAGTTCTCATTTGAGACCTAACAATATTGCATAAATTTGATTTTTCAAGTTTCATTATTATTGACTTAATAAATTATTTCTCCAGTAATCTCTCAATCATTAATTTCTGTATTACGAATTTATATCACAGTTGTTTTTACTTTAGCAAATGGTTCTATGGGTGAAGTTGAAACACTGTTGAATGAACTGTTGTTTTGTTTAATCATAGGAATTTTGAATGCAAAATTAGTTATTACCTTCAGTGAATGCCTGTCTTGTTCACTCACATCTGAGAACTCAGCAATTCAGCATTAATTGCCACAGACAAATAATGGAAAAGGAGTCGTAACCTTTTATCATTACTGTCTGTTTCCTCTTTTATTAACTCTTTTATTCTCTCTTAACTTTCTACAATTGCAGACACTTCTAGAGACTATCAAGATTATTGTTAATTGAATGTAATTAATTAACAGAAACAAGTTTCATATTTTAATGAATTCATTTCTTTAATTAATATTTAATTAATCCATTTCAGAACTCTTCATTAAATGTTATTGGAAGTTGTTTTGATGTCTTGACAGAATATTATAAGACAATTACAACCCAGGTATTTACGTTTTAGATTTTGATAATATTTATATTTAATTTATAAAATTTGACTTAAGGCAAGAATCAGTTTGGCATTAGTTAATTCAAAGAATAATAAAATGCTCAGCATCAGATTTATATTTAATATTGTATTGTCCAGTTTGGATATTCTAGAATTTATATCTAAACATTATGTTATAAATCAATTAATTTAGACAAGCGAAGCGAGTCTCGATTCCCAACTAGATCACATTTGTGAACTGTTTTATTCAAAATCAACAGTAGCTAGAAATATGAAATTTTGCCCACATAGAAATTCATTTAGAACTGCATTTAATAACATTTTCAACACTAAAACTGTAAATTTTGTAAGAATTATTTGTTTTTAAAAACTTGGAAAAAGCCATAAAGAAAGCGTTATTAGTTCTTAACCGAAATAAAATTTGGAATTTCTAATAATCCTAAAGCGTCGTAGCATTAGTCACTTTTAAGTACCTTTAATCTTAACATGTATGTATATATATATATATATATATATATATATACATACATTTGTTATGCAAATTTTTGGAAGTGATTTTAGCAAATCTAGTTAAAAAGTTAAAATTAAAAAGTTTATTACGATTATATGATTTTATAAAATATTAATGGAGGCTTACCAGTCAAAATCTGTTAGGAGAAATAAATGCATTATGAAGTTTCAACAATAGAATATTTCAAAGGAATCAATCAATTGCCTACACTGCCCATGTTGTATTTTTAATTTCACAAACATTCTTATTTTTGTGTTGTTTCAGAAAATATAAAGGTTTAATTGTAAATGTTTGATGCTAAAACATTGCTCCAAGATAGTAGACAATTTAAGATCAAGGAAGGCATAATGACATAATTTCATTTTGATCGATTGCATAGACCATGATGTAAATTTGATAAGAATATTTATATAGGGATACAACTGAAGAAGAAGAAAAAAAATCATGAATTTGAATAATACTCAATAAGACAGTGGAAGGAAATTTAAAACAGTTCAGTCAGAAAAGAAATTTGTTGATGTTGTTTTATTTCAGTTCTTGAGCTCTTTTATTAATTAATTAATGATTATATTGAAGCCACCCATAACTGTCCTCACTCAAGCATCATATAAGCAGTGCTGGATTAACCAAGATTTCGGCCCTTGGTGGGAGAGCGCCTTTGATATCTATGTAGTTATTCAGCCCTTTTTGCCAAGTAAACTTCAGCTCAAAAAAGCTTTAATCCGGTCCTGCATAGATATAGAGAAGGGTGACCAGATGTCTCACGTTGTACGGGATTGTCCATTTTTTTGAGGTTGTATCACTTTATCACAATACAGTAAGCACACTGTCTGATACCGTAAGCATACTGTCCCATATTTTAATGCAATTTCAAGATAGCTATTTATCCACATTTCCTTATTTTATTTTCAGCCATTTCAATCATTGAGCATTTCTGCAAAGTTATGAATGTTTCCAAGAATGGATATTATGCTCAAGTTTAGACTTTGAATTGAATAGTTACTGCACGCAGGAATGTCTTATTCTTTTACCTGCTAAGAGGTTCATATTTACGCTTGAGTGTCCATTACAATTCAACCTAATGAAACACTTTCTTTCTGCCATTATGTAATTGCAAATAATCACATTTATAAACAAATTATAAAGGCAAAGGCTATTTAGGATTTCCTGGTCTCCGATCGGGTCAAAAACCCTGATGGAACTGATATTAAACTCTTGTGGTGAATTTCGGTGAAGTCCGGAGGGCCTAATTGGTCAAATCCACTT
>JAFIDM010012231.1:77920150-77932441 GCA_023159025.1 Thereuonema tuberculata
GTGTATATATATATATATATATATATATATATATATATATATAGATATATATATATAATCCTTTTAAGCATTGCTTGACTTATAATTGTAGAAATTCTGATCATTCATATGTATAGTTGGTTTCTCATTGAGATGCCTATGTCTGTCTTCATACTCATAGGTATACAAAGACAACCATTCATCTAGCATTCATTCTAAATGGTATATCCAGTGTCCCTATTTCAGTTCTACCGTTTATTGAAAGACAAACAGAAAATGTATATCGCCATCTAAATACTACACCTAATATTACTGTCCTTTATTCTATTGAAGGAAGGAAGAAAGAAAATAATTATCAAGATCTCTGCAATCATAACATGAATCCTTTTCATCAAGTGATTGTTTTTATTAACAGATTCAGATTACCAGTGCGGTTAATTGTATAAATATTTTATAAATTAATTCTGAGTTTTTCAGAACATTGAGTTTCTTAATAACTTTGCAGAGAGAAAAATGAAGTCCATTGATGAATTCTATCTGTAGTTTACCATTAGATGGATTTTCTTTGAGGTTTTCAATGTCTTGATGCCTATGTAATTCCTCTTCAGTAATATCTGTGACAATTTCTATCTTCAAACTCAGAGAAGAAATTCCTACAAAAATCTGTAGACAGATGGCAAAATTCAGATCAAACTTGTGTAAAATTAAAGCAATAATAATTTCATACTAAAATAATTAACAAATAATACAAGTGCTAGTATTAATTAAGTGCTTATTAACATTCAGCTGGTACATTAAACGCAGCAACTGCCTTTTACAGTAGTGGACATTTAGATGATATTAAATACTTTACTTTCTTTGAAAATTATTCTAAACTTATATAAATGAGTCTTTAATAATTGCAGAGCTTTTGAGTAGACTTTTTTTTTTTACATTTTTGCTCTTGAACACAACACATTACAAGGGCAGTGTAACTCAATTGGATATGTTGAAGTCAAGAATATATACAAAAAAAAAAAAAAATCATTCCAGATTGTTGGGTATTGTTGCAAGAGTAAATGCTTTAGCTGGCAGCAAGCTGACTCAACCACAACTTTAACCATCATTTTAAGAACTATAATTGTATCCAGAAACATTGATTCAAGAAACTTCCAGATGATGTGCTTTGTATATGAGGGCCATGATTCTTCTTGCCCTTAAGTATGGCTTGAATCAAAACTATAAATCAAATTTACAGCTGAATGAGGAATTCAATACATTGTCTTCATTGATGATACCTATTCTGTGTTGGTGATAATTGCCATACCTACATCTGGAGACTAGCTGGGCAAATTCATCAATGGTCCATAAATTCATTGACATAATCATAAGAAGTCCTTGTTTTGTGAGCCATTAGTTTTGAAGCAGATTATCTTTACACAATAACAAATAGTTTGACTGTCAACCAATAGTCAAGAATGTACTATAGTCTTTTGCCAATATTGGTTAGGTATCTTAATGGCATATGCTCACCAAACTAATACTTGCCCACAAATTAGTGTTTTCTGCAGAGCAAGTCTTCAGATTTCTATAAGTAACCATAATTTCAGGTTACAGTTATTGAGCATTTTGAAATTTGATCAGTACTATAAAGCCAGTGCTTTAAGAATTATGATTTATTTTATTAGATGCCAACAATGTCTAATGTTATAGAAAATCTCCATAACTACACGTTAACTTTCAAAAATCCTTTACTTGTGATATTTCGCAAATTTTATTCAAATTTGCTTCTTCGGATGTTTAAAAAACTCCTTCTCTAATACACAGAATACATAACAATGATATGGCTTACAAAGGTATAAGCAGAAAGCCAAGTGTAATACATCCAAAATGTTACAATATTATTGAAATACATTAGGAAACAATGGGAAAGACTACCTCATTATTATGGTTAGGTATTACATCATTATTATGGAATTTTGGTTTACACAGAATCCACAACAATATGCAGAAAGCCAAGTGTAATATATCCAAAATGTTACAATATTATTAAAATATAATAACTTCCTTATTATGGTTAGGTAAAGAAAAAACATTAGTACTTAGATACAATTTAAATATATAACCAATAATATTTATTAGAGGAATTTATCAGTGTTTCTAATGCTTTTTTTAAATTTGTGTAATGTGCAACTGTTAACCTTTAGAAATTTGTCTTTGTTTATGCAAGGGAAGGTGTTGATGATACAGGATTCTATCCTGAACCTATCTTTTTCTTCGTCAATTTTGAATAGAATGCTGATTATGGGATCGGGATTGTGTTGTGTTCGCAGACAGTGGTCTCCCCAGTCTGATATTCCTTCGTGGTTGTTAATAAAGGCTTGTACGTGTTCATGCACTCTTTCTTTTAGAGTGCGGCCCGGCCCGTACTTCCAAAATACACTGAACCACAATCCTGACATTTTAATTTATATATGACACCCATGGTGTGCATGAAATTGTGGTTGGTGTCGTTCTTATTTTTCTTGATCAATTGATTATTTTTATATTGTATTATCTTAATATCGTTGGTTTTACATAATTCTTTGAAGGATTTGTGTATCTGAGTGCCCAGGGGTAATTTAATGATTTTGTTGAAGTTTGTGTTTTGTTTGTTTTTGTTTTGTCTGTATTTGAAGAAAATTTTGATGGATTTTTGAAAGTTAACGTGTAGTTATGGAGATTTTCTATAATACTAGGTGAAATTCCAGTTTTAAATGTCTAATGTTGTGGGCATCTGATAGGATAAATCGTAGTTCTTTACGGCCTTTAGACCACAGTATTTCACTGCATATTGTAAATCTGGGTGGCTTCCCTGTACTTTGGACCGAATTTCATGAGATTAAACGGTAGAGCAAGCTTTAAATGAAATTTTCTAATCAAATCTTCATCTAAAAGGAGGTTTCTGAGCTCATTTGAGTGGAAGACTTCTGGGCGTTTCTGGGAACATTAAAAGAAAATGATATTACTTTTCATCATTTTATTTTGTAAAAACCTTTTTTAATTGAACTTTTCTTTTTTTTTTTTCTTAGATTGGAAAACTTATTCTTTTAAATCCATCTGTTCATCAGTACATAGAGAAACTTGTTTTGCTGTCTTCACCTCCAATAGAAAATCAGTTCTTTATTAAATATGAAGTCCAGTTTTTGTATTTCCTGATTTCTCTCTCTTCATTTATGGTAATTAAACTTTTGAATAATAGTTAAAATAATTTGTTAGCCATAAGTTTTCTGTGATCAATTGTTATCAAAATATTGACTGTTACCTAACTATCTGCTGTTATATAGTATCTTTTGTTATAAGAGATTCAGAAGTCATATATTTGTGTAGTAAAAGTATTTTTAATTCTCAGTTATTTAGAAACGCAGTATTATAATATAAATTTAATATGGCATTGAAAACATAAATTGAATAAATAAAATTTTATTTTATTTACAATAACTTATCTGATGTTAAAAGTTGTTTTTAATTACTCTACATATTTTTGATTTTCAGGAACGACATCAAAATTATATCTTTCACACAGTAGCAATTAAAATGATGGCTTGGTTTCAAGTTGGTGATGAACATTTAGCACTTGATCTTGCAAATTCTGTGATTTTCAATCCAAATTTTTTACCGTAAGTTTTCTAAAAATATTGTTAATATAAGGCTTTCTTAATTTAAAGGATTTTAGTTGTGAGGATAATGATTTTTATTTTTTGGAGGAACTGTCAGGTTGTTCCATATGAAATGGCTGTTTCTGTACTGGAAGGAAAGGATGTCAAATCTCAGGAAAGTAAAACATTTAATGAAAATAATCTCCATTATTTGTGATACATCTGTCCCAATGACTACAGAGTATTTTAATGCCATTCTCATAAAAGATTGCTGGTTCAGTTTCCAAAAAGTCCTTGACTGCAGCTTGACGACTGTTTAAAGTTATGAAACATTTATTTTTCAACACTATGTCCAAATGTGTAAATCAATGGTATATAGTAGGCGATGAGTTCGGAGAATAAGGTGGATGAGTCAGTCTTCCACTTTAACTCCCACAGTTTTTGGAGGGTCATTCTTGACACATGCGGCCTTATGTTATTGTGCAAAAGGAGCAAACCTTTTTGGTTTGGTTTTCAATAATTTTTGATGAACAATGTCAATTTAATCACAATAGTAATTGGCAGTGATGGTTTGACCAGGCTGTAGGAAGTTGCAATGAATGACCCCTCTAAGAGACCACAAAACAGTAACCATTGTTTTCTTTGGGTGAAGGTCAGGCTTTGGGGTGTACGTTTGACCTTTTGATTGATATCTAGCCATTGGGAAGAGTGTTTTTCATTATCATACAATTTCATACAAGTGATGCTATGGTCCAAAAATAGGCAGGTTTTGTTCCTAACACAAAGAGGCAGATTTCGAGATGTCTGTCTTTGTGTGCATCTGTCAATCCATGAAGCACCCATTTCTCCATTTTTTCATCTTGCCAATCTCCCTTAAATGTCTTGAAATGGTTGCAGTGCCTTTCCCAAGATCTGAGGCAAGCTTCCTTACTGTTACAGCTGTGTTACTCTCCACAAGCACCTTCAGTTTGTCATTATTAAGGTGTTTCGCAGGTCTTCTATGAGGTTCATTTTGAAGGTCCATATTTCCGGTCTAAAATTTTTCAAACTAGCGGCGAACGGTTTGTTGAGAAGCTGCATCCTTTCCAAAGGCTAATTTTGATGTTTTGAGTAGCTTCTGTGGCAGAATGATTCGGTTTGAACTCATAATGTAATCTGCATTTCTTTGGTAAGAAATGATTAAATACTACAATAATTTTTCCTCAGTCATTCATACTATCAGAACAACAAAGAAACCAGCTTTCATATGACATATTACAAGTTCAGCATTTCCATTCAGTGGGGGGGGGGGGGGGTAGGCGTCAAACTTGACAACAGCAAAATTGGCCATTTCATATAAACAACCTTTCTATCTGACTACTTATGCATTTGTAAAACTTATTGTTTTCACTCTATTAAATTATTTGGAATTAATTTTTTAATATTCTTATATCTAGAAGAATATTTATTATTCATTATTTTTCTAACTTCATAGAAAGCTGAAACATAAATATTTTTAAATAAATTCAACAATTGAAAAAAAAAAAATGCTTTGTCATCCCAGTATAATGTTCATAATTTCCTACCCACCTCTTTACTTCCAGCTGCTGATTTTGAATACTTCCTGACATTATTGAGCAGACATGTCTTTTATTCCTAGTCCTCTGTCCCTGTACCTCTTCCAGCTCCTCTTCTTGTTCTAAAAATGCAGGCACCAATCTGCCAGTTCTAAATTTTTTGCATCTCAAGTGCTTCATTCTACTTTACTTTATTTCATTTTTGAATTGAACATTGTCATCAATATACTTGCTTATCCATTGCCTACAATATTCACTTCCTATTAATTTTCAGGATACTTGCCTTTAGATGTGCGTTGATACAGCATCAATAGTATTTGATTATCAACAATATCAATTTCAGATTCTTCTGTTTGATGTCAGCATTACATCATACACCTTCAAAAAGGTTAAGAAGTTGTTGTTGTTAGTTGTCCATCCCAGACATCCTGTGAATCTTCTGTAAACATAGTAATAATTTATATCTTTATTCACAATATTTTTGCTCAATAATATTTACTCGTAATGCCTGAGGAAGTTTAGCAATCAGTTGAATGAAATATTGAGAATAAAGATGTAAGTTTTTATTGAAGAGGTGTTTATCTATTAAGCCGCAGTTCAAGTTTTATATTCATAGTAATAATGTGTACTTATCCCTTGTAGTTGTGTTTCTTTGTATATTATGGCCAATCACATATAGCATTGTCTGAAAATAATTGATTATTAAAATGGTTTGGAGTATTCAGTTCATAAATACTAAGTTTTTATATGAATTTGTATGTAACCTTCTCCAGTCTTATTAATGACAGTCTTAAATGTTAAAGAAATCAGATTGTTATTCTACATGAAGAGGAAGAATTAATATTCTGGAAAATATTAAGAACAAGTTATTTGGACTAAGACCAAATAGCCTTCATACTATCACTTGACCTTGTTCCAAATATTTATTAAGAATCCACATAGGCATTCCTATCTTCATTCATTTATTAATATCAGTTGATTCAGGTTTTATTTACCAAATCAGAATTATGTTCATATTATCTTTATGATTTTTTATATACTGAACATAGTTTTTAACACTCATTTTGAGTACATCACTTCAGTGTACTTGCTCAACCTTCAAATTTTTATTCCCCAATCTGAAATAATTCTAGATACATCTACGCTAGGCATACCTTCAATCTGACAGGATGTTCCTCCTTTATTATCATAGCCTGCATTCTTATTATGTCAACTCTAGTTCATTGTATCAAACCAAACCGACATTCTTTTCCATTGAACTCAAATTCTTTTTTTATTATTATTATTTGCTTGGGCTTTTTGGAATTTCTTTCTGTTTCAGACATCTCTCACATGAATTGGAATTACCAACTATCTATTTGTTCTAATACTGACATGATGCAATGGCCACTTACTCTGTATTTTTATTAACTTGATGTTGGTTTAACTTTCACTGTCAGTTCTATCATTGGCCTCAAACTTATTTTCATGTGAAGGCTCCAATTGAGATGTTAACAAAAGTTATCAACTACTTGGTGAAATAATAATAATAATAAATATGATTCTTCAGATTATTTTTAGAGAATAATAAGTGCATTGCAAAGCTTTCTCCATTGTTTATTTATTTTTTTTTACATTAGCAAGTTTTGTAACCAGATTTATAAACTAGATTTACTTTTATAGTTTATCTTAATGTTGACACTTTCACATCATTGAATGATACCTTAATGAAATTTATTTTCCAGTATTCTTATTTCAGTAAGGAACTTTATTCCCCCACAAATTTTGCGAAGAATTAAATGTACATATTAAATCCATTTCCATGTCCCTTCCCTTTTCTCTGTTTTACTTAATTCTGCTTTCTATGTATTTATTTTAAAAGCTGGAGTAAGTTTCATAAAAGAAGTGATTGTTTCTCATTTATAGGGAACAGAATGAACTTGTTTCTGAATTATCTGCCCTTAAAATTTCAAGGAAAATTTATTTGGACTCTGTTACTACACAGCCTTCTGAAGACTCTTGTTTTCGATTGCTTTCACAATCAATAACATCGTTACCAGATATAAAGAACTCATATTTAAAATGTTTTTCTTCTGCAATTGAAAATTTCGATAGGTAAGTATTTTAAAATTAAAAGTCGTTTTGATATTTTGTTTCTTTTTGCTTGAAATTAAATAAATGTTATTTTATTTTTTATGTTTTTTTCTTCTTATGTTGGATTCACATTTTTATTTTTAAATAGGAAAACAAGAGAGAAAAACCCATTAGAAATTAGTTTCTTTGTCATTCCATCATTTCCTCATACAATCTTAAAAGAAGATTGGTTCTTTCTTCCAATTTCTCAGTTATATTTAAAAAATAGGAAAATGTAAGTAAATGTTTTTCATCTTAATTTAATAAACATTACTTATTTAAGCTGTTATTGGTTAAAGATCATATTTTTCTTTTTAGAAATTTAACTTCAAATCATTGTGCTATTAAGGCAGAAATTTCAAGATTGATAATAAAAAAATAAAGTAATGGAATATGCTTTTACAGGGTGGCCGGGAAGTTCCTGTACTCTTAATTGGTAGTCGTATTTTAAGAAAATATTTACACATTAAGTGTCCAATGCATCTATGCATTCACCATTAGCTATATACACAAGTTCATAAGCTGCCACATCCTACTTGACATTTTTTGGAGCATGTCTGGTGTAATGGTTCGAAATCTGTCCTCAACTACATTGCGCAATTCTTTATTTGTAGCATAACGGCGTTCAGGCATGTAGGCCTTGATGATTCCCCACAATGAGTTGTCAGATGTCGTGAGGTCAGGACTTCGTGGTGGCCATTTCAATGGAGCTGGTGATGCTGGAGTACCGCGACCAATCCAGCGTCCTGGGAAATGTTCATGAAGAAACCCTTGCACAGTAAGAGTGAAGTGAGCAGGTGTCTCGTCTTGCTGTAGCCATACACATTCCATGATACCTGCGTCTTCAAGCTGTGGGATTAACCATGTGTAAATAAGTGCGCCAATAACATGACCATTAAAAAAAATATGGTCCAAAGAAATGATGTGATGTCATCGCAGCCCATATCATTAAGTGAGGTGGATTCCTCTCGAATTCCAGTGTGTAATGAGGGTTCTGTTTTACCCAAAAGACAACATTTCTGTTGCGTGAACTGCTGCTGTTATGCATTGCTCCCGGTCTCCATCCAATAACTCATTGACAAACATCGGGTGAAACGGTCTGACTTTAGGTCTTTCTTCAAGTATCCTGCATTGTTGTCCTCGGTACACCAAGTTCAGCAGCACGTTTACATATCAATTTCACAGGAGATTGTTGAATCGAAGCAGCGACTGCGACACATGTTTCTAATCATGTCTTCTTTCTTCCACTCCACGACCTATCTTTAACACTGTCTAAAGCAAAAGCCTGTTTCTCCCAATTGAGCATTGTCGATTTTCGAGGTGAGGCCTTATTAAATCTTTCCTGGAATGCGCCCATTATTTGTTTCATTGTCTGTCCTGTGCGTTGTCATTCGTGCACCCACACACTTACAACTTACTGCTTCTCAATAGAGTAACTGTTACTAGTTACGTCTGCTATGGCTGAATACTGCAATCTGATTGATTGCAATACTCATACCGTTCCTCGAACGCAATAATAATATCAACGCAATAATACCAACCAATAGATGGTATTACTGATTGGTATATTATTGCGTTCGAGGAAAGGTATGAGTATTGCAATACATGAACACGAACATCTTCATTCTAGTGCCACCTGCATTCAAGTGTCAACAATTGAAATAATATTGAATACTAAATATTTACATTTATTACTATATAATAGGGGGTACGGGAACCTTCTGGCCACACTGTATATCAAAATAATCTCCTTCTGCGTAAGTTAATATTGGGAGACAATTTGAAGTTTAAGGAGACAAGTTCTTGTAACATTCATTCAAATGTTGATTTTTCATCCCTTTTTTTTTATGGTGAAACATTGGTATATTTACCAGTAATAGGTGAGAAAAGTGTCTAATTTTTCATCCAAAAGTATTGGATAGTATAATGATTCTTACATATACTTTCTTTATAAAATTCGTCGTCTGGATTCAGTAACATCTATTTTGCTTTTGTTAAAATCATTCATTGTTTTCATTAGACTACGTATTATCTGACCAGAAATCATTTTCATTGGATTCCTTTCTTTTAGAAATAATAGTCATTAAAAAAAATAATAAGAAGAAGAAGAAGCAGCAGCAGCTTAATAAAGCTTCATCATCAAATGTTACAAAGAACACTTGTGCTGTAAATTTAACTGCATGTGTCAGGACTGAAACTAACATCACATGCAAGACAGCTGAAAATTTGAGTTTAATTATGTCATTCTTAAGGGAAATTATATACAAAAAAGTTAAAAAGCCTTTGGGGTCATGGGAGATAAGGCTCTAGGCATTCTGTGTCAGTGGGGCTGAATTGAGGTCAAGGGGTTAGCCATTACCCTCCTTAAACCTTCAGGAAAGAAACTTTGAACCCATTTCAATCAGGGTTGGATGAACCCGAGGAGGATAAAGAATCAAAAATTTCTGACCATTACTGGGGATCAAACCTTTGTCCTCCAGCCCATAGTCAAATGCCTTACCATTTGAGCCTATAGGGGAAATTATATAAAAACTTAAGTGTGTAAATATATAAATATATAATCAAATCTGAATTTTTTTTTCTACACATATTAACGTTTCAAATTTCACTGACTTATTAAGGCTGGATTAATTTTAAATTTAGGCTTATTGGATGGATAATATTTCTCTGACTCATAGTACTTAGCATGAAACATTAATGTTCATGTAGCACTTTAAGATATTTGCTTGGTAAGGTTTTTATTTTTCACCTATCTTATACCCCTCCCCCTCATACAAGAGTAATTTTGTGTTTTAATTTATACTTTCAGAAAGTCACCAACTGATCTTGTGAATGATGAGCTCTTAAAACAGATGATACCTGTAGTCACAAATTGTCTGCAGTGGTTGTATATTCTGAAGAACTGGAGGACAAAACTAATAGATTCATTATCATTAAATAGTAAATACTGCTATTTAGCTGCAGTCTTTTTGACAGGTATTTTTCAATATAGTAATTTTAAATACTGTTGCATTTGTTTAGAAGCACCTGAAAAATTTTAAAATTGGAAAACAGTTAAGCTAGGAAAAAAAAAAAATAAAAAATGTAAAACTTTCTTTTCATGCAAAAGTAAATTAGAGTGGAGTCTTGTATTATTATTAAATACAGGTATGCCAACATTATGGAATGATTTTTTTTGTTCAATTATTCAGATTTGTAAAACATTTTGGGATCTTGTCATTCCTTTGGATTTATTATTATTGTTTATTTGAACACAAAGGTAATTTTTATAAAAATATTATGTCTCTAACTGAAATCATTCTTGATTTTTAGACAATGTTATCAAAGTAATTTTTGACCCTGAGGTTGATTTTGATATGTCTTCTTGTGAAAATTTACTTTTGCGTGAAATAAACCTTTCATTGCTACTTCAAAGATATACTATCTGAGATAGACTTTTATATCTTAATTTGTGGTGTTGTTGCTCAAAGAGTTTTAGCAGCCCTTACAAATTAAATGTGATCTAAATAACCAAAAGAAACTGGTGACTGAATTCTTCATCACAGCATTTTGATCGAAGATTCAGTCTGATGTAGTGAATGACTACTCTTTTTTCAAGGTTTCACCCATTAACAGTGAAAAAGGGAAAAAGTGATAATAGAAAGTGGCCGATTATAAAGAATCTTGTTAAAGATATTATGTTGTTTGATTGTACATGAAGGACAGTCTTAATTATAGATTGAATAACAGACAACTTTGTACAATCTTTGTACAAGTAACTTTATAATCAAAAGTCATATAGATTCAGTTGGGTTATTCTCTTAATTCCAGGAAATGGATGGATTAATAGTAAAAGCTTTAGATTAAATAAACTCTCAAAGTTCATACAAGTATTGTCATTCTGGATGGCCGTGCCGGAGTGGTCGTGCAGTCTCAGGCGGCGGTCTGCTGTGTGGTCGGTGTGCCGGTACCCAGGTTCAAATCCTGGTCGAGAGCATGAATGTTTCAAATTTCCTTTCCTGTGTTGTCAGCCTCTTCTTCACTTTCTGTTCAGTCTGACATCATTCCGTAATGGCATCCTGAGGGATAGCGCTGGGAACGCACCTCAGTATCTTCTCCCTTGAAATTCTTGGGATAGAGCTTCTGTTCCAACCAGATCAGGCCTGGAGGCTGGACCCTGGGTAGGATGTGTGTGTGTGTCATTCTGGATTTTTCATTCAGTATGAATTTATGTGCTAAGCTTTCTGTGAAGAAGTTTATGCTGCCAGCCAAGAATTGTTGTGATTATTTTGTGACAGGAAGAATATAATGGGATAATCCATTTCTTTTATAGGAAAACTGTATCTTATCAGAAGGGTTTCTGCTTCCACTTTGGCACTTTACTTCTCACTGTTTTCATCTCAGCGAATTAAGCATAATAGGGACTATGGAATTATTATGGTAACATACTACCAAGAATTCATTACTAAAAATGTTGCCTTTTTATTATTTAAAAACCTTTTCGTGTTATATAATCTTCTCTCTCAAATCCACTCACAAATATAATAGAATACAAATCCTGCTTATTCTATTATTGGAAATTCTCAAAATAAAGCGACATTCTTAGGATACATTTATTACTAGCATTGTACAGAGGATCGTTTGCTTTATATGATAACATTTTTATTTAAAGATTACACCCATGAAAAGCTGTAGTGCCAACATCTATGATGTTCTTTATGACCTCTCTTATTCCTAACAATCGCTCTACATTGAAGTTTCCATTATAGTACAGCTTTCTGCATAGAAAAGAGTGGAATCCTGTTCCACTCCTCTTCTGTAACTTTCTGTTGGCATGCAATGGTATTGCACTGATGTTTTGCGAGTGTACATTTTAGAACTTTAAAGCCACAATAGTCCACAGGGTGGCATCTGGGGACTTCACTGGAATTTGGGTAAAGAGGATAGCCTGAATTCCAGTCTCAGCTTTCATAGTGGCATAGAAATTAATTGAAGACTTGTCTGTATGACTTGAGGCCTTGTCCTGATTGATGAAGACTTTATCTGTA
>JAFIDM010012231.1:77939339-77992773 GCA_023159025.1 Thereuonema tuberculata
ACACGCACTTTTTTTTCAATATCACACAGAATTTGGTTAAGTAAGAATATTTAAAATACTGCAACGTTTCGGCAATTATAGTTCTAATTGTCAGTTTCGAATTACAAATAAACTAACGGATGGGAAATAAATAAACAATCTTGAGATTCAAAAAAAAGGTTGAATACATTCCTTATTGATGGGGGAAGGGAAAGGAGATATAAGTAAAAAAAAATATATGAAGAGAGTTGTAGTCCCTATGGCCTGATGGATAAGGCGTCTGACTTCAGATCAGAAGGTTGCAGGTTCGATTCCTGTCGCGGATGTTTCATCGTAAAAATTATTTCTATTTTCCATTCGCACAGAAAATAGCGCCGGACAGACACACAGACAGACACACAGACAGACAGACAGAGAAATAAAAGATTTTAGTAATATAGATTGACAGATGGGTACAGCATGAATAGCTTTTATTCTATGGTTTCATTTTGTTTTTATTATCCAACTCTTTAGCATTCATTCACATCTTTTCCAGGTCATTCCTTAGAGTTTTCATCTCCATCATAGAATACATCATAGCATTTGGGAAATTCCATAAATTATATATCTGCAATATTTTGGAAACATTTATAAAAAATGAAATAATTTACTTTTCAATGTAAAGTAATGATACAGGAACAGTTTTAGCATCTACAGTGGTTTGTTACTGCAACTGAAATCTTCGGATTCAAAACAAAAAACCTTCTGTTGTAATTATCATTTTATAGCTTCATCAGTTTTTATATCATTCATTGGAATAAATTACAGATGGTCCCAACCTACATAGTTAGAAAAGCAAAAGGCGGGGCATCTCATAATTTAATCTTTAAAGTTTAATATAACTATTATTGGTTATATCTTTGTGACAAACTAATATAAGATAGTTTGAAATAAAGTCTCTATAATATACAAAAACAATAATATTCTTTCTATTCCAAAAGATCCAGACTGTGAAATGCTATAGAAAATGGTAGTAATATATAAGTTAAAATGCCAGAGATTGCAAAGCCATATATGTTGGAAGCATGGGTAGGACCCTCAAAGAGAGGGTGAGGAAACACGTAAAAGCATTCAAGAACAATAAATGACACTTTTCAGACTGAGCAGATCATTGCTTCTTGGAAAAACACAACCCGGACCCAATAACTAAAGTCCTTTATCAGATATAAGATAGAGAAACCAGACTGATTAGAGAGACACTTGTTATAAACAGCTTTAATTGCATAAATAAGGCAAAAGGTTTGCAAGTGATTATTCAATAGGAAGTATTAAAAAAAAATAAAGCGAAATTCACAAGAAATTGTTATAAATTCTTTAAAGACAAAGTCGCAAGGAAATATTTGTAATTATTAAATCTATGTATTATTATTAATTTTTAAAAAGAAGCCTGAGGAAGTCCAGAAATTCTTTACTTCTGCTTCATCTCCTATAAATTTATTACATTTGTCATAGGGGTTTTCAGAATCATTGAGTTATTGATTTTGCTCTGGTTCCCAAGTACTAATTTTTTTTTTTTTTTAAACAACATATCTTAAGGATTCAAAAATTTTCTTGTATAAATGAATATTTTTGCTCCAAAATTAAAAACTTTTATTGAAATTTTCTTCCAAATATTATGATGATCTTTAAGCTTAATCATCTTTTTTTTTTCTTAGGTTATGTAACACCTATTTTTTCACCACTTATGTACTTGGTAGCAGTTCATCATGTTCATAATTTCTTGTTTCGCAGAGATGACAAATATCTAAAATTAAGGAAAGGGATGTTTCAACGATTAGCAGTCACAAATAATCAGGTATCTAAATGCAATCACTTTAATATGAATAATATATTTCTAATTTCAATTCTTTCAATTGCATTTTAGACTTTAGCTTATAAATGACAATAAAGATCTATTAAGAATTATTTTTTCTTTAATTGAACAGAAACAGTATACAGTCGGACCTCGATATAAGGTCACCCCTTGGGACCTTGCGAAAATGACCTTATAAGCGGGGTGACCTTATAACAGATTCATATGCATTTGTCAATAAATAAGCATTATATAAATGCAGTATAATTCTTTGTAAAATTTAATACGTACAAAAATATCAGTTTATTAGGTTATATTTTTTTAATTTAGTTGAACCAATTAAAATTAATGGAATCAGAAAGAAATTATTTTAAAAAAATTTTTAATTAGGAATAAAGTTGTAGGCTCAAGCAAAGTACAACTGACATTACTTAAAATAATCCATAATATAGGACTGGCGCGATTTTGGTTTCATCTTTTGTACAATGTTTTCTAAGTTTTGTAGTTTCTGAAAATTTAATTGTCTGAGTGCTTCTGCTTGTGTCACCCCTTCACTTTCAATATCACTGTCGTTGTGCTCACTTTCTAATGCATTGGAATCTAAAACTTGCGAAACAATTTCGGAAATCGAAGTTTGAGAAGTGGTAGCAACTGTTCCTTCCGTCAGTAGGAGAAATGACGCCAATAAAAGATCGTATCCACGGAAAAATTCTTGGAATTGAATCAAGTGTGGCACAGAAATCACAGACAAAAGTGACCTTATATGTGATTAAGGTATTTAAGACCTGACCATATATCCGATAATCCATATCAAAGAATTCGTATTCAATGAGCCGGGACTTTAGAAAAGTGACCTTATATGCGGGTAACCTTATATTGAGGTCCGACTGTAATTTGAAAATGTTAACAAAATAATATTTTTACTGTACCTATAAAGTTTTGCTTGCGTTGTTTTTGCCTGATAATTATACATAACTTGTTTATAAGTTTACTTTAAATTGTCAATCTAAACTTCATGTAAATGTCACTTCTTAGACATTCTTAAGGATTTTAATAATGTTACTTTGATGTGTCATTGAAATTATTGGGAATGCTTGGTTTTTGTTATTATTTATCAAAAATTGAAATTTGTTAAAGTACCGTAAGGAGTTTCCAGTATTATAATAGTATCTTATTGACAGTTTCAATGAATTAATTCTGAAATTGCATTACTTTTTAATATATTCATACTCAGTCTAATAACCTAGTTTTCTTCATGATTTCTATTCATTTCTGAAAAGGCAGTAATTTCATTATTGCTGTTCTTGGAATGCATAATGCTGAAATCAAACATATCTTTTTAATGAATCCTTTCTCAGATTTCTTCCTTTGATTTTTTACATGATTAGCCTTAGCAGCTTATTCTTTATTAGAGATCTTATTTGCTTCATATCGTGTATATAGAGTTATTTATATAAAAGAAAGCACCTCTTTCAGTGGTGATTTGATATTAATACCACTATACAGATAGGAGTGAGATTTATGCTGAAAAACACTTAACATCTTCGCTCTATATAACTTGTACGGCAATTTTTGAAAATTTAATTTTCAGGCATAATAATAGACTACTAATAAATAAAAATACACTGAACTGATCACCTATGCCATTGATTGGGCCCACACTAACATAGGCCTCTCTGATCACTACAATAAAAAAAAATCACCCCAAAAAAATCCGAAATTCCGATCCATCACCTTTCTGCCCAAAACCCAAACAAAATAATACCCTAAAAACCAGACCCATCATCAACATTTCCGAAAAACTCCCCCATCTCAAACATTTCCAACTTCCTCTTCACCATCCTTCAGACCTACACAAGTAAATTAGATTACATTTACAAAAACACAGCCCAATTCACACATTAAAAAAGCCATATCATGTTTTTTTATTATATTTATTTCAGACAGTTAAAGACCATTTTATTAAATATGGTGGACCAAATACAGATTTGCAATTGGGTTTTGCAGTAATAGACATTGATGATGAGAAGCAAGCCTTCATTGAAACAATGAATAAGTAAAGAAAATATCAGTAAGTAACTTTGACTACTTGTATTTTTAATGGGTTCAGGTTTAAATGCCAGACTTATTAGCAATTACTGTTTTCACAGAATAAAGATACAAATGTTTATATATTTATCCTCAACTATGTCTTTCTTGTTATTATTGAATATATATTAAGCCTTCCAAGACAGCCGCCTGGTGCTTATTGTAAAATATTAAATAAATGTATCTGTTCAGACTCATTATTTTAAAATTCCTTAAAGTAACAGTAAAGCATAATAAACAAATACATTTAACATGCAGAAAAAATTAGTATTTATTCTTTTGCAGCCTTGTTTTGATTTTTAAGAATAAAGTATTAGACTTTTTTTTTTTTGTAATTTTGTAAAAACTTAATGAACCAACATATTTCACATACTTTTTAATATTGTAAATGAGCAAACAACCCAACACATCAAACTTTGTCTACAGTATGAAGCATCTTGTTCCACTCCTTCGTTATTTGGATCAGTCTTATAAATGTAGTCGAGAGGACTGGGCCATTACTGAGTGGAATGAAGTGAAAATAATTTAGTCTTGACTATTATCCTTAATAGTACTTCTTTTAAGTATTTCTGGATTACAAGTAATTTGATCAAGAGACTTGTTAAATTATGGAATCAACAAACATTTTTTAAATCTAGAATAAGGTAAACAATAAAAGAGGCTCATTTAGCGACATCCAAGTAGAGGGTTTTTGTGTTTCGACATGAAAAAACAAAAACAATTAACCGATTTTTTTTTTTTGTTAAAAAGTAAGAAAATAAAATAATTGTTTAAAATGGCAATATATTTTAATGTAAATAAACATGTTAAAAGCATTTTTGTGTTGATTTTAGTCCTTTTTTGTCCTATTTCGGATTATCCGCGGATAATTGGGAGTTTTACTATAACATGTTTATTGTAATCTTTTCTATTAATTTTGTGTATCTAGCGTCTTAAGAAGAATAGAAAAGAAAAGATATCGTTGCTTTTTTTTCATTATTCGTAAGTGTATGTTAATTCTGCAATATTGAAATTCAAGTGTTCAAACTATTTACTTATCTTCTGATATTTTAATAATAATGTTGAGGCAGCATTTTGATAACTTGTGACTTGAAAGCCTACACTGTAAAAAATGATCTTGATGATATAACTGATGGCGATAAATTACATCACAGTATGACTTGGATTTGTTTATAAAAATAAATTATTTTCAGAAAAACAAAATGTTTAAATCATTATGTTTTGAAGTTTATTTCTTATAAATAGTAAGAACAATAAATAGTTTAGACAAGACACAAATACAAAATAAATATATTTACAGTTTTGACTTTTTTTTTTAAGGCAAAAAAAAAAAAAAAAAAAGTGTGAACATGAAATAGAAACTATAAAAACAAATTAACATCAATGCAGTTTGACAGTCAATTAGAAATTAGAATTGTTTAGCAAAAGCATATCCGTTATTTTATTTTAAACATTAATTGAAATGGCAAGAGAGAAATAATAATATCACATTGTTTCTAAGCACAGGAGATCATAAATTTCTTGAATGCCATGAGCTACGTTAAAAAGTTGTGGCTTAAAGTCTCTGCTATTTGTCTACTTCAAATCTGAAGTTAATAAATAAATGTAACATCCACAATATATATTTAAAATTTCCTAATCCCTAGTCATAGCATTACACTGAACGGCATTTGCTTTCAGAAATGGATATGTTATAGAGTAGAAGTTTTTGAAGTGAAATTTGTACTTATTTATACTTGAGACTGAATTAAAAGGAAGTGGGAGCCTTATGTGTAAATTACTGGTTAGTTTTTTCTTAGGATATAACCCAAAACAAAAACAAACACAATTTTCCTCTCAAAGTAAGATTCCTGGAATGTAATATTTACAAGAGCATTTCTTGTCAGACAAACATTTCTCTCTCTTTATCATTTATTTTATAAATGGGATGTTTTCTAGATTTTTTTTTTTGTAATCATTTGAAATAAACTTTGAATCGAGTTAATTCTGTAAGTCCAGAAACACTGAATATTGTTCTAGAATTGTAGGATTTACTGTCTCTATTGTCAGAATGCAAATAAACTGTGTGAATCAGCCTAAAAATTTATTTATACTTAAATCATCCATGAACAGAACTGTATTATTGTTAATACAGCATTTTGTCTTTTATCAGGATTCAAAGTGTTATCAAATGCTTTATATTTATAAAATCTGAATGTAATCTCCTTCAGAGCTCAAAATTTTCCTTTTCAATTAATCTCAAGTATTAAGCAAATGTTTCACTGGCAATACGCAATAGCCACAATTTTGAAATGTTTGATTTTTATGAAAAAAAAAAAAAAAAAAAAATTCTCATAGATCAAAGCTAAGGTCCTATAATTTGTCCATCAAAGGCCTGAAGTTCAACTGAGAAATCCCAGTACTGTGAAAAAGAACTATGCCTACATTCACTTATACTTATTCCACTGCTATTTTGACTATCCAAACACAGACCACTTGTTTTATGAATGACATATCTGCCTTTACGACTCCATTTCTGAAAAGAAAAAAGAAAAAAAATTAGCAATTAACTCTTATTTAACAAAAATAAGAAACATTTATAAAAGGAATGTGGAGAAGGGTAGTGCAAGTGCAGGTATTCTTTTCTTGTCATAGGAATACTTCAAACAGAATTGCATGTGTTGAATTTGACAATAAAATGAGAAGGATTTTGCTTTGCTTGTTTGCTCAAGTATCTGTCTAATCTCCAAAATAAAGAATTAAGCAACTTTTGTTTAAGTAAACAGAAAAGGTTTCGGATTTCTAAAAGTTTCCTATGTGCATATCTATTCCTATTATGCAATAAAAGACAAAACCAACTTAAAATGTTAATTAGTTAAATCAATATTTTGACAAAAGACTCTTCATAATTGTATTTCATCGTCTTTCACAAATGCTTTGAAACAAACCAAAATGATGATCAGGCAGTTGTAGTAAAACTTAAGCAGTAGCTATTTATAGAAAACGCTCAACTGTCAAACTGATAAGGCATGTCTTTCTAAGAAGTTGAATTTAGTTGTTGAATATTTGACAAAGTTGATATAAGAGTCCCTAAGGATCAAGACTAGATGTTGATGGTAGGAAATAAAGTGGGACATATCAATGCTGCAAACTCCAGTCATGGTTAGTAGTCAGACTGAAGCATATCCTAAAGAGAAAATACATGCTTTGTTGATACAGGAACAACCCGCAGAAATAGATCAGTTTTTAGAACTCTGGTGATAAAAGATGAAGTCATAAAGGAATTGTCAGCATCATACGGGAGTATTATAAAGTCACTACATTATTAGAGCAGATGTGTAACTAAATCTGCAGTTAATATCAAATCTGGTAGTGAATTCACAATCAGTAACATTTATCTTCCATTTAAATTTCAGTTTTCATAAAAATTTATTGGTTTGTAGCAAATTCTTTCATTGTAGACCTAATCCATTCAATCAAAACCAACAAAGACCTTCAATATCCTAAACTTGCCAGTAAATGTTTATTTTCCTGCTAAATAGTTTTTGAGTTATCTTGATAAAACATGTCTATTTTATTATTTTTATTTAAAATTGGATCTAATCCTTTTAAAGGCTACTTCAAGCTTAAGTACCTCTGGGTGACATGACAGGGATATTCATAGTCATTGGTACTGTCTGATAGCATGTGCTCCATAAATAAGTGGAATAATAATTATTATTGTAAAATAATTTATACATGGATAAATTCATTTTGATTTCTGCCTGATGCTGAGCTCCACTGCTTGCTCCATACAATCTGGAACAAAGGTCTGTCTCTGCACTTTTATTTTTAGTAGCACACAATTGGTTTCATATATATTCAGTATGATCTTACCTGCCTGCTCACCTTCAATTTTTATGCTGATATGATAACTACTTCTGGGTATGGCAGTTTTAATATATAGAGGTATACATCAATAAAATTTTACATATGCATGTGTCAAACCATTATTAGACTATAAAATCACTTTATAATAATTGGATATTTTTTAAAGTAACAGTATGAAATAAAGTAACTTACTTGAGAATCATTATGATTACAGGAATCCATTTGAACAAATCTGCTAGTTCCTTGTGTTTTAGCCGACAGACATAACTTATTACTGCTTATTTCACCATCTTTTGTGTAAGACCAATCCTAATTTCAAGAAGAGAGATTCAATTAAGCAATAACTAATCAGCAGAGAGAATGAAAACCATTTTTCAAAAATTTTGAAAAATGGAAATTTAAAAATAAATTTAATTCTGTAATAAATGAAGTATTAATATAAAAGCTGTGAAATCTTTTAATACAATATTTGCAAAAAAAAAAAAGCTTATGCATTTAAGGCAACATTTATATACTGGTGATGAAGGGACAACAAAACAAGCCCATTATCATTTCACACGAGTATTTTATCTCAGAACAGTGCATTCCAAACCTTATAAAACAATATGAAGAAAATTCACTCCTAGCAGTAATACAAGCAAAATCCCACAGAGACATTATTATGGGAAAGATTACTCAGTTGTAATCTTTCCCATAATTTACCAGTTGCTCTTAGATAAATTATCTTGTAGTCCTGGAAGTTCTGACAAGTCTGAGATTTGACATCTAACTGCATTCAAGAAAATCCTACACATGCACCAGTGACCGCCTGGAGGTCTACGGAAGCATGCCGACCACCATTAAGGCAATTCTATTGAGAGAGAGTATTCTACTGAAAAGTGGCCCCTAGAAAATGTGGCATCAAAGGATATGATAAGGTGCAGTATCTTGTTGACAAATCAACTTACTTAATCAAATTAGTGTTCCAGTAACCACTACCAGAGAAGATTGGCTGGTCTAGCTGATTGCGTACCAAAACCATGATACCACTTTTTTTGATGTGTAATTCAAAAATAGTGTGGAAACTGTTCTGTTGCTCTCTTTGCCACCACATTTGACTAAAACGCCATTCAAGACTGTGCTCCAGCATGTTCCATTCCTGACAGATCAATGGAAAAAGAAATAATTCTTAATGGTAGATGGTAGTAGTATAATTGCAATTAGCCAAGCAATCGTGCATGATTCATGGATGGCACTATTTTTCTGCAGAAAAATTTGAGTTACATCTTTCTATAACAACATAGAAAGAAATGCTATTGGAGCTGTTCAAGCTTTTATGAATGATCCAACAACCCTCCCCTGCTATATCTTACTTTGATCAGAATGTTCTCAACATATATGCATGCCCTCGGTCAGCCATTGCCGACAGCATTGCATGATTTCAGCCATTTTTTAATTTCTTTTTTTTTATCATTATGCAGAAGAAAATGATAAAAAAATATACAACAATATACTCTTTTTAGAAGAAGAATGTGCCAGATCCATAGGCTTCTGCTTATTTTTATAATAATGGATTGTACCACTTCCACTGCTGCACAGCCTGTGTTTTATTGCAATATGATGCTGTCTTTTATGCATAAACCTGATTGTTAGCTTATTCAATGGAAGGATCACTTTAGTTTATTGATACACATAAAGATGATCATTCCAACAACACTTCTCTAACATTCCAACATCATTCCAGTTACTTCTAGATCCACTAAATATTTGGATCAATATAGGTTTCTTTAAATAGAGGAGATGTACTGCAGTTCATTATTTTATACTGGTAGCCAATATATTAAGCACTCCTTCGTTTTTCATTTATTGCAAATGGCTTGCAAGCATCTACCACAGAAATGATAACAGACTGACTGAATCAAGCCTATATAACAGAACTTCAAAAGAAATTAATTTTATTTACAATAAAATTTAACGTAACATAATAATAATTAAAAATAGCCAACTAATTCGGCACCTCCCTTAAAAATATTCCCCAAAATTTAAAACAATTAAAAATTATATATGTTTTTAATTGTTTTAAATTTTGGGGAATATTTTTAACAGAGGTGCCGAATTAGTTGGCTATTTTTAAATTAATTTTATTTTTAGAGATCTTTTCATGGTTAGAAAAGATTTATATATATGTCTTAAGTAAAACATTAGGAAAAGGGTCTTCAGGAATTCTCTTTTTTGAGTTACATCTTTTGAAATTGAAAAATCTAATGAATAACATTCAGAAGTTCTTGTTATATCTTATACTAATTCATTCATGAGCATTATTCCTGATTATTGAGAAGACTGTTACTGTTGTTTCTCTAACTTTCTTTTGCATATTTTCCAAACATGTTTGCCAGAGCTTGACCATGTTATTTATAGATATTTAGAAATAGTTGTTAACTAATATAGATCCATTGCTTATCAGACGTCAGTTTGATTTGATTCTTTTTTTTTTTTTTTTAACATTAACAACTTCTTTCTTTTCCTTTTAGATGCTGATACACATTTCAAGCAGTCAACAATGCTGAATTTGTTTTTTCATGTTATTGACAAAGTTTAAATATGATTTTTATGAAAGCCAATTGCTTATTAGTCGTAGTGATGTCATTATTAGAAATGATGCTTCTCCCCCTTTTATTAGTCCTTTATGAAAATATGATTTTGGAGATATTGTTAATAAGAAAATTAATGATATTCTATGAAAGAGATTTCAATTGAAAAACTTACACTTTAACAAAGTTAGTGCAACTTAAAACAAACATTAAAACAAAATAGGATGTAAAGAAAAACAAATCCTTTCACTACATTTTTTTAATAATGATATAATTTGAAAAGTAATTTTAGTTGCATTAATTTCTTTTTTTAATTTTTCAATCTGTAGGGATGCCAGTACTACATCTCTTATTTTAACCCTCTTTATTCAAATGCAAATGTCCAAATCTCAAATGTTCTCAAATTGCAGGACTCACCTGAGAAGACCTTGAACTGACACAAGGTGCATATT
Source organism: Thereuonema tuberculata (assembly GCA_023159025.1). Taxonomy (NCBI): domain Eukaryota; kingdom Metazoa; phylum Arthropoda; class Chilopoda; order Scutigeromorpha; family Scutigeridae; genus Thereuonema; species Thereuonema tuberculata. The sequence goes on from JAFIDM010012231.1 coordinate 77,950,109, forward strand.
TTACAGCGTCACTGGATTTTAAATTGGAAGTGTCCAGACACATTTCTCCTTGTTTCATTTGGCCATAGGCAATATCATCTCTATTTGGTAACCTGAAAAATGTACATAGTATAGAGGTTTCTATACAATTTTCAGAACCTTAACTGATAAAGCATAAACTCATGCATTCAGTTAATACTTTTAAGTTTAATATTTCTTTAAGTTTTATTTTATTTTTATTTATCCCTGTGGACTGTTTTTGTGAATATTTGTTATTTTACTTTTTTTTTTAGACTTTAATGTAAATTAAGATTATCAACAAATTAATAATTACTGTTTTATTTTAACTATTTATCTTCTAAATGTTTATCTTCTCAAATATTATTTTATATATCTATTGTATATTAAGATCTTTAGTAAAAGCTTATAAATCCCAAACCTTTCTTGTTGTTTTCTCTAAATAGAACATCATACATTGTAAATTGACAAGTCATAGTCATCAAAGTAGTTTTAAATTAATTTATTATTCGAAACTACTTGAAAATCAAATATCAGTCATGTCATAGAGAACTAAGTGGTACTACCATTGCAGTGGACTCCTTTTACAGAGAAGATACATTGGCCACATAAATTGAAGTGGAAGTGAAAACCATTCGAAACCTGTGAAAAGCGTATCTAAATGCTTCACAGCAGTTTGCAGGTGAAAATATGACTAAAAATAATTCATAGAAATGGCATTTCTATATATCTTCCTATATCAAATCATATTATGGGAAATCTAGATACTGTGACAAGGTATTTGATACTTGCACTTACGTAGATATTACGTTGCATTTATCAGAATTTAGGTGATGTATGCCACCAAAAAACTCGCTTTCAATATGGAGCAAAGTGATAAACTTTGAACTTTTATTCATGTCCCAAGCATAATTTTTATTGAACTTTCAATAAATGTCATTAATAGAGGAAACTCTACAACAACTCCATTTATAGTTTGAAAACAGATTCTGAAAATTACAAAATTATCCCAACTCTGCCACGGAAAGATGAATTTTTTCCAGAACAATATTGAGATAAACTTTCATAAATCTGCCTTTCTCCAATGAATTCAAAAATTCAAAAATTATCAGAAAATTACCTCTTCTTACAATAACTGATATGCAAAAGTTGAAGTGAAGTTGACAAATGAGAACAAAGCTCTTCAGAGAATAGCTTTAACTCTAGGCAATGCAAACAACTTAAGTGACTTTTGAATATAAACAATAAATATGAATTCTAATTCTATGGTTGTGCTCAGAGTAATTTGGCATTAAAATTTACAGGAGTTTTTCTGTGATAACTCCTAAATAAATGAAATAGAATATGTTCTATTATATTTATTTATTTATTTATTTATTTATTTATTTATTTATTTATTTATTTATTTTTTAAAGCCAGTCCCAAATATCATCACTATTTGTAAATCAAAACTTACAGCAATTGGTTGAATCAGTTGTGTTTATAAGAAACCTACGGCTGCCATAAGCCAAAAAACTTTCAAAAATGTTGGAACTTTTATCATTTTAATCTGAAAGTGGAGCTTGCTTAAAGTAAGTTTTAACAACAATGTAGCAAATAGTTCAGTGTAATGTAAATTGGATTCAAAACAATACTAGACCAGTTGCTTTTCTAATAAATGGATTACTTGCAAAAAGCTAATGTATAAGAGGCATTGGACAGTGAGTACAGTAAGCCTATTTTAAAATGTCAGCTAAACAATAATCCCTAATCATTTTTTCTATGAAAATTTATGATAATCTTTGATTTAATCTTCTTCTGTTTGAAAACCTTAATCACTCTAACTATGCCTTATGATGCTTTGTAATTGGGTTCAAATTTATAAAAATTTCAGACGTGCATCTTTCTATATATTTATACTTTCCTTGAGCTGAAAAGTGAAAGAAAAAGAAACTGAAGATAATATAATTGTTTACTTACTGTAATTCTGGATAAACATTGTCTAAATACCATTTGAAAGATTTACATCCTAATTGTCTTCTTAATTCTTTTTGTTCTTGGATGCTTGGGAAGAAAACAATTGTGTTAAGTGAGTTAAATTTGTTAGTTTATTAAATTTATAATGTATCTCAGAAGTTTTAATACTTATTAAAAGGAAAATTAAAATTTTTTAAAAGTAGTAAATCAGACCAGAGATTTTAGCTAATGAAGTAAAACATGTTGAAGTTTATAAATTTCATCTTAGATACAATTTTTTCTATTCAGTTTGTTTTTTCTTTATTAGCTTAATATCTAAGATTCCAAAGCATATGCTTTTATAACACACAATATTAGTTCATATAATATTTTTAGAAGCATTAACAACTAAAGCTCACAATGGAATTTATAAAATAATTATAACATTTAACATTAATGTCATTTCACATTGACCAGTTGAAACTGAACGTAGTACAGCTATAGAATAAATGCCTGTTGTATACAACTTTTTGCTGTTTGTATTTTGAGCTGTCAGAATCTTTGATCTTACAAAAATTATTTCTTTTAAATAAATCAATGCAATTTTTTTTTTTTTTAGGAATTGAACATTATAGCCTTTCTACATTGCAACATCTGCCTCTTTGTTCTTTATACAATATGCAAATTAAAAATTTAAGTTCTGATATTAATCAATTGATAAATTCTTTAGGTTTTAAGAAGACTTAAGTTACAATAATTAGGCTACACAATAAAAACATTCCAAATTTAAAAAAATCTAGTATTAATAATTGTAGTTAAAACATAATTAAAGGTATCTTGTTATGTTGATCAAGATATAGTAATTCAAATAAATAAGAATAATTTATAAATATGGCCTGAATAATATATACAAATATTAAAATGCTAGTAAGCAAAAAGTAGTAGTAAAGTTAAAAATAGAAGATTAAGCAACGATAATGACGTATTAATTTTTTTAAAAAGATTAATAATAACAGAAACTCTTGATTATTAATGATAGTAGAGGTGTCTTAATTTATGTTCACCAAACACGAAAGAAAAACTTGCAAAAATAAAGTAAAAAGAAAACAAATAGGCTTATTATTTATATCATAACTATATATTTAAAATTAGTATTTTTAAAAAGTGTAAGAATAATAGTTGTGTTCCAGTATGCATGTTAAAAAAAGGTTTTAAAATGTTATGAGACATGGATTCATACAAAAATATCATAAAAAATTCTTTCATGTAATTTAAATGAGAATTATATATTATTTATATTTTTTTACTATTTAACCACTTTTTTTTTAATAAATATTCTTAAGTAACGATATAAAAAAAACATTATCAAATCAAGGAACCCAAGTAGGACATATATGGCTAGGAATGAGCAAGACACACCCCCTTACCAACCTAACTTTTATTGCTTCATAAATCATATGATATGATCTATTTATCTGTCTTGTCTAAACACAAGAAAAACTGTAAACCACTTTATAATCTAACTGAATATTAATAAGTATTGTAGTGATCTTCATATAATTTTGAGTGTCTTTGGGTGTTTTGCTCCTTATTTAAGCTGAATTCATTTTTAATTTCTTTTTAGAAGAGTAAACATCTCTACAAAGTTTCGAAAAAAATTAGTTCAAAATTTTGGTGAATACTTTTTATGCTTAAAAAAAAAAAAAATTATGTACCTTTTTTTTTTTCTTTTCTTAAAATATTAAATATTTTTCTAAAATTTTATAACTGAATTCTACTTACTTTCCAATACTTTTATGCCGAGCACTTGGTCTGGCATCATAAAAAAATCTTTTATATTCGTCTAACCAAACCTCAGCTATTCTTCGTGAATTCCTTAATAAAAGTACAAAAAGACAATGGAGAAGTTAAGCAAATAATTAGCAGCAATGGATTGTTATATATAATTCTTAAATTCGCAAAATCCATAAAAGTTTAACAGTATACTGCAAAGCTAATTGGACTAAAAGATTCATCTTTTGTTAGCAAACTATAACTTTTAAATGATTAAAAACAAAAAGTAAAACTTAATCAAGGCATTAATATTATGACATTTGCTTAGATATTTCCTTAATCACTGGCTAATTTCCTACATCAATAATTTAAAAAAAAAAAAAATATGAAGGTTTTACATATGAAGCAGCAGATTGTAGAATAAATTAAAAAAATAATTAATTAAATAATCTTAATAAAAGCAAATGATACTTTCTAAAAGATGACAAAGTCTAAATAGCTAATTAGATTCTTAAGTGATAAATATAATGATATACAACAATGGTGAGATTAAATTGAGGCACTACTGCAATTCCGATGATAATGATACTTTGGACAGAAAAAATATGAATGATTATCATGATTGTCTTAGTGTATAAATAATTAGTAAATGCAAGTATTACAATTTAAAGTCTACTGTTTTGCATACTGAGCTTTCAATTTGAATTTATAAGTAAGAAGGTTTAACATGCATTAAATGTAATATGAGAACAGAAAAAACAAGGGAAAGCACAAATTCGTAAATTTGTTTGCTTTCACGCATTGAGCTATCATCTACAGCAATCTGGAACAGCTGTTTCGTTCTTATTAGGACTCATCAGCCAGATTTAGCTTCAATGATCAAGCTCAGAACGCGTGAATACCTATGGTTTCTTCTCCCGCTCTCGGAAGTGGGACCCTGCAGAAAGCAAACAACAGTAGAAAAATCGCTAAAACAAGTACAGAAAACTTACCTTGGCCCGCTGAGCGCTGGGCACAAAAGGCATTTAATAAAAGGATAAGCCAAACGCAAAGGCGAAAAATTAATAAGAAGGTTTAACATGCATTAAATAAATTATGAAAACGGAAAAAACAAGCTAAATCTGGCTGATGAGTCCTAATAAGGACGAAACAGCTGTCCCAGATTGCTGTTGATGATGGCTCAATGTGTGACAGCAAACAAATTTACGAATTTGAATTTATGCAATTCCAAATATGAAACCTATAGAATACATGATTAGCATTTAATTAGATATGAATTAAAAAAAAACACTCCTCCACATGAATCTCCAAAATAGGCATCAGCCAAGGTAAACCTAATCATTGATGACTAAATTTTGCATCTGAACCACTGAATTTGATATGCTACTGAACCACTGAATCCTGAAAATGCTGTGTATCAATGTTATTTTCATTATGCCAGTGGAGAACAGTAGGTGGAGAGTTAACGTGAAAAGTTTCAAGAGAAATTTCAGAAACAGGCAGATGGCAGTGTTTTGATATTTAATATATTTTCCTGAGACCTGATAGATATTTTATAGAACTGAATACTATCTATCTATTATGGCTGATCAAATGCAGTGCTTAATTACTGTTTAGTACAGGTGTGTTCCATACGATGTTGCCAGCATTGTTCAAGAATGGTTCTGAATAGAAACATGACTTCCAGGTTTTATTATACTACCAAATTAATTGGATTCGAATCAGACACCATAGATAATTACAGAGTTTTGGAAAGCAATCCTGACTATAGTATACTTAGAAAAGATCATGCCATAAAACTTAGTGGCATTTTGATATCAAGAAAACCTATGAAATATTAGGAAGATGATCAAAATATTTTGATTAAATTTTGAGAAATTCAATATTGTAAAACAATACAAGAACAAAGGTGATATAAAAGTAAAAAATGATCTGGAAACAATATTCATGCAGAGAGATTGTCATGATGCGAAGAGGTTGCTTAAACCGTTCCCAAAGACTTTAAAAATATGTAAAATTTTTAAATAACATCTAAATAGCAGTAAGTTCCTTTTGAGCAGAAGAGATTTGCACAACCTTGACTTTCAAAGTGAGTTCATACTGGAATATCATTATAATGTATATCATATACATTATTATATTTGGGAATATCTTTGGAGTGCTACTTGCTTATCATTTATGAATGTTGGAACAATGGACTTTACAACGCTGAGATCTGACAGTGTAGTTGAATAAGAGAATGCCCACAGAAATAGAATGATAGTGCAATATATGTTAACATTGGTGTTCAGAGAAGAAGGGATAGGCTGTTCATGAATGCTATCACTGGTCAAAGTGCTGAACATTCTCAATATCTTAATACATATTAATGTTTTGATAACACTATGCTACCTTTTCTCCCACAAATGCTAAGTGGGTTCTAAATATAAAACTGAGACTGTGGGCATCTGATTTGAAAAAGACAATTCAAGAACTGAACTTGCTGACCTCTAGTCTGAGCTGACTTCACTTTAATATTTTTGGATAGAAGGTCAAGGCCTATTCTTCTCTGCTGATATCATTGAAGGAAAAATTGTGCATCATTCCAGTTTTCTGCTATCATGAACTTACATTACTTTTTCCAAAAGGATCATTTTTGTCATTCTGGCCAGATTACAGATTTCATTTAAAAACATTTCTTTTTTTCAGCATTTAAAGGGGGCTGATTATTTTTGAATGTTTAATGTGTGTCAAAGGGGGACATTAAAACATCTGTAATTCGGAAAGAAAATGATGCCACATATCTACTCATTATAGTAATAATTCAATAATTTAATTTGTTGAAACTAATATAGTACAATACTAGATAAATGTTAAGTTTCCTTTTCTGAATCTACTACTCCAAATCACCAAATGTTTCTTATTAAATATTGATGTATTAGCTAAATATCTAAAGCAAACTGCTTTTTTGTCTACTTAACTAAATACCTGAGATAAGTATTGGCATTGCCATCTGGGAATGTATAAGGATGCTTTTTCCTGAATACATGTCCAACTCTACTGCAAGGTACAACTTCTAAAGTTCCTCCACACATCCATGTTTTGAATGAGATCTCTAAAAAAACAGAAGCAGGCTTTAAAAACATAACTGTTTAAACCGGAAATGTTTTAAATGTGTAAGTTGGAATTCAAAGAAATGCATTAACAACGTAGAAAAATGTTGAATATTTCCTTTAATTATCTCTATATATTCTTTAAAAAAAAATGAAAATTACTTATTTCAAAGAATTTAAGACTAATAGCAGAGATTGAAAAAAAAAAAATCAAATATTTTTTTAAAACTTTACTAACAGGCAAAATAATAATAATAAAAATGTTTCATGAAGTCTCAAATTTGATTTGTTTATTTTCATTGACTTTCTTGTTGACGTAAAATCGCTTTGGATGCTAACTACCGAGTTTCATGACCTCTTGTATAGAAAAAACTTTTTGCTTCAATTAGTAATAGGACCAGAACTGAGATCTCAAATATCAGTCTTAAAACTTAAAATATACAATCGTCGGAATGCCCAATACTCTTTACACCAATTATAACAGTGCAGGTTTATTGTGGCACTGGCTGCTTTCCCACTATAAACATTTTTGAGAATGTACTTTTCATTATGTTTAAATGTACTACAAAGCAAACAGATAATCTCTCTAAATATATTAATGTAATTAAATTAGATCACTGTAGTGCTTGTATGGCTTACAGCATTTTTGTTGTAGTTTTCAACACGGTCTCTCTCATAATCTGCACTGCTTAAAACATAAACCATGAATTTCTATTGTATGTTGTTGTTTGCAATTCGTGACTTTTGCACAGAAAGGTTTGAAGATCAAGAATTTTTTTTTCTTCTTTTCCATTTTTGGAATTTTTGCAATTGTATCCTGGTCATCAACAGTAATCCTGTATACCAGAGTTTCTAAGAATCAAAGTTCTTGCGGTCCATGAACTTGGATGGAAAAAAAAAAAGTATATCTTAATTTCACTAACCTTTAGGGCCAGTGCAAGATGGTAAACAATTGCCAATAAATCAAGGGACGCCAACCATTAAGGCAGTCATGATGACATTTGTTGGGATGGCAACCTTTACAGAGGGTGGTGATCCTACAATTCCAAGGGTTTTCCATGAAACAGAGGCTCGTTTGCCCTTATTTTGACTGTTTCCTTTGTAATCCTATGTATTTTATGCAGTATTTGTGAAGAGATCCATAGGCTTCACCAGACTATCAAAGGAGTCATGACACAAAAAGGTTAAGAAGCACTGCTATATACAATATTTGTTGAATCAATTAAAAAAAAAGGAAAGTTTCAGGATAAGGCAGTATTACAAAAATCTGCAGAATCATTCGTAAATATTTTTTCATTCATTGCATTCAATCGGATTAATTCTTCAGTTTCTTTAGGGTTTCTTTAATTCTTTCAGATCCACGAGAACATCATACCATTGTTGTTGTTTTGTTTTGATTTTTTTCCTGTATTAATGCTTACACCCTTCAGCTCGTTTGTAACATTCTCGTTTGTGATTTTTCTCCTATTTTCACTAAACTTAAGAAATTTCACCCCCATTTTTTATATTTTGTTCCCTTGCAGTCTGATACCATTTTACACATCCAATCTCGTACCATTTTTAGTGCCAATGTTGGCTTCGTTACTTAAATGGTGTAGATTATTATCTATGCAATGGGAAGAGGAGGCTCAATCCATGGCAGGAATTAAAGATCCCCCCGCCCCCGAGTTATTTCTCTTTCAGACAGGCTCCACACACTGTCAAATCAGGAATGGGTATTTTTAAAGACACTGAAAATTAGACTTAAATCAGTTGCATCTTACATCTTCTGTTCTCTGTAGGTCTTCATGATCTGTTCCTTAGATCCTTTACCCTTTCATATGTAAGAATGATCAATCAGTTGATGTTGTACTACAACATTATACATTCTTTTAAGACTTACATATTTCACATATTCTTACTCTCCTTAACACCTGTCTGTAAGTTATCTTTCTGTTATTATTCATCTAAATTCTATCCAAAGATGCCTTATAACCTGTTGTTGCTTTGATTCTTTCCTCCAATTTTTACTTCTTTATCATCTTCTTTATCTTTCCCATTATATTATTTATTTCTTTTAATTTATTCTTAGAAGAATCATCTTCTTTAACACAGCTATTTATTTTTTTAACTTTTCTTAATCCTCATATTATGAAAGCATTTGTAAAGTGACCAGACTCTGAAATTTCCTTTCGAGTCCATATCTTCTTCCCAGTCATCGCCATGAGAATCAACAATAGATTAAAAGTATTTCAGATGTACTAAGCAAATCAGTTGTTTTGCCAAAATGTTTCTTTAAAATATCTCACATCTGATAGACATTTGTTGAGATATGTTAATCAAATCCCACTGCTCCTCCTCTTATTTTCTAAGCCTCCATTTCTATATTAAAAAGTTCTAGGAACCTTTTTAGATTATAGATCCATTCTAGTAAAGTTGTTTGTTGTTTACGCTGTCCTGCCTTTGTCTGTTTCTGCACAGGCATAATTTTCAACACATCATCCTTCAAAGATGATTCTAGAGAGAAATCAATGATTTCAAATTCCTTTATGGGCAATGAAAACAGATAAATCTCTTCAAGGGAACGTATTTTTCCATCTTTTACCAAACGGCCAAGTTTAGTCACAGGAATCCATTATGGCGGACTCTGCTCAAGCCAGTGGTCATGGTGGATTTCAAGGCGAATTTGTTTGTTTGTTGTTTTTTATTGATCTTCAACTACAACTAGCCAATTGTTAAAAGCACTTATTAAACAGAATACTGAATATCAAGAAGAATTAAAGCCAAGTTTCCCGTTCTTCAAATGCAAGTTGGATGATTTACCTTTAACTTTACTCATTAATTCTGACTTTCCTTAAGAAAAATATATCAGATCTCCTTCATTTAATTTCAATCATTCAGTTTAATGGAGAATCTGTTTAATATCTACTTTCATTAAACTTATTCTGGGAGTTTGATCACATGATTTCTCATTTTTAAGAAAAGTATTATTATCTTCTTTCCAAAAGTCCATTCTTTTCCATTAGTTGTTTGCTATATTGAAATCAATCATCCAATTGCAAAACCAAAAGTTTTTCTCCATTTGCTCCTGATGTTCTGTTTTCTTAGCATCTGGAATTTTTGAATAGGTCTTAAGGTTAGAAAAGAAACACAAAATTAAAAAGTTCAATCCATGTCATCTTTCCAAATACGTCTTAAGGTTACCACTGTCCCCTTCTACATTATATCTGGAACTTATTGAAAACTTTTATATCAGTTAAACCACAAAAAAAAAAAAACACCCTACTTTAGTATTTAAATGAACAACTGGATAACATTAAAAATGAATTTATCAATTTATAAACTTACTTGTATGTTTAATTCAGAATTTACAAACTAAGGGATACAGATAGAAAAGAAGGGCTGTTTTTTAGCTCAAAAACTCACCAAAGTTTTCCCCTCCCCAGACGTCCAGCGCCATGTCATATTTCCCTAGAGTCGTAAACCAATCTCGATTAATGACAAACAGACCACCAGATATCATTGGACTTCTGCAAAGGAATTTGAATCATACTTTAAAATAAGATACATATTTTGTTAAAAGTAACATTGCCCAATATAGCATGTTACTAAGTTCATTCAAGGACAGTTAGACCATGTTATCAAACGTAAGTGGTTTACCTTTGCCTTCTCTGACCACAGCATCCTTGATTATCACCAGTGGTACAAAGAAAGAAAAAGTAAACCAACTACTGTTCGACAAATAATTATTAACAAAAAATTTTAACCAAAACAAAAAAATTAATGAAATATATAAATAAATACAGCAATTCACGTTCTTCGGAGTTAATTATTGTTATTATGTTTCATTTAATGTCAAAAATATTTAATTGGTTGTTCTGCTGAGTATGGCTGTTAAAACTTTTGGTAGGACTCTGGTGAAAAATAAAACAAATGACTCAGAAGAAAGTTGAGGAGATGAAGTGATTTAATGAGAAAAGCTTATGTATGCGGAGCAGATCTTTTCAATGTGCATGTGATTGTGGGAGTAATAACTACATATAAAATTTACATTTATGGGATTTGGAGGAGGCATGTGATTGTCTGAGTACAGCCTGTGGAAAGTATCGGTTTTATGTGGATGGCATTTTGCTAGGACCGTGAAAGCAAGCAATGTAGGTGAATGGTTGTGCTTCAGTGAGAGTAAGAGATGGTATGTTTGAATGGTTTCAAATTGATATTGTGATGCTTCTCTGGTTCTTTAAAATAACTTGTGTGAGCAAGGCAAGAATAGGTGAGAAAGAACGACAAGAAGGTGTATTGTCTTCTGTAAGCTGATGACAGTGTTTTATTATGTAAGAATGAGAAGGTATCAAAGAAGCTCTTAGCCAGATTGAAAGCGTGGAAGGAGTAGCAGATGAGAATAAATGCAAAAAGAGATGCAGAGCAGATTCATCATTAAAGTAAATGGGATAATGTAGAATAGAAGAATGGATTTGTTTATTTAGAAGTTGCTTAACAGAGAAGGTGATACTGATGATTAAACAGAAAGAAGCGAATGCTGGTTTGATAGTGATTGGTGCACCACAGGTAAGTATGCATGGAATGAGAATCTATCTAAAGATGCTAGAATAGCTGTTTATAAAAGTCTGCTTGCTTGTACTTTGCTGATATAAGAAATCTGAATGCAGTATGATAGGCATAGAAGAGTCTATGTAAAGTTGAGTGGAAGAATGTGAGTTGAATAATTGGTGTTACTATGTTACAATGTGTTTCAAATGTGATATTGAGAAAGTTGCATAGAGAGCATGAAAATGAAGAAGAATGAGATATGTAGTTCTATTTTGAGACTGATTAGACATTTGAGCATATGGCTGATAAAGAATATCACTAATCAATCAATTTGATTGTGGAGTAGATAGTGGATTTGCGGCAGAAAATGATCAAAGAATGGATGAATATCTGAAAATGTGTGAGTTTCCAGGTTTGTATAAAAGCAAAGCATGCCTGAAAACAGCATATCTCTTGATTAAGTGAGTGTGATGTACACAGATTAATTAAGTTTCGTGAAAATTTAATTTATAGGTTATATGATGTGGACAAAATGATGCCGTTATATATATAAAAATGATACTTTATTTTTTTTTTTGGATTATTTGTTGGATATGATGTATTTTCTGGAATCTATTTTGATTTTTAAAGTAAATCAAAGCTTTTCAGCTCAAAAGAACAAATTAATTAATTATTAATTTTTACCAACATAATTTCCACCATCTTTATTTGAAGATGACACTACAATACATTTGGGAATGGGACAACTCGCCACGGACTGACTTGCCATGAAGGTTTGCAATTTGAACAGTGAATAAAAAAACAAGAGTTAATAGTAACCAGTACCATGCACACAAGGATAGAAGGGTAGATTTAAGATGCGGTACCATGCATGACCCCCTCCAGGATGTTTATATTGAATAATTATAAAAATGACCTTATCTGGGTCTTGATAAAAATTCAGTATTATCGTGTTCTTAAATTTTATAATAATTTCTTCGAATTTAAGGCAGTTAAAGCAGATTACTGTTAATTATCTAAGTACATATTAAATCCTCTGCAAATATTCTTGATAAATCTAAATTTATCTTGGTATATAGTTTTTTGTTATTTTTGAAAAAATGTTAATCTATTTTTTTATTTAAATAATCAAGTAAAGTATACTACTATGCTTATCAGTTGTATTTGTCATAATAATAAATTTATCCCCAAGAAGGTAAATAAAGCTCTAACTCTAGTTTGTAGAATTACAATATTTCATGGCGAGTCGGGCTTCACGGCAAATCGGCCATGGCAAGTTGTACCCGACCCAATACATTTAGCCTAAAGAACAAAGCAATTAAATTTTAATTTTCTCTGATAACATTTTTTGGTTTGCTTGAACATTATTTAGAAAGAACTTTGATGATAGACTATCAAATGGAAGATCTGTATAATTCATCGCTGCCAATAAACATTGCTGTTGAAGGGTAATATTCATAAGAGCTGAAGATTCTTTCTTATCCTAAGAATTTATCAAATAACAACAATGAATTAAATCATATCGGCTAGTAAATTCACCATGTTAAATGAATTAATGTTAACTGTATGTAAGATACAAGTTAATAAATTTAAGATAATTATAACAAAATAATTTTATAAACAAAATTCTGATACAAAAACAGTCACGCTGTAGACATTCAGTCATAAGTTCAACCATATTTTCTGTAATATAAAAGTACACTACACTGATTTTGATTCGATATTAATTTATAACAGTCAGAAGGAACTACAGCAAATGCACAAGATGGTAAATTACAGTTATTATGTCCTGATGCATTGGCCTTTTTATTCTATGATACACTGCCTGACAAAAAAAGTGATGACCCAGAAAGAGTGGTCCAATATTAACACATTTCGGTATATATGCATACCATTAATGTGTGAGTAAATGATTAGAATCACACGTATCTGTAATGTGTAGAACGCCCACCAGAGTGCATTCGTGATGTCACCGCCCTGTTGTTGTGCAGTTGTTATCAGTCATCTGCTGTGAAGACAGTGAAGAACGACATTGACATACAGTATGAAGCACCCGCGATGCCGCACAGATGCGTTCAACAGCCTTTCCACCAATTGACTGCATTTGATAGAGGCCGCATTGTGGGACTCCATGAGGCTGGTTGGTTGTATCGTGCAATTGCCAGGCATGCGGGCCATTCAGATGTCACAGTGGCCCAATGTTGGAATCAATGGGTACATGAGGGTGCCCATGCACGTCGTGCAGGTTCGGATCTACCAAGAAACACCACCCGAGGAAGGACCGTCGTATGGTGCGCCAAGCAGTGTGGAATCCCAAGACGTTGGCACCCGCCATCCGCGAACATGTACTGGCGACTCTACAACATCCTGTGAGTTCCCGCACAGTGGCTCTTCGACTCGCATCCGCCGGACTGGGGTTCCACCACCCCATGCATTGGTTGCCATTGACACCAGAACACCGATGTCGGCATTTGGATTGGTGCCATGCCCAGGAGGCATGGACAGAGGACAAATGGCATCGCATCATGTTCAGTGATGAGTCCCGCTTCGCCTTAACCTCCGATGACCATCGTGTTCGAGTGTGGCGGCGTCAAGGGCAGAGGGCACATCCTGCCCATATTGTGGAGAGACACACAGGCGTAACCCCGGGCATCATGGTGTGGGGAGCCATTGGATATGTGTTCAAATCACCTCTAATAGTATTTCGGCAGACTTTGATGGCACAGCGATACGTCATAGACATTCTGCATCCGCACGTCCTACCCGTTATGGCTCAGCACCCTGGGACAGTGTTCCAACAAGATAATGCACGCCCACACACAGCTATGGACTGATTACAGCATGTTGAGGTCCTCCCGTGGCCAGCAAGATCCCCGGACCTCTCCATCATTGAACACGTGTGGGATGACATTGGAAGGGGACTCTGTCGCAGTACCAATCTGCAGGATCTGGAGGAACAGATGCAACAACTGTGGACGAACTTGCCTCAAGAGAGGATCCAAAGGCTGTTTGACACCATTCCGAGGCTTTGACACCTTTGGCCGCATAAGGGCATGCATTGCGGCCAGAGGAGGTGCGACACCCTACTGACCTGACGCCAACTTTCCACCTGTAACTGCCAATGGCCTTGTCTCTTTCATCCCATATTGTAATGAGTTCAATAAAGTCACATGATCTTTCAGCATATGTAGTTTCATTCACTTCCAACCACTCCTTCTGGGTGTATCACTTTTTTTGTCAGGCAGTGTATTTTTCAAAAATCAGATAATTCAGAAACTTAGTCACTGCAGCAATCTGATGTCACTCACATAGACAGTAAAAACAAAAGCAACTTCTGTAAAATTTAGATTCTGAAGTGTGTATATATATACACTGAAATGCCAGGAAAACTGGGAAGGGCACTACCATGTCTGTTTCATGCCAGTTCACCCTTGCAGTTAACGGAATCGTCCACAAATGACATATATATATAATAGCAGATATCTCTGTAATCTAAAGTAGTTGCATTTGTAGCTCCGATGGTAGCTTATCAAGACTTGAGCGACTCTGAATGAGATACGATTGTAGAGGAAATTATGACAAGTTCAGATTCACGCATTCAGCAATTTCAAAGGTGTAACTGGGTTACATGAAATCAAGAGAAAACATTCAAGACCAATGTGGCTGAAATAAAAGCCCTTGATGAACGTAGACAGCATCAGCGTCTGGCATGCATTGTACTATCTGGCCCACTTGGAACATTGCCACAAATAATAGCACAACTCAATGCTGGGGCCAGTACTAGTATTAGCAAACAGTGCAATGATCCCTGTGTTCTAGGGGGTTCTGTAGCCAACAGTCCACCGTAGTAACATAAAGGTTCTACTAAAATGTATCATAATTGATCATGTAAAATGATAATCAGTTTTTTGGAAGAAAGCAGGCTTTGCTTTTAAAAACCTACAATAGCCCATGAGGAAATAGAAGTGGATGGATTGATATCAATTCTTTCCCAGCGATTTTAAGTTTATAACCATTACAAATATCTAATAATGAAACAAATAGCAAAATTAAAATTAAACATTTAAATTTGTTTTAAAAAGAAATCAGGGGGGCATATATCCTATAATATAGGATTTTATTTCAGGGGTAGGGAGTTCCGAGCTAGGAAAATGACAGGTAAAAACAAAAACCGAGTCGCTTTTAAAATTTAGGGTGGGGGCAAAGATCTCTTTAGCTTGTTATCGAATAAAAAACAAAAAAATCCTAAAGAAAATTGGGTAAGTAGATATATTTTGAAATATCCCCCCCCCCCCCACTATATACATCTTTGAAAGAAATATTAAAGCTCTGTTCAATATTTTATTCTGATATCAACCTCATACTGGGAAATCAAGTTCCTGATCAAATTACTACTACTTAGAAACCTAAGATTATCATAAACACAGCAAAGGGTCTAAATTTAATGTCTGCCTCCCCTTTTAAATCATAAAAACCCCGTTCACCTGCTGTCCTTACTTGAAAGGTCGAGTTGGATCTGTTCGAGTCGATTTCTCTTCTTTGGTCATGGCTATCCATTTAAAATGGAGGCTCCAATCAAACCCTACAATGAAACAATAAAATATCTGAAGTTATTAGAGAAATAATTATAGAAAACTCAAATGAGTTAGGAAAAATGCTTTTCAAATTTTAGTGAACGATCGGCAAAGTGGATAGATTCTATTCAAGGAAAGTTGTCTTTCATAAAATAATTTCCTAGAAATTAATTTTATGTTTTTTAAAAAAAAAAGGAAGGAAAGTAAATAAAGAGAAACGTAACAAAATTGATTCTATTCTTTAAAAATCTCAAAGCAGCAAAATCTTTCGTTTAGCTAAATGACGTTATTTTTCAATGACAAAACTTCGTTTGTTTTTTTTCTTATATCATTTCAAATAAAATTATAAAAGAATTTATTTATTTAATTATTTATTTATTTATTTTTTGTACATTTTCCATTAAGATTTTATTAAGAATTTTATTTATTTCCTTTAAGATTTTATCTGTATAAATGATTTAATATTTACTGTAAAGTATTTTTATTCGCAAGCCTTTTTTTAACATTACATTTTTATAGCGAAAAACCCCTATAAATTCCAACCAAACTAAAAGCGGGTGGCTTACACTAGCCAAAAAAAAAAAAAAAAAAAATGATGGAATTTAATTGATGGCAGTTTCTACAGAACTTGGTGGAGATACAGTTGTAAATTTTTTATTACAAACTTCCAGAGGGTTTTCAAACCAATACACAATGCCCTTAATCTAAGATTAACTATATGGCTTAAATCCACACACACATAGATGTGTAGGAACTTGCAATATGGTCATTCAGCTGTTTTGAATAAATCTTTGAATCAAAGATAGCTTATATGTGAAAAGTGAAGTCTCAAGTTAATGTTTTTATGCACTTTTAAAACTTCTGGTATTGGCCTATTTAAATCATTCGCGGGGGTTGGGCTGATGAGTCCGCAGAAGGACGAAACGGCCGTCCCCAACTCCTTCCCCATAACTAAAACAGAGAGGCAATTTCAATTTTTATTTAGATTTGTGCTGGTTTGTTTCATTAGTCATATAAGCAGTTTTTTCACGACAATATTTGGCATTTATGTATTATGTGATAAGTCTGCACATCACGATTTAGCTTTGAGAACTAGTGTGTGAAAACTAACGTAATCTGATTTAAAGTTCTCAGTTTTATATTTGCAAAATCGACAAATTAAAATAAATAACAATAAAAATTATTTATTTATTTTCGTAATCAAATAAATACAAATTATCAGATATTTCTGAACGGATTTTAGCTAATAACAAACGATATCTGATATTTTTCATTATGAAATTGAGATTTGCTTCTAAGAATGTTGAAAATGTAAATGAATCCTTTATTTTTGTTTCAGAAGTTTTAATGACTTTTTAAGTCTTTTAAATTTATACTTTAAATTTAAGCATTTTTTTTTAAACCTCCTTTACTAATGCCTCAAACTCTATGGATGTGTGAATGTGGGGAGCCTGTGTTTTCCCTTCTAATAACTTTTAAAATGGTGAACAGATCTCTTTGAAATTTGCGTGCATCTTTATGAAAACCAGATGACCTATAACTTCTATGTTTGAATAGCTTTTTTTGTGAAATTGTGCACGAAGGGGCGAAACAAACTCCCATAGAACTCCATAGCATTTTTTGTCGATAAAGTGCTTAATGATTTGATCTAAAAATGGCCAAAATATTTTATTTATTGGCTTTGTTCTAGAAACGAACCCTCATTATTTGAATCTATTGTTAGAAAAGTATTTCTTACCGCCTTTAAGATCAGCAGATGATCCTCTATACTGGAAAGTATCTACATCGATGACATCTATCACAGGACTCGCTACAGTGTGAACATTCTAGAGAAAAAGGCAATCAAGTGAATCAGTTTTAATATGTTTTTTTTTTATTTAAGTAACAAAGAAACCTATGAAAAATAAATAAATAAATAAAAATAAAAAAAGAGAAAACAAATTAAATAAAACAAGAAATGAATTCAGCACAAATCTAACCAAATTGCCTTTCTGGTTCGATTATCGGGAAGGAATCGGGAACGGCAATTTCGTCCTACTTGGGGCTCATCAGCCCGATCTCCGACTTCCCCGATAAAAGATCCAGAAAGGCAAGATACTTAAGTGGAGGTCACCGTCACCCCTGGCAGTGACCCCCGCAGAACAAAAAACATCAACAATAAATGTTGTGCTAATTATCACAACTAAAAACCTCTTCCTAATAACTGATAGGACTGTAGGTTATTTTAATACAAAGAAACAATACAAAGTTAAAAGAGCTTAACGTGCTGCAAAAGAATTCAAATTAAATAAAACAAGAAATGAATTCAGCACAAATCTAATAAAATTGCCTTTCTGAGAAAAGTAACAAAAAAACTTATCTTAATTTGATTAGCAATTTTCAAAATCAAAAACGTAATTTTCATTCCAGAAATCTGAATTTATTAATTTTATTTGAATAATCCTGGACCAATGAGAATGTTTTGAGCTGAACATTTACTGTTAGTCTTCGACTGTTTTCATTTATCAACTACTATTTTGGTGTTAACTTATACAATTAAATTCTCTTATCATTGGCTGAAATACGATATAACGAAGATCACTGTAGATGGGATTTACTGGATCAAGCTTCGGTCTTCAGTAAAGAAAGATAGCTCTTGAAATGTAGGCTAGAAGAAAAATGTGGAATTGACAGTAGAAGGAAGAACTCATTAACAAGATATGAATACAATATTTATTCTAATATTTAACTTGAAAACTTATTAATTTGCTTAAGTTTTGGGTTGTAAATTAAGTCTTACAGTTTTTGAGAACGCGAATTTCCAACAACACCAATGTATGTAATTCTTTGTATGGAAAATTTGATATAGTATACTATTGTATTTAGTTATTATGTGAAGGCTGAAGTATGGAATGTCAAGGGGAAAAAAAAACGAGCAATTCCGATACCTGCCTTTTTGCAATCAAAGTTTGAACGCTGCCAAAACCGCTGCAAACATTCGAAGTGTCTACGGAGAAGATTCTACGACTCGTAAATGGTTTTCGCGCTGCAGAGGGGGCAATTTCGATCTGCGAAATTCGGAAGGCCAACTAACTTCGATGAGGACCGGCTGAACGCTCTAATCCAGGAAGAAGGCCGTAAAACAACTTGTACACTAGCTGAGGAGATGGACTGCAGTCACATGACAATGGCTCGACATTTACATCGATTGGAAAGGTGCAAACACTGGGAGCATGGCTACCATACAAATTGTGTTTGGAGAACCCATAGCATATCTCCCGAGTCCGCCATTCAAGAGCTTTGGATGGGAGGTTTTACTCCAATGGCCGTAATCTCCGGATCTTGCCCCATCTGCTTATCACTTCTTCCGAATTATCTCCAACAATTTTGAGACAGCAAGATGAATTTTGCGGGGCCCTTGACGTTATATGACACCGGCCCATGACCCGTCATAGTCATACTGGGTTTGAAGCACACATATAAATACATATAAATATATAGATTTTTAAAGAAATATCATATTCATTAACTGAACGTAATTTCTTAATTTTGAAATATTAAAAATGCATTTATTTTCATCCATAAACCTCTTTCTTCTAACCAGGCGCGGGGCCCCCTCAAGCGCGGGGCCTTGGGCGGTCGCCCCGTTCGCCACCCCCTAGCGCCGGCCCTGCTATATTATTACTCTTGAAAACTTGTAAATCTGACTTGTATTCGATATTAGGGATCGTAATTTTTACCGTAGATTAGTAATTATAAAGTAAGAATTTTTTCTTTTTTTTAAGTTTATTCATCCGATTTTAATTTCTAAATTAAAATTATTATTCGTTCAGATAATAGAATTAATTGTTTACTTTCCGAATTTTTCTTTTAGAAAGACATTCTTTTTCTATTCATAGATCAGCAAACTCAGCTAAAATCTCGAAGGTTCTCCTTTTTCCTTGATCTTGTTTTAATCTAAACCGATTATTAAATTAATATACTTTTTATGATTGATGATTGATATATACTTTTATGTTAATGATTGCGTTGAGGATCTAATAATTTCCTTTGAAAAATTAATTCCAGCCAAGGACGTTTTTTATACACGGAAACATTAAATAACACACTTTATGTAGGCCTATGTATTTTACTTTCTTTGATTTGTTTTCATTTTGTTTCATTTGAGTTTTCAATTCCAGTGAATTTTCTTCTCCTTGAATATAAAGGTCACAAAAAACTTAACCGTCGAGTTTAATAAAATCAGATTTTATGAATTCTCCAAATGCAATGGAACAAAAAACAAACTGAAATATCAATCAAATAAGTTTAATGTTTTTCGAAACCAATTATAAAAAACGAAAAAAAATAAATAATACTTGATTATCTGGTTTCAATTAACAATTATTTAGTACTTACATTCAAAGTAAGGACTGGTTTATTTGTTTTTTGTTTTGCCGTTTCCTTTATTTACTGTTCTTGTGGCTTTCGTCTTAAAGATACTGATATTTGAATATATAACAATGAACCATCACACACAGTCATTAAAATTGAATAAAAACACTTAATAACAACATTTAAGCTTAAACAGCTTTAAAGAGTTTAAGTTTTAAATGTTATTAAATGTTTTTATTCAGTTTTAATGACTGTGTGTGATGGTTCATCTTTAAATATTCAAATATAAATTGCCACACGTTAAAACTATTTTAACCAATATTGATATTATACTGTACAATGACGTTAGGCCTTCTCCTTGTTATCACATAAAGGGCGACGAAATAAAAGCTAGCGCATAAAACAAAATTGGGAATTGAATACAGATGATAACTGCAGGTTTTATTTAACTGGAAATAAAAGTTAAACAAAACTATATACATTTACGAAAATTGTATATAGATATATCTCCATTTACTATATATATTTACTATATCTATGCAAATAGATAAGCACTGCTACTGTCATTGACCATTATACAGGGTGACTTGTAAGTCGACGCATTCTTTGCAGAGTGTGATAGTATAGCTATTTTGCAATTGATTTGACCAGACTATCCATTATGCAAAACTCAATAGTTTTTGAGATATGTTATTTTTGTATTTTTTTTTAGAAACGTATTCCCAAGTACTATAATAGCAAAAATAAAAAAATAACAATAAAAAAAGAATCATCATTTTTTTTTTTTTTATAATATTTCCGCTTCCCTCGTTAGTTTTCCAGGATTTCTTGACTACAATACCATTAGCACACAGTATGTTAAAAACTTCAATACGGTAAAAGTACAAGAGTTAAAACCTACACTTCTAAAAACCTTCAACCCAATTGTACATTCAAGTCGATTTACAGTCGGACCTCTATTTAACGAAGTCACTAAATCTTGAAAAAAAGTTCGTTATATGGAAAATTCGTTAAACAGAGATTCACCTTTTAAAATTACTTTAAACTACATAAAACAGATTTAAAATACATAAACAATAAATATTATTAAAAAAAGTAATAATTTTAATATCATAACGCATACATTACCACACGCGTACTTAAATTTTACTAATAAAGTCTGTTAATTTTGTCTCTAAGGGTGTTTTTTTTTTAGACGTTTTTTTTTGAAAAAGTGTTTTTGCTCACAGCACGTCTCACATCATTGCAATGCACCAAAACCCCTTCAGGCGTATTTTCTTCAAATTCTAATCCGCGTCGGATTGCTTCAAATGATTTTAGCATTTCATCATTCGAAGGTTTTTTGATTTCTGCATCATTATCATCTTCATCGCAATTCATTGCTTTTTTTTTTTTTTATTTTTTACACTGTCCAAAATATCCGATCCAATTAGTGTTTCCGAGGTCTCAACTTCAAAATCAAGTGAAAGATAATCATCAGCACATCATCGTTAATTTCTTCTTTTTCCCTCAGCTGTATCTACATTTATTTCATTTCCCCTAAGGGAATATTAATAATAAAAACATTTCAAGGAGAAAATAAAAATAGATACCACGAAAAAGTTCGTTAAATAGAAAATGCACTTCGCTATTTGGAGGTTATTTTACGAAGAAATTAGCAAAATGTTCTTGGTTCCAAAGAAAAGTTCGCAAAATAGAGAAATTCGCAAAATAGAGGTCCGACTGTATTTCTTAAATTTGATAACACAATAAACGTACAAATGACTAAAAACGTCCCTGTTTTATTAACTTTCGAATGAGGTATAAAGGTTTAAGAAATATCTTCTACTTCCATAAATAATACAAATTGGTTGACATTGATTTTCAAAACGAGTACCTCTATTTCTTATGCAAGCACGAGTCCTTCTCGTATTTCTGCTCTTGTGATTGTAGTACAGTCGTCCATATATTTGCTGCTCCATCTTGTATTCTGTTCATCAGTTCTTCTCACATATGTATTTCTATTGCATACACGATTTCTTTCATAAAAATCTAGGGGCGTTAGATCAAGGCTCATGGCAGGCCATGGTATCGATCCTCCTCTCCCAATCCATCGGTTTGCGATCCACCGGTCCAACAAATCTCGACAATAGTACAAATCAGTTCTACTATCACGTAGTGAAGTCGAATTTAATCTTATTTTATTGGATTCTTCTTTAATTTAAAAGTCGACATGCGTTTCTCTTTTAATTTATACAGTCACCCTGTATAAATTAAAAGAGAAACGCATGTTTCTGGGTTGACGATTAACGCTAAAATTCCAAAACAAAAGACCTGGAAAGTATTACTGTGGCTGCATTACTGTTTATTATGATCCAGATTACCAAAGTTTTATCTTCTAGTCAAAGCTGTAACTTTGTATTTAAAACGTTTTTTTTTTGTTTGTTTTGTTTTTAAATTAAAGATTTTAACATTCAGTTCATCGCAACACTTTATTGAAGTTTCATTTTGTATTGTAAAATCTCCATTTGAAAAAAAAAAAAAAATAAATAAAATAAAGACAAATATTTTACTGGTTTTTATAGAACAGATTTTTATCGTCCCTGGGTTTAGGATTCTTAGGCTTTTTTTTTTGTTTGTCTCCTTTCTATCCATTTCTATTCTATACAAAAACGCAGTCTGAAATTGAAAAGATTGCCTTTCATGCTATAAATTTTCTATCATAGAAAGAAAGAAAGAAACCTAACCAATCAGAAAGATTCATTTCATTTGAGGGGGAGGGAGAAACTGGATAACACTGGATATCTAGAAGTCTATGAATCTCAGAAAATAAAATTTCCTAAATTGTTTCTTATCGAAAATTAAGGACTTAAATAACTTTCTGATTACACTAATTCATGTCTTCTGGAACTGAGCCGAATTCAAAATAGGAGACATCAGAAAAAGATTTGCTAATCAAATTGAGCAGACGGATTGACAAGAACACATCAGTGCTACGATTTACTGTTCACGTCAGAGAAGGAGATTTCATAGGATCAGTGAAAATATTACAAACAAAATAAAATGAAACGTTAATTAAACATTTCAAAATACAGACTTTTGAAAATGAAGAGAGGGAGGGCAACTCAATGACTTAATTTTGTCTATCCCTCTTATGAAGTCAGAAAGTAAAATAAAGAAAAAGTGAGGAAATTTATAAATAAATAACTATCGCTTCATTTAGAAATAGTCGGTGTTGGAAGGTCTGTCCCAACAATGAAAATTATTCGAGGAAAAGCTCATACAAAACACTAGTAATCTCCAGATATTAGACACATTGCCACAATATCACAGTCAATCTACTTAATTCAATACAATTATTTTAATTCTAGTCTTCTCAAAGAAAGGTCAGTCAACGCCTGTCATATACTTGATGTTGACAGCATCATTTAGTTCATTCCGTATTTGAAATGCTGACCACGAATAAGATCTTTGACTTGGAGAACAGGAAGAAGTCAACCATGAGACAAGAGGAGAATAAAAGAGAATGATTCATCAATAAGACAACTCACTTTTCCGGAAATCTATGGAACAATCAAACTACTGGGCTTCTTGTTGAACTCATCTAGATTTCCGACAGATAAATGTATTATCTCAACCGGCAGAAAGAGATACAGGACCTAACTCATTCAAGTTTAGAAAAGTTTAGAATCGTCATTCAGCAGATCTACCATTGGCAAATCTACAACAACCAGTAGAGATCATTATGTTCTTTAGTCCTTTCAACTACTATTAGCCATTTTTTAGTAGGGATATTGTTTCAATTCATGGAGGTTGATGTTCAATTTTGTTTCGGGAAATTTAGGAAGCCCACCTCCAACAACCAAAAAACAATGAATGTCGTCTTTCGAGGGGAAGTTTCTTCTGGGAATTTCTCTTCCATCGCTAGACAAGAAAAGAAAACGAAAGAAAATACAACGTCTTCTATACCATATCGGAAGTGGTGGGAGTGGGGCCGGATCATTGCTTCCTTCATGTTGATACACCCCAGAGACTACTGATTATGAATATTCATAGATACTTACGAAGCAGTGAAGCCTATATTGGTTATCTTTGCTTATTAATAGTTCATTAGTATCTGATAGGATTTAATTCTCGTCTAACTGAAGCAACTGCGTTCTGGCATTTGCCGCAATAAATCTATAATCAATATCCATATTTGATTTCGGAAAAATAAATCAATAATTTCAAAGCTCAATAACTTGACCTCCGTCTTGACTCAATGTCGTTAGAACTGAGTTAAAAAATTGTGAAGGGGGTGGGGACGACAGAATTTTCAGACAATTTAAAATTTAAGTTATTGAGCTTTGATTATTATTGATTTTGGTTTCTTAATTTCAAAACTTTCAGAAATGATTTTAAATTCATTATTGACTTCGGAATATTTCGAGGATTTTTGCTTTTTACGAACATGAAACTTCACCTACCCAAGAATATAAGACTTCGTTCTAATTTGTATTCATAAAACTCAGAAAATTATTATATCTTTTTTAAAAATTTGAACTGTTTCACTGCAACGTAATCTTCGTATATATATTAAATTGGTAAACATTTCGGTGTTTTTAAATATGTAACTGTTTTGAATATCAGTGTAGCCTATTTGACTAAACACATGTATGCCATCTATGTTTAACGTTAGACAAAGTAACGCTACAATTTCAAACATTCAATTTAAGAAAAAAATATTTAGACTTATTATGTCTAAATTATAATTATAATATTTATCAGAAGAAAAATAAATTCAAAAATTTGAGTTCTACTTCAGAACTTCCAGCACTGATCCCAACAAGATGAAAATTAATTCTTTGAAAGAAGCGCTTTATCTTAAAACATGCACCAACTATTGTTTATTTTGTTACTATTTAAATTCCGTTAATTACATATTTTAGTTAGCTTTAATGAGGAGGAGATACTATACATTGCAGAACCGTTTCGATAACAGTGCTTTATCAATTTTATTTTTTTCCAAATAAAGACAGAATTTAAATAGTTTGTGGAAAGACATTTCAATCCAATGATCAGGAATACTTACAGCGCTTAAATTTTCCATTAAAAAGAAACTAGTTCCAGTTCTAGTTCCTTACTCAAAATGTGAAGTAGTTCCTCACAAAACAAAACTTCATTTCCAGTTTCTCTAAAAAGGGAACTCCGAAATTTCATTTTAGTTCCCTTTTATAACAACAGCCAAAGGTAATTAATATTCTTCTGACATTAGGTTCGATAGACAATCTCAGATGGATTTAACTATAAAATTTACAGGTTCTGTTCATGGATTCTTGAAAAGACAAAATATGAACATTTATCAGGAAAGGAAATCCGTCCCATTATGATAAAATGAACACGTCCACTTAAATGTTCCTAGAAAACGAACTCCTTAATTCCTTATTATACAGGGTGTATCAGTTTTGCATACAAAAGCAACAATCAAATGACCTGCTCAATTTCGTCGACGATATGTTAAATAATCTTCGGTAGTGATTGTGGTATATGACCCTTTCGCAGCATGTTTTGTTGCAACAGAACCAGTGTCTTCAAATGTCTTCTTCAATGCAGCCATTTGTCTCACGTTTTGGAGAAAAATCATTGTCATCATCAAATAAACGTCTTGATGCAGAGATGTTGCTCTTAGACTCATAAAATTTAATAAATTTAATGTCGGACACACGTTGATTTAATGTCAACCGGAACACACCACTTTCCTTGCCTGCCGTTGTGAATTATCGCACGGTCACTAACGCGCGTTCAGTGTCACTCGTTGCCACGGCCCTCTGAAATACTTTCTCATTATTTATAATTCTTTATAATTATAATTCTTTCTCATTATTTTCCTCATCTACAAGGATATGCTGAATACTAAATTGACCCTTTTGTGATGAAGAGAGAGATAAAAGGTTGCGAATTCTGATTTTTTTTTCACTTTCATATAATTGTTGAAGGGATATATGATAATTTCCTCCAGACATCTGCCTGTAGAGACTAAACCTTTCTTCCAAAGGATCAGTCTGAAGCTTTCCAAGTAGAACATAATCAGGTTTGATGTTTTGCAAAATAAAAACAGTTAATTCATATAAAGTTTGGCAAGTGCAAGAAAAAGAGTTGAAAGTGCGTGCTGTTAATCCAGTATAGAGTGTTCCTTGACACATTGAATTCCATCTTACTAACCAATTATTCATCAAAATTAAATAAGTTAATTGTTCTTGATTGGTGTTAGTGATGGGAGACAAGTCATCATCCCTATATCTTTGATTCATATAGGGTGATTTACAATTAACAATTTTCCACCAACGTTGAATTATTTCAATGAATTTTACAGTTCCCTCCCATCCAATCAATTCTGAAAATTTAGGTCCAAATTCCTTAAGTCCAGCAACAGTGAATGAATCAAAAACCTTTACAGCTAATGATACCTTTTGGCGTTCAATAGTAGTTGGATATACAACTTTATAACTTAGGCTTTTTGCAAATTTCAACACATTATCTTTCTCCAAATTATACAAAAATCTTACATGCTGAAAATTACACTCATTTATCTGATTTGGATTATTTATATCAGGAAATTGGAATGTACAATTCTTGGAATTTAACCAATTGTTTCTAATGTTTTTAAGAATATGTACAGGATCATACATAAAAAAGATAGGTAATGATAAATCAGCTGGGTTGATAACTGCTTTGCCTCCAAGTGGATGAGGAGCAAACTCATGAAACATTGAACAATTTATATTATTGTTATCTGTTATTAAACTTAATACTTTAAAACCAATTGTATGAAGACCTTTTAAAATTTTACATACCAAACTATACAAACTTAAACCTGTAAATTTGGATACAGGAGCTATTGCTATTACATCTTTGTAATTTGACAGTATTGAAGTAACTTGAAATACATGAGCTGTTTTTGCAATACTTGAATCATTAAAACTAGTTCCAGTTATTTTGCCACCTTTAAAAGTTAAAGATGGATCTACATAAATTTCATCTATTAAAAGAGATACATATTTTTCTCTTTCTTCTAAAAATCCACATCTTTTATTCAGATATTTATTGACAGGATTAAAAAAATCAGAATCAACATTTAATTTCTTAGCAATTTTAGACAGAGTATTTGGATGAGGTAGTATTAACAATTTTGTTTGTCTCAAAGCTCTATAGCATGCAGGGCTAGAAAGAAAAATTTTAAAAGATAAAATAAAAAGTTCTACAGAAAAGTGTAATCTATGCTTTGATATTTCAGTTAGTTCCAATTGTTCAATTAAAAACAAAATCATTTTACTTTTATTAATTTCAGAATGTGAGGCAAATTTCTTTAGTAAAGTAACTGCTAATGTGAAATCATTCTCCTCTTTGCTAATAAGATTTTCATCGTTGCAAATACTAATTAATTTGTCAATATTGTGCGTTTCAGTTACAGTATTAAACATAATCAAATGTTTTTTTAGATTTGTAATTTTTTTACTATCAATATAAATTTCAAAACTTAAGTCAGAATTAATAACAACAGAATTAATTAATTTTGGGCATCCATCTAATGATATTTTACATAAAATAACTTTATCAGGAATTATATAAAACAAAATATTGTTTGGCAAAGGATTCTTTGAAATATATTGATTTATATCATTCAAACATTTAATTGAATTTCGAATTGTTTCTTCATGAAATGTTGACAAACTTGATTCCAATGCTGATGAAAGTTGCTCCTTCTCTCTTTCGTCCCAAGTTCGTCGTTTTTTTGGCAATGTTTCGGTTAGATGTGGAGCAATAGGTCCAACAACTGTTGGATAGGCATCTTTCTTTAATTTTATATGATCACGTTTAACAGAAATTACATTGCCTGAAGAGTCTGTAAAAGTGTCCTCTCTCACGATGAAATCTTCGTTGAAATGTTTTATGCACACTCCAGAATTTTTTGTTGGGACGAAGTTTTCTCTGTGTATTTTCACAATCCAACGCTGCAAAAGATCTTCTTCTTTTGGAAAAGAAAAAACAGGAACATAACTTCCTGTCTTTTTGTAATTTGACTTACAACCAGGAACAGCACATGTCTTCGGCATGATGAATGTTAGGCCTAACGCCCCCTCAGTTGTTTTCCACGATAAAAAAACAGTGTAATCAAATAAAATACTTTGAAATAACTGTTTAGATATTGGAAAACTGAAAATTAATTCCAAACACTCACTAATCCAAAGAAAGTTGAACAAAATAGCAACAAAATATCCAATGTTCACTGAGACAGATTTCCATGTGCTCACACACACAATGAAAAACTACGGGGTTGCGCAAAAGCCAACGGTCATCGTTACCCTTCTTTCATGACGTCAGAGATAAGACGATGACGTAGTTGGGAGGCCTGTAGTTCAGAGGGCTGTGCTCGTTGCCCATACTGACGTCAGGTGCATGCCCACTGTTATACACTGGAGAAGCATTCCGGTACCACGCCTTATACTAGGATACCACTGTTCTTATACGTATAATGTATAAACTACTCTCAAAAATGGCTCCCAGGAAGAAGTTATCGGGTCCAGCTGGTACACTCTACATTTTAACGAATATTTACAATAACGAAGGGGGAAATATTTGAATTTCGGGAGTGGAACGAAGTCTATTTGCAGTTGTCACAAATTCAATTCATAAAATTTCACTGTTTCTTAAACTCTATCTTTTGTTTCGCTTATTATACGATGAGGCATAGGCGTATTTAGGAGGGAAGGGCGAGGGGGGCTCCCCCGTCCCTCACCGCCCCGAAATCTCGAAATGTATAAAATAGATCCTATTTTCTTTCGTATCTTTTCTTGGCAGGTTGAGAGGACCCCCCCCCCCCTTTTTTTCAAAATATTTATTTTGGCTGTTAGAAGCTGGTTCCTAAGTTGGCCCGCCCCGAAACAGAATCCTATATAATCCTCTCACTTAGTTTCGAGTATTTATTATTTATCATTAATTTTCCAGTTCTGCTTTAATTTTCACTATGAAATAAAATGTGTTGGTGAGCTTTTGTTACCCTTATAGATTGGGTCAAAAATTAAGTCTATAATTCTATCGAACTTTATAAAAAATTAGAAAACTACAGGAAATTAGCTCTCGCTTAGTGAACATTCACGTAACGAAGGCTCTTTGGAAGTCATTGCCATGACTGAATAATGGAATCTGAATTGTTTTCCATTTGAAGTAACAATTTAAAAAATACAGTCGGACCTCTATTTAACGAACCTCTATTTTGCGAATTTCTCTATTTTGCGAACTTTTCTTTGGAACCAAGAACATTTTGCTAATTTCTTCGTAAAATAACCTCCAAATAGCGAAGTGCATTTTCTATTTAACGAAGTTTTTCGTGGTATCTCCTTGAAATGTTTTTATTATTAATATTCCCTTAGAGGAAAATGAAAGAAATGTGAATACGGCTGAGAGAAAAAGAAGAAATTAACGATGATGTGCTGATTGATGATTATCTTTCACTTGATTTTGAAGATGAGACCTCGGAAACACTAACTGAATCGGATATTTTGGACAGTGTGAAAAATAAAAACAATACAGCAATGAATTGTGATGAAGATGATGAAAATGGAAATGATCATGATGCAGAAATCAAAAACAGTCGTACGATGAAATGCTAAGATCATTTGAAACAATCCGATGTGGATTTCAATTTGAAGAAAATACTGAAGGGGTTTTTGGTGCATTGCAAAGATGCGAGTCGTACTAAGCGAAAACACTTGTTCAAAAAAAAAAAAAACAAAAAAAAAAACAGACTTTATTAGTAAAATTTAAGTACGCATGTGGTAATGTACGCCTTATGTCATTAAAATTATTACTTTTTTAAATAACATTGAATAATAAAAGGTGAATCTCTATTTAACGAATTTTCCATATAACGAACTTTTTTTCGGGATTTAGCGACTTCGTTAAATAGAGGTCCGACTGTACAATTATAAAAAAATGGAAAGTGCAAAATATTTTAATCTCTTTTTGCCGTAAGAATATAAATGAACTTCACCCACACAAGAACAAAAACAGTCCCAATTAAACGTGATCTAAATGTTTAAAGAGGAGAATCACAATTGAAGAAAGATCTTTTAGAAACTTTCATGTCTTTTACTTTTAGTGATTTAGTAAAAAAAAAAAAAGAGGGAAAAAAAAGTGTGGAAATAAATTTTAAAAATTAACTTTTAAAGTCTATAATTTTAGAAGAAATTGGAGTAACAGACAACTGAAGCAAATAAGACCAAATTAATGCGATAATTCGAAATCAAACTAGTGTGTTAAGTACAGTAGTTTTTTAACAAATAAAATTCCACAACGAACTGGACAATAATTTAAGGAAAATTATGAGTTTGTTTGTTTCTTTTTTTTTCTTTACATTATGAAATTTTCGTTAATTTTGTAAGAGAGCAACTTATTAAAGAAATTAATACAGATACTGCTTGCCCAAGCGATAAAGACTGGGTTTGCCACACTACCAAAATAATGGCACAAGCCGAAGGGGAGAATTACATTCTAAAAGTTTATTATACATGTATTTCTTATTCTGTGTGTGTATTTTATCTTCGCGTTAATTTTAAACTGAATTTTGTGCAGTAATTTTCACTTTATACATCTTTTCTTTATACGTCGTTTGTTTCTGTTCTTGTCGGCACATACTCATCTCCCCTATTTTCACGCCGAGAAAGAGGTGGCAGCGACAAGTAAATCACGTGACCAGTCTCTTTCGTCTGTCTAAGCAGTCTACTCCGTTAATCGGCACCTCGCTTCTCGACGTTTCGCTAAACAGACCCTCTTCAATTATAACTACAATCTACCTTATTCAAGCGATCTATTTCATCATGTTTCAACGAGTAGCCTAAACGTTTATTTTCTTTTTCTTTGCCTTTCTCGGCCATTATTTCAGTGTATCATACATGTAGGGTATTATTTAGTTTTTTGTTGCACTCTCAAGTGATATATAGACGTTTAGTGGTGACCTAAATGCATTTGTAAGTTAAATAAAGGCTATGCCTATAAGTACAAATTTCCCAGTAAAGCTACGATTTAAAAGCATATCTTGTTAGCTTCGACTAAAACAAAAGCTTGACAATTAAAATATACCGATAGCCTGAGTATCAGATAATAGGAACTTTTTTTTCAGATGTGTTTCAAAGAAAATGTGAATCCGGATTGGACAGGGGTTGTATTCCGCGTCAACCTTTACCAATCTAATGACAAGTAGTGTTTTTTTGTGTTAAAAGAGCCCCACAACAATCGAAACACTTATCCTTACAAAAAACGTGTTCGATTAGAAAAGCTTTTCATAAACTACGAACCTCGGGTTACGAACTTAATTCGTTCCAGAACTCGGTTCGTAACATGAAACGTTCGTAACCCGAAACATTGAAATCAATGAAATAGAGACGATCCGTTTCAAGATGAAAGAATCTGTGTATGTCCTTTTGTTGAGGGATTTCCTCACTCCTGGAAGAGATATAATCTCGATAGTTCGGCCCCGTGCCTCGGGCCTTCTTCGGGAGATGTTTTAAAAGTTAATCACACGAAGGTATGCGCATAACGAACGACTTCCGTCGTTGGTTTCTCGGGAGAGTTGCTCATGTTGTTGGTTCCGAGCAAATGGTGACTGCACTGAGAGGAGAGGGGGTGGACGGACCGAAATATCGAGATTATATCTCTTCCCGGAGTGAGGAAATCCCTCAACAAAAGGACATATACAGTATCATGTCTCACTCCTCCTTCAGGACCAAACTTGATGAAAGAATCGTTCCTTTTTATTTACATCCGGCGTTTAGCTGACAAAACGCAAAGACTACGTGTACTTCACGTATTAAATAAAGAGAAAGAAAACAACCAAATAAATTAAATGTAAAATAATTAAATTTAATAAATACATTACACAAAATAAATACATTACGATGTCTTGTTTATACATCGGAAGAAGAATCATGTGGGCGCGGAGAGATACTTTCAGATGCTAGGTGAGACGCCTTTGGTGTGATTTGGTCACGTAACTTGTAACTTTGTACTGTGTGCGAGCGTTTATCTCCAACGTTAAACCTTGCTCTCTCTCTCTCTCACATTCGTTCGTAATCCGAGGCACTGTTCGTTACCCGAGACAAAAAATTTTCGAAGTTGTTGTTCATAACCCGAAATGTTCGTGACCTGAGTCGTTCGTAACCAGAGGTTTCACTGTATGTGGCAATGCCAGTTTTCGAATCCCCATATGGTAATATTGGAAATATTGATGATAAAAATAAAAACGCAATTGCAAAAAATAAGAACTTATAAAATAAAAAAAAAAGCGTTTAGAAAAAAATAAAAAAAGGAAGCAGTTCAGAGATCAACTGAGGGTGATAATTTAACATGAAAATGAACTTTTTCATAGTAATGAAATTGAAAGCCCAATATTTGTAGGTCTTCGACTCAAAGCTCTTTACTTATTGATCTGAAATCAATACCAAAATCATTTCATCCTCGCTATAAGAATGTAAACCTTCTGCTAAAGTTTCAGTATTGTAAAAATACGTATTGGATAAATAGTTTTGTGTTACTTCATTACAGTTGGACAAACAACGGATGGATGGTTTTTGGACTACAGCGCTAAGAACCTTCTGATCCGATTAGTATAAAAACAGTTAGAAATCAGTAGAGATATTTCCTTATAAGGATAGAACTTTGTTGGCAAATAGTTTAGGGTTATTTTGACCAATGACGTTAAATCAAATCTTTAATATCCTGTGGGAACTAACAAACATGTAGGAGTGCTTGGAAAATCTGGCTTTTTTTTTCCATTATTATATAACTGTCTCGAAACTATGTTGAAGTAAGGTGGTCTGAGAAGCGCTTTGTCTTTGAGACAAATCAAAAAAATTAATGTCAAATTTACATTCGCAACTTTCTTAGAATATGAAATAAATAAATAAATAAATAAATAAATAAATAAATCATATATAAGTTTTCCAATTCTGTGTGTGTATATCCCTCTGTGTAAATAAGAGATCAAAAAGCTGAAGCGCAGTTGTATCGGATGATCCAAGTGTTGAACAAAACCATCCTTATAGAGTTTTTTCACGCTCACATTTTCCGGTATGGCACCTCATCAGCTGAGCCTCAAGAAAAGATCAATTATGATGCTCCTTCGCAATATCAATCCAAAGAAAATGTAATTGCACACGATTGGTCGTTAAAGAGTGTCATCGCAATTTAAACCCGGCAGAAGTTCTTTCGGAAAGTAACAGAGGTGATATCGTCACTATTCCCAGGATCCATTTTCAACCGAGTGATGTCAATTTGCCATTCAAGGTGAAACGCCGTCAGTTCCACGTAATACAAGCCTTCCAATAAACAAAAATTTATTTATATTTCTAGCAATGCATTTATTTTATTTGTTCTATCCGTCATAATATATTTAGTAAATAAAGATTGACAGCGGTATGCTGTAGCAATGCTTCAGAAATGATCCAAGTATAAAAATGCGATCACAAAAGTGCAAACACTGGATAATTCTATGATCTTTTGTATAGGCCTAATATTCAGATAAGAAAGAATATCTTGAAAGTAAAAAGAACCAGCCCTGTCTAATGAATGCCAAAAACTAAACATAGCAATTTCAGAGATCCAAAAGCAGATGTTCGTTTTCAAACTGAATTTCATGAAGTAAGAGCTGTGACACTTTAAACGTATTTTTGATAATCTGCCAAATGTCAATTAAAACTTGCTATTAATACATCCACAACAATGTGATCCTAAAGTAAAAGACCGCTTCAATGCATATCTAATTAAACTCCGTAATTAGATCCAATGAAATTAGACAGGAATAATTTTGATGTTCAAGTCTTCTTAAGCGAAATGGAGTGGAAGAATTGGATATTTTATGTTGCTTTAGGCCTACAGAATATCAGTCAACCGAACATTTTAGATTTTAGATTACAGAAAGTGAATAATTAATGAATAAATAAAATTGTTAAATTCAAATCATTTTAAAAACGTAAAGAATTGTCTGTAATCATGCGTGAAGTATTATTCATTTTATGGTTTTTGCAAATTGAAGAATATTATAATTGGCAATTTATAATGTTGCATTAACATCATTAAATTGAGAAAGCGTTAGTAAACAATCAATCATTTCTTAATTAAATAAAACAAAGAAATCATTTCCACTGTAATGAAATGATTTGTCTGGGGAACACTATCCCATTATAATGATCAATCAAAATAGATTCAAGCTATGAACATAGATCATTAAGATACTACTGTAAGTCAACGCATCAATTTGAAAGAAATTTGAAGGACATTTTGAACGGCTGCCGTATGATCAATTTCTTCCACATATATTTTTCGAAAAAAAAAAATGAAAAGAAAAAAAAAAAGCAATGATAAATGTAGGCCATATCTTTGTGCAATACATCATCTAATGTAAATAAAATTATTTTTAATTAAATTTCGTAGATTGCCATTCTTATTTTTTTGCTTCGCGGTGATCGTAAGCATTTTGACTCCTCCTAGCGATTAAAATTTGCGAAATTAATGCCCTTCTATATTCTCACTTTTCCAAGCTATCGACGGTTTATATGACTTCTCTTGTTACCAGCGAATAAGTAAGTGCAGTATTTATTATAATAATTAATATATACAGTCGGACCTCGATATAAGGTCACCCCTTGGGACCTCGCGAAAGTGACCTTATAAGCGGGGGTGACCTTATACGATTCATTTGTCAATAAATAAGCATTATATAAATACAGTATAATTCTTTGTCAAATTTAATATGTATAAAAATATCAGTTTATTATGTTATAATTACTTAATTTAGTTGAACCAATTAAAATTAATGGAATCAGAAAGAAATTATTTAAAAAAAAATTTAATTCGGAATAAAGTTGTATACAAATAGTACTAGTATGCTCAAGCAAAGTACTGATATTCAACTGACCTTACTTAAAATAATCCATAATACAGGACTGTCGCGATTTTGGTTTCATACAATGTTTTCTAAGTTTTGTAGTTTCTGAAAATTTAATGCTCTGAGCGCTTCTGCTTGTGTCACCGCTTCACTTTTAGTATCACTATCATTATCCTCACTTTCTAATGCATTGGAATCTAAAACTTGCAAAACGATTTCGGAAATCGAAGCTTGAGAAGTGGTAGCAATTTCATCATCAATTCTCACATATTCACTTTCCCCTTCTATAGCACAGACGCGATTTCTGAGATCTTGTATTAACACAGGTAAAGGAATATCGTCTTCATCATCTTTTTTTTCTTTTTTTTTTTAGAATTTGAGGGGGATGAAGTGCTTTGTGGAAAAGCTGTCCCCTCTGTCAGTAGGAGAAATGACGCCGATAAAAGATCGTACCCACGGAAAAATTCTTGGAATTGAATCAGTGTGGCACTGAAATCACAGACAAAAGTGATCTTAAATGCGATTACGGTATTCAAGACCTGACCATATATCCGATAATCCATATCATAGAATTCCTATTCAATGAGCCGAGACTTTAGAAAAGAGACCTTATATACGGGGTGACCTTATATCGACGTCCGACTGTATTTGTATATAGTGACAACACTCATAAATCCATTATTTTTAATGTAAATAGTCGAATTTTTAAATTCTATTGTTTTTCGTTGTCCCTCTCAAGAAGAGAGAATTGTACTGATACAGTGCAACTTGGATAAATCGAACGTCTTTAATTCGAAATCGTGGTAATTCGAAGATTTAATTCGAGAAATTTAATTCGAAGATTTCTCTTAGTCCCTTGAATTTCTTATTAAATCAATGTTAAAAAATCGTGAATAATTCGAAGTTCAACTTCCTTAATTCGAAGTTTTTTATGAAAAATTTCAAACCATAACGACTTTTCGGCGTTTCATCGTTAAGAAATTCGACACGTGACAACTGAAATTCCCTTCCCGCCACCGTTCGACACGTGACGCTTCAGACGCCATTCGAGCTTCCTGCTGTCAGTGTCACCATGTCTTTCAGTAAACCAGTGTACAAGAATTTAACGTTCGCTGAAAAAGTCGCCGTCATTCGCGAGGTGGAAAAGGGTGTGAAGAAGAAATGCCAAATCGCCAACGAGTACGGGATAGCGCCGAATTTCGTCGGTACGTTCACTAAACATGCTTGATGATTTTGCTAACCTTAAGCGACTGCATTCTACAAAACAATCAGACATTGCAAAAATTTTTGAAAAACTATAATTTTCTGTATTGAATGTAATATGTACTGTAGCTTATGTAATATAAATCTTATTTTTTTCACATACATGTAGTGTTTAAGTCGTTCATACCATGATCTTTCTGAATAAATATTTATTTATTGACAGAATAATCTTTTCAAGCATTCAGTGGACCTGAAATTAAAGTTAAAAGATGTAACTTGTTTAATTCGAAATCTTGGATAATTCGAAGTTTTGTAGTGGTCGAATTATCCAAGTTGCACTGTAATAAGAAAAAAAAAGGTTTTATTTTGTTCATGTCACAGCAAAAATCCCGTAGGCGTAATTTAGATTAATTTCCCGAAATTTAAGCTTAGTGGAATTTAGGAATTTAAGTTAAAATATTAAGAATTAAGATTTACGTAATTTTAAATAATCGAGGCGCTTAGAATAATAACGGCAGATCCCAACCAAAGTTCATTCTGAGAAAAATGACATTTTCTGTTTCTTTCCAAAACTTGGAAAGTTATTAACATTAAGACGTTATATTTTCTAGGTCTTTAAAATAAAGAATTTCAAGTCTATATGCAAATTCTTGAACCATTGAGATTATTAATTTTTGTGATTTTGTGTTCTTTATTAGACCAAAAAATATACAGAAGAAGAAACATGGTGTGAAATTGACACATCCTTCATTTAACATCTTGAAATAACTAATCCAGCTCTGTTTCCAAATCTTCACATTTTTCTTCATCATGGACACCATCATGAAGAAGATTTGTATAAAAATCATGATAGATGGGTAGTATTTATTTCAGTACTTTCATCAAGTCATTGTATTTAGCTTTCTTTATCTTTCTCTGTTCACTGTACTTCTGCTGTAACTTAAACAATGAAACATGTGAACTTTTATCCCTTTTCATAAAATTAACTGTTTGATGCACATCAAAGTCAGAATAACTAAATCAAATTGGCTTTGCTTCATTCTTCACCATGACATGATATTTGTAGGAAAACTTGCGCCAGATTTCGTCTCTGCGAAGTCTATCCTTTTTATATGCCTTTCGAGGTTCACTTTTCTGCATTAAATTAAACAAATAGGCATTCTGCTCATTATAATCGCAAAGCCCATAAAATTCTGAAAACAATGTGTCCTTCACATCGTGAGACAAACGTTGAAACACGCAAGTTGAATCAGGAAAAATACAGCATTTATCTAATTGTTCACGTTTTTTATCTGGAACCACTATGGAATTTTTGTTACATTTGATTTACCACTATTTCTGCACAACTTTCTTTTGTTTATCACCGATTCAGTTGCCTTTCTCACTCGTTTCTTTCCTTTTATCGAAGATTCAGGAATCACATCTGCAGACGACGCCATGTTGACTACAACGCCGTGAACTTGTAGTGGACTTTAAGTAAAGCACTCCGAGTTGGGATATGTCATTGTTACTCTGAGAATGAGTTCGTTTTCACTCCGGACAAATTTTAAAGGCGGCAAATGAGGGCTTTGGCATATCTCAATTCGTTTGATATTTTCTCACATGAAAGGTAGATGGCATAAGTGTACAGGAATGCTTCTATCTCAATATTCGTGGTTGGTTGGGATATGTCGTTATTATTCTGAGCGCCTCAATTGTTTTTAATACTTTTAGATGATTTAATTAATATCAGATCAGTTTAGTAATTTTAGTTAATTTCAAGAGTTAATCTTAAAGTTATAAATCTTAGTCTCGCAAAATAGAATTAAGTTTCTTTAAAGTTGGTTAATTTAAGCGCTTTTGGAAAAATTCCATGTCAGGAAAGGTGGAGAAAGGTAATTAACGATTGGCTGATTGAGCATCTCCCGCGCTGGGTGTGATTGCAGTTTCGTCCTCTTTATGGACTCATCAGCCACACACAGTGGCGGATTTAGCACTTGAGAGGCCCTAGGCGCAATTCAATTTTGAGGCCCCCTCTAAATATTTTCATTATCTTTGGGGGCCCGGGGCGGGAGTTCCATTATTCCACAACCAAAAAAAAAAAAAGGAAATACTAGGGTGGATGGGGCCCCTAGGCTGACTGGTTATGCCCCCTAGGCTTGCTTTTACAACCCAAAAAAAAAGGAAATCTTGCTTTTACAACCAAAAAAAAAAAGGAAATACTTGGGAGGATGGGGCCGCTAGGCTGACTGGTGAGGCCCCCTAGGCTTACTTTTACAACCCCAAAAAAAGGAAATCTTGCTTTTACAACCAAAAAATAATTTGTTTTTTTATTTTGAAAGGTAAATTTTGAGGCCCCATTGATTGATGAGGCCCGTGGCGCGCGCCTCCTGCGCCTATTGGGAAATCCGCCACTGGCCACACAGACCCTATATCGAAACCTCAGATCGCGAAACCAAGTAAGGGAATTCACCGATGCACCCGCCTGTGGTTTCCCAATAAAACAAAAGCATAATAAAAAATCAAAACAAAAAAAAATTATTCTCTTGATTTCGCGATATGAGCTTTCGACAGAGGGTTTGTGTGACTGATTTATACATAAAGAGGACGAAACGGCCGAACAACACTCCACTGTTGATAGCTCAGAGGCGAACTCTTGTGATTACTTTGGTGACTTTTTGATTTACTAATTAATCCTATTCCAAATTTATAGGTACGCTATAATTGACTGGAACTTTACGTTGTCGAAGATTATGGATTTTGTAGTTAAAATTATGTTAGTTAGTAAATCGAAGTATTCAAATAATTCTACAATAAATTGCATTGGACCAATTATTAATAAAAAACAACAACAAAAAAAACCAAGGTAATTAATGCTTTTAGACAGTGTCAAAAGCAAAGCGGCCTCATAATATGTACATTTGTACAAACAAAATAATTAAAAGCAAGAGCATATGGGTCAATTAACTATTCTTTGTACCTAAGTTTGTCCCGAACACAAATTTAATAAAAATTGATTTTGGAAATAATTATTGGACTTTATTTTTACCCCAAAGTATTATTAGGTCATTGATCAAAAGCTTTAGAGTGACCAATGTTAGTTTAATTACGAATATTTTATTATTTTTACTGTAACTTAGGAGACAATTTTTCCCCGCGAGTGTTTGGTTTCCCTGTTACTTCAGAGACTTCGCAAACTCCTAAAGCGAATGTTTTAATACAGATTGGTATTAAATATACAAAATATATGTTAAATAGTAGTAACTGATAGTAAGGATATGCGACAATAACAGGGAAAAGTAGGCTGTTTGTTTTGTTTTGTCCCGCAGGGACAGTAACGCAGGGGACAAATTACCGCCATCATCTCACTAAATAAAGCAAAATATTGCTCTTCAAATTAAAAAAAGTGCTCTGCCCGTTATCTTCACTAAAACGTCATTCAATAATCGTAAAAATGTGCTCCATAAGAAGTTAGATTTTCGATTTTTGTTTGTTAGAAAATCATTATGTTGTCACTCGCGTTTAGTACAAAGAATAGTTGATTGACCCATATAAATGCAAGACCGTTCCTTTATGTTTTACAGGCAAGCTATAACCTTGAGGCCGCTAATACAATGCTTAGTGCATCATTTGAATATGTTAAAGAATTTATGAAACAATACGTTTGTAAATATTAACAATGACGTCCTGTTAGCAATTGTTAGTATTGTTATGTAAGAAGCATCAGTATTATTACTGTGTTAATTGTTACCATTATTACTATCACTGCTAAGGAAAACGTTAATTTTGGGGTCAGGGAGGGGATCTACAGGTCTGAATTTTTTACGTTGTCACCTACTTTTGGATGCGGAACACAATCGTGAAGGTTTCATTCTAATATCTCTAACCGTTTGGCCGCTACAGAGTGTGAAATACAGTGTGACATAAAGACAACACAAAAGCAATAGCGGTTCCCTATGTAACATGGGACCGCTTAAAAACAACTGTTCTCTATGTGCTTCTGAAAACTTGGAGACTTGAAACAATGCAATCTAAGTTCAATTAACATATGAGTTTTGTATCCCCCACCCGCCCCTCAATATGACACCTAACCTCAATGAGCATGTGATAATGCCACTGTTAACTACCATTTTTAAATATTTAGAATGCCCCAAAAAAATCTATAAAAATCTGTATTAATAATAAAGACCTTTATAATTCCTTACCTGAAAATTTCTTCGCATTTTAATAACTTATTCTTCGCTTGATTTTGTACTAGGAAGACAAAAGTAAGGTTGCACCAACCCTAATCGAGGGTTCTCCACATTTTGGTCATTGCCATTCTTTTTGATGCTTTTTCTATTACACCAGGCCTGACTATGAGGCCTTTCTGTATCTCGTCCATAAAAACACTTTGGAGCTTAAAGATAGAAACGAATTGACTGAAATTCTAAAATTTAAAAAATTTAATTTCAGAAATTTGAAGCAATTATAATAAATATTATGTTATTATTTCATATTATCGTTATCAAAAGTCGATAATTCTGATATTTGGTAAACTATTTTCCCTCCAAAAACAAAACATCTGTTGCGCTAATCATGGCTGATCTCGTACTCAAGTGGACAAATGCAGGTAAAATAACTATAAATATTACTATTGTCCTCCAAATGAAAGTTGGCCGGCGGAAGTTTGAACTGCGCAGCCCTTCCGGTAGCTGATCAATTATGTTTTCCTGTCAAAATGGACGACGGCGCGGCGTCTGTTCTCACTGAGAAAGTACAGTTAACTTACAATAGGCTAACGTTTAATTATCGGAGAAGTTGTAATTTAGAAAAATACTTGTTTATTTAGAGAATTTCATTTATAAATTATGTCTCTCAGATTTTAGGTTTTGAAAGTATCCCTTCACAGAGGCAAGTATTTCTCTTGCTTGACCACGAAGAGTCCTTCCAGGCTATTTTTCTCCGCTGACATGTTGATAACGCAAAATTAAAGTTCTCTCTAACATTTAGCATTATTTCAATACTAATCGCTAATAATAAATATTTTAATGATTTAGAAATACAATTCCCTTTTGATAAGTAACCAGCGATTAGCAGAAGGGCAGATTCCTGTCATAAGATCAGACGGAAGTGCCTGACCAGACTAATCGATGGTAGTTGCGCAGATCTCACAAAAACAGGGCGGCCAACTCTCATTTGGAGGAGAATAGATGTCGCTTCGCTCCGGAAACCTCGTATATGTAACGAGATCACAGTTCATGACTGTATTTATTCAAAAAAGCCGCATGACTTCAAGTAAACTACAAACTAAAACGAAAAATAAATTAAAGTTTACATTTTAACAAATACATACAATTCTAAACAATTTCTCTATCTACAATATTTTTAGGGTTTTACAGTTTGAAATATTTTCCTTATCTAAAAGAATTCTGATGAATTGACCATATAACAATACGCCTGTTGACTGGCAACACTTCCATCGTGCGGACGTACGCACGCACAGACACACACACACTTTTATTTTTTTAATAATACAGATTAGAATTACTAAGAATGAATAAGTTTTACAACGGATAACATCGTTATTATTTTACCATAATAAGATTTGAAATTAAAAGAGCACTGCCTGTGTAATTGTTAATCTGTTTTTAGGCTGAAAAATTGTCCTTCAGTTTTCTCTTGTTCTTTTTCCCAGTTTTTATTTCGATCTAAGTTTTGCAAAAAATAAATACAGACATTTAAAAACCATCAAGAAACTATATTGAAAAGCATCCTAATTTATCAGGCATTTAATTAATTTCAATTAGGTAAGATATTGTAATGATTTTTATTCACTGAATGTATATTTGCATTTATGTTTTTATAATAGCCCTATTTATTCATTGTATATTCTTAGTTATCTTACGTTTATAATTGTATTTATCCTTAATCAGCATTTGTTCTATTATCAATTGTGCATTCTAATTTTTACTGTTTATCATTTAATTCCGTTATTTTATTCAAATTTTCCGTTGACCGTTGCTTCTTTTCTCTGATTCATTATTATTTAAAAAGACATTTAAATATCAGTTAAAATCCACGCGTAATTTAAGTCCCCCAATCAATTTATAGAGCACGGCAACCAATCACAGCCCTTGTACATAAACTATTTAAACCCCTGCAGCAAATGAGTAAACAGGGAGTTCTTGCCAGATCTTATTCGAGTATAATCGTTTAATTTCACGAACCACAGGCAGCAAACATTCACCACAACACAACCGTATTCATTTATTTTTTCTCCAAATTTTATTTCGAGAATTCTACGATGGTTAAACTTAGTTCTAGAGTTACAACGATGGTTAAACTTAG
>JAFIDM010012231.1:78001448-78023112 GCA_023159025.1 Thereuonema tuberculata
AAATGGTTAATTTTTAGTTTATTTTGAATAAATCTTAAAATGAAAATCATAACTTTATAAATATTTTTAATAATATATTTTAGTTTCAATACAATATTCATTTCAATAAATTATTTAATTTACTAAATAAAGTCATTATCAGAAACTTTAGTGAAGAACCAAGAAACAAAAATAAAGAACTGAAACTACTAGCAATTGTTTTTATTAAAGTATATTAACCCAACAGTGGTCCCGCTATTGTCGCTGCCCCTGAAGGGAAGAATGGGCTTCACTGTAGGACCGCCAGAGTTTGGGGGAGCCACCGTCGCCTATTCTACATTGAATCAGTGGAAGTTTACATTCTTCTCCTATACGTTCTTTGGCTTCGCTCCGGAAACCTCGAATATGTAACGTGATACAGTTAATGAATGGAAACCAGCATTGTATTTATTCAAAAAACCGCATGACATCAAGTAAACTTAAAACTAAAACGAGTTTGCATTCTAAGAAATACACACAATACAATATTTACAATTCTAAACAATTTCTCTATCTACAATATTTTTTAGAGTTTTACAGTTTGAAATATTTTCCTTATCTGAAAAGAATTCTGATGAATTGACCATATAACAATGCGCCTGTTGCCTGGTACGCTTCTATCGTTGCGGATGTACGCACGCTCAGAAACATACACACTTTTATTTATTTATTTTAATAGTACAGATTAGAATTGCTATTAATGAATAAGTTTTCCAACTGATAACATTGTTATTATTTTATAATAATAAGATTTGAAATTAAAAGAGCACTGCCTGTGTAATTGTTAATCTGTTTTTAGGCTGAAAAACTGTCCTTCAGTCTTCTCATGTTCGTTTTCACGTTTTTTATTTCGATCTAAGTTTTGCAAAAAAGTACGGTAAATATAGACATTTAAAAAACCATCAAGAAAATAAATTTAAAAGCATCCTAATTTATCAGACATTTAATTAATTTCAATTAGGTAAGATATTGTAATGATTTTTATTCACTCTATATTTTGGCATTTATCTTTATATAATAGCCCTATTTATTCATTGTATATTTTTAGTTATCTTACGTTTATAATTGTATTTATCCTTAATCAGCATTTGTTCTATTATCAATTGTGAATTCTAATTTTTACTGTTTATCATTTAATTCCGTTATTTTATTTAAATTTTCCGTTGCCCGTTGCTTCTTTTCCCTGATTCATTATTATTTAAAAAGACATTTAAATATCAGTTAAAACCCACATGTAGGCCTAATTTAAGTCCCCCAATCAATTTATTGGCTGCGAGTTGGAGGTGGCGGGTTGGACTCTACGTTTAATTTTTCCACTTCAATTCTCCTCCAAACGGTTCCTAGGGCCTAGC
Source organism: Thereuonema tuberculata (assembly GCA_023159025.1). Lineage (NCBI taxonomy): Eukaryota > Metazoa > Arthropoda > Chilopoda > Scutigeromorpha > Scutigeridae > Thereuonema > Thereuonema tuberculata. Next base: position 78,002,819 of record JAFIDM010012231.1, read on the forward strand.
CAACTCTCTGTAGAATGGGTACCGGGTTTCTTTCCCGGCAGTTAAATCTTCTGCTAGTCTAATCGTGTAATTCAGGGTCTACAAAGTTTTTAATCTAAGTGCCACACTGACTCCTCCACTTAGTCCCAAGGGCCAAGACCTAGCTAGCTCATCATACCAACTATACTGTAGTTTTGAATTATGCAGAAATTTTCGTATTGGGACTAGCCGGCGAGTGAGATATCTAGGGCGCAGGGAACGGGGGTGGACTTACCATATTATACTGCAGTACGCTGGCTTAGCTGCGGAAAAGTTTTAATGCAATTTTTTGAGCTCCAAGCAATAATCGAAATTTTCTTGAATGAAAAGAATCGTCCTGTGGCTGAGTTACAAAACAATGAGTGGTTATGGAAGTTATCATTTTATATAGATTTAACTAAACATATTAATGACCTTAATTTAAAATTACAAGGAGAAAACCAGCTTCTGTCCGATTTATAACTCATATTAAGTCCTTACGACAAAAAAAAATTTTGTTGTTTCAATGTCAATTGAACAAAAAATGTTTCAGGCATTTAAATACATGTCAACCATTCAGTCAGCAAACTGAGACTCCATTTCCGGTAGATTTCGCAATTGAAGCTTTGGGTGATTTAAAAATAAATTTTGAGTCTCGTTTTTCAGATTTTGATGCAATTGCAAACGATATCAAGATTTTTCAAAATCCTTTAAACGTCGATATAGAAACCCTTGCCCCAGAACTTCAAATGGAAATGATTGATTTGCAGTGTAGCGATATTTTAAAGAAAAATATTTAAAGTCATCATTGCTGGAATTGTATAAGAGTCTTCCACTCACACAGTTTGATCAGTTGCATAAATTTGCTCGTGGCTTTTTTTTCCGCTTTCGGCAGTACTTATCTGTGTGAAAAAACATTCTCCAAAATGAAATATATAAAAAATATTTACAGATCCAAATTAACTGATGAGCATTTGAAGTCGTTGCTGATAATTTCCACTAATAAACTTGATCCACAACTGCAAACAATTGTCAGTGGAAAGAAACGGCTACCTAACTCTCATTAAGCATAATTATAATGCTTAATTTCATTATGTGAATTATATATGTATGTCACTTATTGTAAGTTTTTAGGATAAATGTCATATCATTAATTACAGTTAAATTGTTCAATTTCATATTTATATCAGTTTCTTAATTGGTCGTGAAATAAAAACATCTGATTATTATTTTGTATTATTCGCTTACATTGTAAATTTTACATTGTAATCAAAATAATCTAAGTTGGGCCGGATTGGTGGTGCTTGCGGGCCGGAGTTTGCAGACCCCTGGTCTAATTTCACGAACCTGAGGCAGCAAACATTCACAAACAATATAACCGTCATTCATTTACAGTACTTTTTCTCCAAATTTTATTCGAGAATTGTACGATGGTTAAATTTAGTTCTAGGGTTGCAACGATGGCTAAATTTAGTTCAAGGGTTACAACGATGGTTAAATTTAGTTCTAGGGTTACAACGATAGCTAAATTTAGTTCAAGGGTTACAACGATGGTTAAATTTAGTTCTAGGGTTACAGCGATGGAATCGAATCAAAGTATCGTCCATTTGATGTCGATTTTAAAGCTTTTAAAATACAGAGAAAATAACATTTAATATTAAGCAAAATTCCGACTTCCGTCGTTAATAATATGAAAACGATAACGAGGGGAATATCGTTTCATGGACAATTTTCGTTAAAAATATGGAAAGACTGCCTTCAATGCTGTATCAGAATGAGGATAATAAAGTTTATCTGTCTTGAAAATGAACTAGGAAAATAAAATATATAATTTCTTATTTACTTTCAAGCTTAATCTGGAAATGAAGGCGAAAATAATAAAAAGTATTGAACATTATAAAGAAAAATTATTGGTGAAGTATTATTATCTACTTAACTAATTTAGTTTAGTTATTCGTATGTATTTCCGTACGCGTGAGTAGTATTTATCCAGAGTCGGAGAGTGGTCTGGCAACACTATGAAAGTTAGGGATACCGCGCGCGAGACTCGGGTTCTTTCTGTTTTTTCATCGTTCCCAAAATTCGCACTCTCCTGCTTGCTTTTACAGACAACAACGTAATATTCATTACTTTACCGTTTTTATTACTTACGGGGAAGTGGGCATTTCCAGTAACGGATTCGCAGAGTCATGACTTAATTCAAATAGGTCCCGATCAAAACGTAGAGAAATCTGATGAAAGTTACCCCAAAGACGCAAATAAAAGACATTTTTCAACATTTCATTTTACTCGAAAATTGAGTAACGGTGAAACGCAACATCGTAGATGGTTGGTTTACTCCATATCTCAAGACAATGTTTATTGCTTTCCATGTAGACTTTTTTCACATTTGCAGACACAGATAGTAAAAGAAGGATGTTGTGACTGGAAAGATCTGAGTCGGATATTGCAAAGACATGAACAAAGTCAAGGACACGTGGCGTGCATGATTAAATGGATGGAATTCTATAAAGGAATCAAACACGGAAAAACAATAGATCAAGAAAATGAGAGATTGATTAGGGAATCGCAAAAGTATTGGTATAACTTGTTTGAAAGATTGATAGATATAATAAACTACTAGCCTCACATAATCTGGCATTTAGAGCTCATCGAGAATCCCTTTATGATAGTGGCAACAATGGCAATTTTATAGACCTTTTTAAATTATTATCCAAATATGATCTGACACTACGGGAGCACCTGCAACGTATTAATGAAAAATAACTTAATCAACATTATCTGAGCCATGACATCCAAAATGAATTATTGTAATTACATTAATGTCTAAATCCGTTATTGATGAAATTATAAACAGTGTTAAACAAGCAAATACGGTATGCGCCAAAATATACAGTACTGAAACTCGCGCATCTCGAACACTTGGTTACATTTGTCAACGGGGTATAGCTCCAGCTGCACGTGTTCTCAGTAGTGAAAAGGGAGTTGTGTGTGCAGTTGTTGTTGGAAATGGGTCTCTCGCCGGAGGAAAAAGTATTTTCAGTTTAGCATTATTTCCGCTCATACGGAAGCGGTCGTGAAGGTGGACCGAGTTTGAAAAAGGTGGCCGAACAATTCCAAGAGGAGTTTAATAAGACGGCACCAAGTAACACAGTTATGCTGTCTATTGTTAGGAAATTTCGCCGTTCTGGTAGTGTACTGTGTCAACGGAAGGGGAAATCAACAGGGGTTTAGTGATCGAGCCAAATGGATTTGAGAAGGTTCTGTCGTGCAAGGAACATTCAGATGAATAGACAGTGGTATCAACAGGACGGGGCGACCAGCCATACCGCTCGAGCATCACTAGCCATGCTGCAGGAAAACTTTCCGGGTCGAATCATTTCACGTGGTACTGACTTTCCATACCCGTCCCATTCCCCCGATCTTACACCACCTGATGCCTACTTGTGGGGAATGTTAAAGGAGAGTGTGTTCAACTGTGAAGATCCACCAAGAACTGTGCCTGCATTACGTGAGGAAATCATCTCCTTTTGTAGGCGTCTGCAGCAACCCTTGTTTCAGGATATGTTTGAGAATCTGCTTGAACGATATGAACACTGTCTACAGCGAGGCGGTGCACACTTCGAACACTTACATTAGACATACCGTGGTAAACCAGCACACTAATAGTGGGTGTATGTATGTATATAGTGTGTATGCTAATTTCTTTTGAGGAGAAATAAACTCACAGATGACAATAATGTAATTTTGTTCATCTTTTCATTTCAGTGCTGTATATTTTTGCACATACTGTACTACGCCTTCTTGCTCGATTGCACCAGGGATGTGAGCAGTGTTGAACAAATGTCAATAATATTAAGATTTTGCAATTCCTCAACTGGAGCGATAGCGGAACATTTTGTTGGGTTTATTAGCGTCGCAGAAACAACGGGAGAGTATTTAACAAATGCAATATTACAAGAACTAGAAAGAAATCGTCTAGATATCCAAAACTGTCGAGGACAGGGATATGATAACGGCGCCAACATGGTCGGCCTTAATAAAGGTGTCAGAACTAGAATACTCAATATTAATCGAAGAGCATTCTTCACGCCATGTGGATGCCACAGTTGGAATTTGCTTTTGATAGAGGCAGCTAACTCTTCTACAATAGCCAAAACATTTTTCGGCTTTATCAATAGAAAAGAGCTATGTGCTCTTTTCAAAGTCAAGCGAGCGTTGGGATCTTGTAAAAACTAAATTAAAATTGACTTTAAAATCACTGTCTGAAACACGATGGGAGAGTAGAATCGGAGCAGTCAAAGCGATATTTTTACAATTTGTTGATGTTATCGAATGTGTTAATGACTTGAAAAATAAAACTGATGATTCCGAAACTCTTAAGTGACTGTGAAGCAGTCTTAAACGAAATGTTAACTTTTGAGTTTATTGTTGCAATACACGTGAGGTACGAGATTTTACTACGTGTGAACAATATAAGTAAACAATGGCAATCGGTTCAAGCGAACTTGAAAGTCGCTATTGACACATTACATTCATTTTGTAGCTGGATTCAAGAATTCCGTAATACAGGATTTGAAAAAAGCGTTGCCTAAGCTCGACTGTTTGTAGAAAAAAGTAGTTACGAAATTGAGTCACAATTTAAAGAAAAAAGAACAGCAAAGAAAAAACGAATGTTGGGTTATGAACATATTGATGAATCCATTCAATCTGTTGAAATGCAGTATAGAGTTAACTTTTTTTAACAGAATGATAGATGCTATCATTGTTGACACCGAATGTCGATTCAAAGCGCTCAATGAATATTATGAACGATTTGGTTTTATTTATGATATTAATTATTTGAAATCTATACCAAAAGAGACCTTCTCAAGCATTGTAATGATTTACGTAGAATACTTCGAGAAGGTGAAAATAGCGACATACAACCCAAAGAACTCCAGCTTTTAAAATCCAATTCACTAAACTCTGTTAACGATGCAAAACAACTTATCCAGTACATTTTAGAAAATAATTTAAATTATCCAAATGTCTACATAACAATCAGAATAATGCTCACAGTTCCAGTCAGTACAGCTTTTGCTGAGAGAAGTTTTTCAAAGTTAAAATTGATTAAGACCTACTTGAGAAGCACGATGAGCCAAGAGAGACTATCTGCATTATCAGTTCTGTCAATTGAAGCGGAAATAGCGGCTGGTGTTAACTATGACATAATCTTGAAAAAATTCAGTGAGGCTAAAAGCCGAAAAATTCGTTTATTTTAATTTGTGATTGTTTATGTAATTTTTGTCAACATTTGATTAGCAATAAAACTCATATACTCATACATCAGTCTCAATGTATTTATAGTTTTCTTTCTGACTGGGAAATGAAAGAGGCCTCGCAAAGCTGATGTCGCCGACGTCTACATTTGGTCTAGCACCGCCACTGCTCCCGCCAGATGAGGCAATCGGCGCAATTGGAGGTTCTGTCTTTTGATTGGACATCGTGGCGATGACGTAGTCGGTGGCGCGTCATCCGAACCTTTTTAACCGTGTGCTTAGCCACGGAAGCTCTCGAAGCCATGTAGCAGCTTCTTCTAGCCATGTTTTTGCATTACTCTCTTAGCTGTGGTGTGCCGTGTGTTCTCGCAGCCATGTGGTCGTCGTAACTTTAACCATGCGGTTTTCCGCTTAGGCTTAGTTTTTAAGCCATTACCTTTGACCACCAAGCAGTCAAAATAGTTGACGCGGCTTGGGAATTAGTGTTAAACATTTAACTTAGTTTTTTTAGACTTGTGAAGGCAACCTTAGATAGCCTCTTATTTCACAATTTCTTCAAACTAACTACGTGTATACCCGCAGGGAACACGTGTGCTACTGTAAGTCAGTTTAAGTGAATTTGTTCTTAATTGAGTTATTATATTTATTCAGTGGAGTAAATCCTATTTTAGTCAAGTTAATTATTTAGCTGCATGTGATAATTGGAATAAAGCTTCAGTGCGATAGTTTAGTTTAGTGAAGTGAATATTCTCAGTGCGGAGGTATAGAAAATTCTCGTACTACGTGAATTGAAGTTAGAAGTGATTTAGGATAGTGGAAGTCAAACTGTTGCAAAAGCGCAACGTGTCTTCTTCATTTAATTATATTATCAGTTCAGAAAGGTGAGCGGGGAGAAGTTAACAAACCGCCGTTTGCTGTGTGACATTCATTACAGTAATCTCCAAGTAGGAGCTATTGTTTCTCATTTTGTCAAGAATAAAAGGTTAAAGAATTATATTTTATGTTACCTATTGTGTATTGGCCTGTTCATGGTTGGTAGGCGGGACACTACGCCTGAGATTGGCTCGAGCTAGATAACTGGGGTGTGACGACCGAGGGAAAACTTTAAGAATACGCATCCGTGACGTATTCTGGCGCCCAACGAATACAACAAAACCCCCCCCCCCCCCTCTAAAAGTTCCGTCACAATATATATAATATACATATATTTATTTCCGGCCAATATTAAGGTTTTGTTTCCGTGAAATTTAAATAAATTTTAGCTAATCTTTCTTTCTAGGACAGAGTTCAAAAAATTACAAATTAAGATTAAAAAAATAATCAGTGTATTATTTACCCTTTAAGACTTTCCAATTGGTTAAATTATTCGAAGGACTTAAGGTCACTGCTTTGTGAATCATTAATGAAGATTAAAGTTATTGTCTTTCGCGACATGTTCGAAAGAGACGAACAAATAATAAACATGTTAAAACAGGCAAGAGATGCAGTGCAAGTCTCTGCTGCTCTTTGCCACCTAACAAATAATTTGTGCTGCATTTCCTTAATAGCTCATCCCACACTCTGGATCCAATTAGTAATGTTCTCTACCTGTACAGCTGTGTGTAGGAGTGGTTCCAGCCATCCTACATTTACTTCGCAATGACTGTCCAGGAAAATTAAGTAGTCGGCCACCGACGCATCGGCCCCTCGGACCCGGGAACGGATGACTCCTATTGAGAAGAGACAAGGAGAAATTAGAAAGAACAAACAAACAATCACCTGAATAAAACAATGAAAATTACTTTCGCAAGTACATCCGGACAATAAATCAATTGGTATTTAAGATGGACGGATTATGTAAAAGACTTCATTAATGAAATGCACTGCATTTACATAAAGGGGAAAATGTTATCAGTTATTTATGGAGATTAGAGTACAGCTATCACAAAAGTCTCCAGATAACTAAGAATCCCTGTAACATTGAGAATATAACGACAAAATAAAAAACCAACTTATACCTCGTAAGTGAACTCAAATTTTAAGATAAAAAATTGCAAAAAGACAACACAATTAAACAGAATGTTAAACCAAAATAATATAAAATTCGAACAAAATTGTTATAATTTAAATTCATGTGTTTTTATTAGTAAAAAAAGGTACTGTATGAATAATTCTTAAGTGTTTTTTTTTTTTTTTTGTGAAATTAGTCTAAGTATCATATTTTATAATTAAAAAAAATCATAATTTCCTGTTTATTATTTTTAACACTATATAACACCAGATTTTCAGAAGACCATCTTTGGATTTAATATATATATGCGATCAGAGTAAGATGGAGTTCAGCACACTGACATAGATTCATAAAATCAACACAACTGCGTCATTATTTCTGATCAGAAGCCTGTTGACGTTAAATTATTTTACTAATTATCGCCTGAAGTTATGATCTATATCTTATCAGTCTTTCTCTACCCACTTAACAATCTAATATGATTTCAAAAGGAGAGAAAGAAAGAGAAGGCAATTGAAATTTTAGTAATTGTGTAGGGGTTGGTAGGAGTTGTAACCACCCCCGCCACCACTGCATCCGAAAATGAAAAAAGGATTTTGGACCTGGTTTTTTTTTTTTTTGGTTGGAAAGTTCTTGGCTTTGTTTATAAACAGTCTCCAATCCGGGAAAGGACACGATTGCTAAGACCGTAATCCATCCTATTTGAAAATCCTCGGTACGCTTACATTTAAAAAACTAGCAAGAGATTGATAAATAAATAAATAATTCCGAAAGTTAATATCAGAAAACTTGGTTGATTTTTATGTTAATACCTTTCTGGTAATTCTGCTTGGTTGAGTCTGCTCAGCCAAGAGAAAAAGTTGGAATTCATATTGGATGCACAACAGTTCACATTCTTATATTAACGGACTGGATATATGAATACACCATTCCATTACGTATTTTGAATATGAAAAGGTTTTTTATTCAGTTAAAAGCCTGCCATTATAATTGCTGCAAGAAATTTCGATATTGACACTAATTATGTAGAACTTACAAAAAATATTTAAGATGCAAAACAGTAAGTTTTTTTTAACAGAAACATACAGAAAAATGTACATAGGAAAAGGTTTGAGATAGGGAGAAAAAAAATCTTTCAACTACAGTAAAGCCCCGATTATCCGCGGGATTGGGTGGCAAGGGCTTCGCGGATAACGAAAATCGCGGATAACCCGAAAAAAGACTAAAAATGAGGTGTAAACACGAAAAAAAAATATTTCACCATTAAATATTTATATATTAAAAACATATAACGTATGTTTGTAACGTATTGTTGTTGTTTTTTAGGCTTTGAAAAAGAAAAGAAGTCATGTCTTTTCGAAAATTAAGAAATATTTATTTCAATAAATGTATGGTTTTATACGTTTATTTTGTTTTTAATTTGAAGATTTGAAGACTTTTCAATAATATGTGAAACTTTTAAAATATGTGCAGTAAAGCAGAAACCTTTCCTCTACGTTTGCATCCACAAATTCCGAGAAGGCCTGTAGGATTACGATGCACAATAAACCTGTCAGTAATTTTCGACCTTCGCACTATAGGGCCTATTGTATTTTCCCTGTTGTTGGCTTGGATTAAAATTGGTTTTTTTGAGGTTCGTATTTAAAAAAATTTTTCCCGGCATTCGCGGATAATCGGGGCTCTACTGTTTTTATTACAGTATTTCAGTAAGTGCTTAGATTGAAGAAATAAGACATCATTATTAATGGAGACTATTTAAGCCATTTAGCTTTGCAGATGAAATTCTCATATTTGCTAAAGATGTTAAGATTTAAGCTATGATATCCATGATATAAGGTAGTAATCCAGTGGCCAATTAAATGGTAGAATCGAATTCGAATGTAGGCCTTTCTTAGAAATTAGCATATTGAAAAAGTATTACTACTATGCTAAAAGAAAGTATTTTGCCGTGAATTTTTACCAGTTCTTAAATTACGACACTCACCAAGAAAGCAATTCAGAGATTATAGATGATACAAAGAAATATGGATATAAATATATACATTATTCAAGAATTCAAGAAAGAAAAAGCTTTTTTTGAGAAATAAAAATGACGTTTCTGAGGAATGTTTCAAAATTTCTTAAAATCTACTTATTTCAGATGTCTTCGGTAGATCATTGAAACTGTCTTTATTTAAGGTTTAAAAATTTTCTTGATAGAAGTTAAAAAAAGTGGGAAAAAACATTTCTTAACGAATGTTGACTGTATACTGTATCGGTACTCAGGGGAACTGAGGTCAAGGAGGAAAAGAAAAGTTATAATTTAAAGTCTACATAAATTCATCATGTCTTTCCAGTCATTTGTCTTAATGTTCAATTAGCAACGTTATATCCTCTTCTTAACAACGTGACATTCTTTTTCATTGTTGCAGAAGGAAGCCCATGGTCAAATGAAGCATTTTTTTTTTCAGATATTTAACTTATTTCATTTTACGATTCTTTTTAGAAGAGGCCAGAAAGTGAAAATCGTATAAGACTGGACGAGAGACTTTTTCGTAACATCTTTCTATTTCTTTCAACTTTCTATTGGATTTAAATTGCCAAAGTTCGCTTGGAAATAAAAAATGATGGTAAAGATGATCTTCTTGAATTTATAACGATTCGTAAAATTGAATGGACTTGTAATTACTGCCATCATTTTATTCTGATCTAAAGAAAAGATTTTTAAGAATTTATTGAACATTAAATGGGCCTCCTTATTAGTAAAGAACGATAACAGACAGAAAAGTTGCAAATGACAGATGAAAGAAGCTAGTCTCGTACTACCTTAGATTCAATGTAAGTTTCCAATCCAATTTTTTTCAAAAAAAAAAAAAAAAAACCCTTTCTGATGAAATTAAAAGACTTGCAAATCTTAAAATAATAATAAACAATATAAATAACATAGACCCCCATCCAGTAGTTTAAAAGTCATTAGTGGGAGACATGCATACACACAGACAGTGATTTGATACTTTTCTATGAATAAACAGGCTAAAAAAACAAGCTTCATCTTCGTCATATATCTCTGACTGTTTCTGCATTGAATGACTATTTCAAATGTTGGAGTTTAACGAAATTTTATATATAAGAACCTTACAAACTTTTATGAAGGAAATACAAGTTTTGATTAAAGTCAAATATTTTGACTATTTCTTTTAAAATAGAGCAATTTTATCATATTTTTAAGGCCGGCTTTAAACGAAAATCGAAATTTGATACATATATATTAATGATGATCCCTGTATTACTTAAATCCCAAGGTGACAATAAAAACGTAGTTACGAATATCAAGAATCTCGTCAATGCTGTACCATACTCTAAATAAAAAGCTTATATTCATGTTGATACATTTTTCATTTTTCCTTAAGCAAAGCGGCCCATAAAATCAGCGTAAATATTAAAATCTAATCAATTTTAAACTAGAAATTTCCTATATAAGAACTTTCATTTGTCTTCCAAGCGCAATTTAAACTGTGCAACATTTTTTTTACAAGCGTCATAAGTTTCTTCGTCAGCTGAAGAGTAGGTAGAAGCAACCCACACGTTGGATCGAATTCAATGCGTGCTGCATGTTAATTCTAAAAGAGTTATTCTGAATATCGTAAACTATCTTTTCAATTCATTTAAATAAGCCTTTGTAAAAGATCATTGTCTGCCCACAATTTGCAGCCATGGCTACTCCCGTGTCTCATTCGAGCCTCCTTTTAAATAAATTGCTCTGACGTAAATGTAGAGTCAGGAACACCAAAACAATGGCGCTATTTTTATTATAACATTAATATATCGTTTGCAAAACTTTCAAATTGTTGGGAAAAAAAACGATCCTTTAAAAGAGAAGTTTTGGATACTATTTTTCAAGTTTCAAAAATAAAAACTTTTTTTTTTAATTTTCCCGCTTAAAAAAAACTGAGCGGCAAATTAATTTAATTAATTTCTAAACGAAACCATCTTTGTTTTTGCACTGATACTCAATATCTGCAATTGATTAAATAAGTTGTGCAAAATTTGTCGAAAAGTTTAAAAAAGAAAATTTTATAAGCATTAAATTTATGAGACTACATTTTACATACCTCTAATAAATACATGCTAATTTCTAAGAAATCCTACAAATACTCTTTTAGGTAAATTGTATTAATTACTAGCAAAAATAATCGTGCTTACTAAAAAGAGTTGTCCTGTGGATGACGTGGATGAGTTGTGGATGACGAAGAAATTCTAATTGTGTGATCACTTTGAAACTTTTAAGTTGATAAAAAAGGCACTTGATAGTTACAAATTATGCTATAGACCTGAAACCATCGCTTCGCTCCGGAAGCCTTGCATACGTAACGTAAAAAAACGCTTTATTTCTTCATAAAAATAAAAAAAAACAAAAACAAACAAACAAACAAATTACATCAATTAAACTAAAAAAATGAAACTTAGAATTAAGAACACTAATGTCAAATTTCATATTTGCGCTTTAAGCTGTTTCGGAGATACGCGTACCCTGCAGCAAACGCATACCCTCTCCTCCATTTCCACCCCTTAGGATCTGAATACAGTATCGGAAATTCGTCGATTACGTATACTTTTTAGATTTGACAAAGAATACTAATGTGAAATTTCGTGTTTACAACACAAATGGTTTCGGAGATACGCGTACCCTTGACGATTGTTTGCCCTCCCGTTTACACCCTTTAGGATCCGAATATCGAAAATTCGTCGAATACGTTTTTTTTTAGATTTTGACGAAGAACACTCACATCAAATTTCGTGTTTCCAACTAAAGAGGTTTCAGGGATATGCTTATCCTTCAAGAAAGTTTGCCCCCCCCCCCCCCCCCCCCCTACAACCCTTAATTCGGATCCGGGTTTTTCGTTGTTCATACACTATTCTCGGATGCATGTAAACCTCCGTACCAAATTTGGTAAAGATCCGTTGAGAAATGGCGACGTTGTTTCAAGACAAACAAACAAACAAACCCTCACATTCTACCTATATAATAAGCGCAATTCAAAGTTATTCATTCAAAACTTAAATGATTTTAAAGGGGATGGGCAAATCAATATCTCTACTTCATTTATTTCCGTTGGGAAAAACGAAACAAAAAAACAAAAACCCTTTTGATGATAATGTCGTGTTACTACGTAACAAGTCCTTTCAGAAAACAATTCCATATTTTTGCAATATCTAAAAGTCTTTGTACCCTAGACTTACCAAAAGTAGATTTGTGCAGTAGAAACTGCAGATCGTAGTTCTGCAGACTGTTTTTCATCCTTTTCAAACAACCTGATGTGTTACAAGAACTGTGGAATAATCTGTTATAAGTCTTATCAAGTTAACATAATAGCGTTGAGGAGTTTCAGGCACAAACTACTGCATACAATTTTTTGTAATTTACGTTTACAATTCGATCAACTAACTTTTTAACTTGAGCCCCAAAACGTTCTGCCATTGGAACCTAACAATATTACGTCCTTTTCCATATTAGGATTTGGGTGGGGGGTTACGAACAAAACTGTGGCCTTTCTAATAAAAAAAAATTATGAAATCCAATATTTCTCCCATTTTCTGATGAATAGAGGGCTGTAACCCCTACCAACAGTCCTCTCGATGTGTTCTCTATTTTCTTATCATTTTTTGGATTTCAATAATGTTTGTAATATTTTTGAATACAAGTGATAAGAATATTCAAGTCTGAATTTTCATTATTTTTATTTTACGTACAGAATTAGATCTAAAATCTAAAGAAGACATCTAATCGACAAATTATCTTAAAACTAGCTCATATCCTTTTCTTATCAGTAGGAAACACCAAGTATTATGCCATAAATAATAATAATAATAATTTCGTTCACGTGAACTACATTTTCCGAGGGTTCAAAAGCAAAATGATTGAAATGTTCTTCTACTTCAATCCAACTGTATTGATGACCAATGACAAAAATACAGTAGTAAGATTACTTCTAGAAGGAGCCACTAAAATGTTTATTCTGATTGTGGAAAATGTCTAAAAAAATAAAACGTAGGTTTTCAAATGTAGAAAATTAAAAATGAAAAACAAAATCTTTAACATACATGTTAAAATCTTTAAGATTAGTTTAAGATTTTCTCCGGACCTCTACAAGTGCAAAAGTTTGTGTAAGTTGATTTTCTTTCCTTATGCCTTTTTAATCGGCAGGATGATTATTACTGGATTAGGTTTTTACTTATTTTTATCTGTTAAAAATAGACATTACTTAAAGACTATTTGTTTTTAAAGATAATTTACAAATAATTAAAACGCCCCCTCCAAAAAAAAAGTCAAGCGGTACTCTAAGAATGAATTAAAAAAAATAAAATGGCAACTTTTCTCTTTTACATTCCTAAGAATTCGAATAATTAACCCGCGAAATTTCCGAAAATTGTTTTCTGTCAATTCAACGCTATTTAAGATCGGTGGCGCCACCGTGTAGCATTAATAGACACTTCATAGTAATTTTACTATTGCGGGCAAATTTACTACTTAAGAAGAAACAAGTTTATAGAAATACGACAAAAGAGATAATTTTAGTTGAGCCACTGTCCAATTAATAGTGACAGCAATGACAGAGAAAAGGCAGAAGAAAATGACTGGTGACCTTTTACGTCGTCACGACTCTTGTCACTTTTATAAATGATATTGGCATCGGACTTACGTTTAACGAGGAATTCTTATGTTTTGTAACTTTTGTGTTTGCTACTTTAACATTTAAGTAACTTGTTTTTTAAGATTAGCAAAACTGTTCCTCAGATTTTTTTATTTTTTTATTTAAGAAACGAATTAAAGGAAAAAGAGGAACGGAAAAGGAAGAATATATTCTTCTCTCTTCTCCTGCTTCGTAAAGAAGAAACAACTTCTGGGTGCTGTCCTTTGAGACATTTTGTTGCAGTATAACTGGGACGATGCCAAAATTAAGATTTCAATCGCAAACTATTTCGTATTTATTCAACTTTAAAATATAAAAATAAGTTCAAAAAGATGAAAATGAGCTACTATTCAGTATATAATTATAAAGCTGAGGGATTTCTTATTAAATCTTCAAAAAAGTGTTTTTATATCTCAAATTTTGTTTATTTAATTCTATTCCTTTCTCTACTTCGCTTCACAATAGATGCCAAAACATTACAGGAACGACTTTTCGCAGATGCTAATTAAAAACGTTGATTTGCTCATAAAAAAAAAAACAAACCTACAAAGTTTTTACCTTTTATCTAACATACATCAGACAAAACCTCAAGAAAAGATACAGAGATAAAAATATATTGTTATCAACCATCAACTTATCTACACTAACTTATTTACGAGTTGTCATACTTTTGAAACATATCATGACAAACTTAACAAAAATTTTGTTAGTTTTTATAATAATTTTTTAACAATTTGTAACTGAATGCTGAACTTCTTAGAAAGCTCGTGTATTCCTCTGTAAATATATAATTATATCTTAAAATAACTACAGTTCACTACTTCCACAATCTGAAATTTATTATAATCTGCCATGATTTTCTTTTCATAAAATTTACAGGATAGTAATTCAACTAATAAATATTACTAGTTGCAACCCGTAAAATATTCACGGAAGTAAAACAAATTCCACCTTTTTGAAATACCGTAAAATTTTTCAAAAACACAAGATATATAAAATGAGCTTAGAACATCTTTTTCTAAGGAGATTTGTTTATATTTAAGTATCTTGTTTTTACTTGTTTTTTTAATTACAATTTTTGGATTGATTTAAAATATTTAAAAATTTTATTGTTAATCTTTCTTTAACGTGCGGAGTGAACTATCTAGGAACACAATTGACACGCACAATTTACGCAAAGGCTTCGCACCCCGAGCTGTCATCGTGAAGAGACTGGGACGGACCGTTTCGCACTTGTTATGTGCTCATCAGCCAGCCAAACTCCACCGATAACATGCTCAGGAGGTGCGAAACTATAGCTATCCCGGCTCTTGCTCCCAAGAGCGGGACCACTCCCCAAAGAAATACAAAATAAAAATTAATAAAACGAGAAAATACAATACTTCCTTGGCCTGCAACTCGCAAAGCACAAAAGGAATTTAAGTATTGTATTTTCTCGTTTTATTAATTTTTATTTTGTATTTCTTTGGGGAGTGGTCCCGCTCTTGGGAGCAAGAGCCGGGATAGCTATAGTTTCGCACCTCCTGACAAGTGCGAAACGGTCCGTTCAGTCTCTTCACGATGACAGCTCGGGGTGCGAAGCCTTTGCGTAAATTGTGCGTGTCAATTGTGTTCATAGATAGTTCACTCCGCACGTTAAAGAAAGATTAATAATTTCTATTTACAGCGTATTTCTTATTTAATGCTGCTATTAAATTCCTTTTGTGCTTTGCGAGTTGCAGGCCAAGGAAGTATTGTATTTTCTCTTTTTATTAATTTTTGTTTTGTATTTCTTTGGGGAGTGATCCCGCTCTTGGGAGCAAGAGCCGGGATAGCTATAGTTTCGCACCTCCTGAGCATGTTATCGGTGGAGTTTGGCTGGCTGATGAGCACATAACAAGTGCGAAACGGTCCGTCCCAGTCTCTTCACGATGACAGCTCGGGGTGCGAAGCCTTTGCGTAAATTGTGCGTGTCAATTGTATTCCTAGATATTTAAAGATTATTTTGTTTTGTATACAAGTTTAAGTAAGTATTGAACAACGCACCAACATTAAATCAACTAATTTTTCTTTTCAAAAAGACATTAGTTAGTGTATTTGTAATTATTTTTTCTTTCTTTTTTTTTCGCCTTGCATTGAATTCGAACCGAGAACCTCCGTAATCGCAGTCAGGAACGCTAGCCACTGGACTACTCCACTTAATACAATATTCTCTCTCCGACTCTCTCCACTTTGATTGATGTCAAACATCCGTTTTTTGCCTATATTATACAGCTCCATTAGCAACAATCACACCACGCCCAACAATTGAGTCTGTTCCATGCGCAACAATCACATGTATAATATAGCTCTACAACAATCGCAACCAATTCCCATCAATCACATTTTTAATAATAGGGAAATTAAAGCACACATTGATTACAAACATACCTAGAAACATAGAAACATCCGGACGGACAATTTTTGCCTATTAATAGGATGATTCTACACAAACGGTGACTATCGAGGAATGCTGTAACTCTCCCGTGCAAAGTATCAATATCTTTTTTTATGGTTGGATGTTATAAGATCGAGAGATCAATTAATTAACTAAATGATATAAGTTGGGAACTTTTTCACAAACTTATATAAACAAAACCTCTTAATTTTTAACATAAGCTTATTTGAAGAAAACGTCCATGCCTACCAAGGTCCTCACACAATCCAAACCGCTTCTCATTCGGGTTCTCATTTTCACTCGGATCACGTGTCCACACAGTGGACACGTGATCCGAGTGAAAATTCATAACATGACATTCTTAAACTTTTCATTGATGAAGTTTATTACTTTTATGTAAAAGAAGAATCTTGGATATATTCCAACCAACCTTGCACAATTTACAGTTTAAAATATATATATAAACACATTAAAACTCACAACCGTTTCGAGTCCTCGCACATTTAGGACTCCAATGTTTTAATGTTTTTTATATATTTTTTAAACTGTTTTTTAGTGCAAGGTTGGTTGGCCATATCCATCTGAATTTTAAACTGCACCTAAAAACTTTTTAATTAAGTTAAGAATCTTTTCATTAAAAGTTGTTTGAAATAAACAGAACTCGTTTTTACAAGTTTCATCAAACAGACATGGACTGTTTTGGAAGTTATCGGTTCCATTACCAATTGAATGACTGCCTTCTTCCATTGGTCCTACGAGCTTCATTGGTTTTTTTTTTTTTCATTATTTTGTGTTTCTTTACAAGGAAATAAGGCAAAAAGAAGACTAGATTTTTTTTTCTCCATAATGCTGTATTTATTTAATTGGTTTTAAACAACAACAACAACAAAAAATAGTTTGAAGTTCAGACTGCGGCATTTCATCGTCTCCGAACGTGGCATAAAGAACCACAAATATTAATTTTCAAAACCTTTTAACTGGTTGGAGAGAAGTAGAGAAACTTTCTTTAACTATTGTCCTGCATTTGACGTCCTGCTGTGTGTTGCTGGCAGGTTGCCCTAATATCTGTATTCATTCTGTTGACTGCTAGCATTAACATGGAGTGGGATGAGCCAATGCACCTCTATTGTTCATTGTTTGCGTTGAAGATGTCAACGAAAGGCACAAGAAAAAGAACCCAACCATCCTAATTATTATGATATCATCGTTGAACAAAACACCCGCAGAGAAATCAGACTCACTTATTTTACTAGGTGGTAGGAAAGGAGCAGATTTAGAATTCATTCATTCACTCATTGTAGTTGCTTAGTAAGTAAAAATTAATTTATCAGCAAGCAACTAAATATTATACAAAAATTTTCCACCTTTGATTCTTCCAGGTTTTTTTTTTTTTTTTTTTTTTTTTAAATAATGTATAGGAGCTTTAAAAAATATAATATAGAGGGGGGGATTTCATTCGCCAATTTATCCATTTATAATTTTGCCCTTTTCATAGTTTTGTTTATTGATAAAATCGATATCAAAATTCATGTTAATATTTTCATATTAATACTTTGTATATTTTTTAAAAATATAAAATAGTATTAGTCTTATGAAACTAAAAATAATAAAGTTGTGAATCAACGTAAATAAAAGAGTTTATGAGAGTTTTAAAACATTTTCGTGAGTGTAGAGGCCTTGACAGTCACTTTTAAGTCATTATTTTTGTAGATAAATAACTTATATTTCTTTAACATAATTTAGGTTTCCAAACTATTTTTAAAAAACAAACTAAACCACAAAATTCCAGATCTATCCAAAACAGATCCCTTTTTTTCAATGTGACAATGAAAACATGAAGTTGTATTGGTTTTCATGTCACTTTTAAAAAAAGGGATCTGTTATTATAGACTTGAAACATTGTGATTTACGCTTTATTTTTTTCTTTACATTTTTAAAAAAATAATGTGTAAATCTAATTTTTTTTTTTAATGAAATAAAAGTTATTTATCTACAAAAATATAAACTTACCGTGGCATTGAAGGCCTCTATATTCACGAAAATCCTTTAAAACTCTCATAGAGTCTTTATTTACGTTGGTTCACAATCTGCTAATCAAATAACGAGCTGAATTGTGAAGATAATGTCCTGTGAAGTAGTAATTTTGCAATTCCCACAACAGGGACGATTCAGTCTGTCTTAAGAGTAAGCGAGGGATATTCGTGGTTCGATGTACAGCCTTCAAATTTCGTAATACCGATGGATAGCATTAATTTTTAAATAATATAAGAAAATTCTTACATTGATACGGTAGTAATTTCTGTGGAATTCCTATTAACTGTACAATTTATGAACCCTCAGACATTAAGTAAAGCTGAAGGTATAGTGATGACTATTTCAATTGCTAAGAATAAAGACTAAAGCAACAGGTTATTATCATCGGAGTTTCTCGAATCAGGTTCCCTGTCCTCATTACATATAATCAAACTATCCAAAGGATTTTTACCATCAGTAACTCATGTACCTTATTACCTTCTCGCTTGTCATTGCGTAGCAACCGAACCTTCGGCAAAACCGTTAGCAATTCGCCGTCTTGCGCTGAAATAGATAAAGAAAAAATAATGAATTTCTTTAGATATTTAGACGTTACTTCTGCTATTTGATTCTCAAAGTAAAACAAATTATAGGACTGGAGAAATAAACAAAATAAGGAGAAATCCTTATCAAGTGAAGTATCCAATAGACATACGTATATATCAATATATATTCTAATTATATATTTTATTAATACATTGGAAAATAAGATAAAACAAGAAATTTGCTGGAAATCCAGCCAGTTACCCTCAAAATGAGATCAGAATTAATATGTAATATATGAACTAAATGCGTTCATATAAACTGACATACCTACCGTATTTATATTTCCTGAATAAATTTTTTAAAAATGTTTCGTTTGTTCTTTTAAATATTCTTTTTGTTTTTATTTCTTAGTAAATTCTTTTACGTGTTTAAAAAAATTTCCATTTTAAAAAATAACCAACACACTAAAAAAGACGATTAAAATTTTGTAAAAATTAAAAATAACATTATCCTGTGCAGCCTTTCGAGCTCCTATGCGGAAACTCCTCTTTAACACCATTATTTTCATATCTTCAGGAATTTTATTATTAGTTTTACCACATTTCCAGGAATTTCATTACTACAGATAGTTTATTTTGTTCTAGATGTCTTAAGATCTACTGCTACATTTTTCTCTGATAAATGTTCTGAACTCCTCCCAATAATGTACTAACTTAAAGTGGAGCAAATCAGAGAACGACCGTGGGCACCAGATGGCGCGATGGTAGAATTTGAATCGATTGTTAATGTCAGTGCTTATGGCGGGAAAGTTTATGGCTTCTGATTGGCGACTCTCAAGCGAGGCAAACCTTTGTCAATAATTCTCTTAAGTCCTGGAATGATTAAGAGATCATTGTCCTCTATGAAGGTCAAAGTCATTCTCTGGCTGGTCTTATAGTAGTCCTCTATTACGGAATCAATTTGAAAGCAAATGTTTCTCCATATTACCTTAACGTTTGTAAGTTAATCATTTAATTGTAAGATAAAACTGCATAAAAAATTATGGCTAGACTTCAGATTGGGGAACAGGTTGTAATTGGGTGCGGAAGAAGACACCACGTGTTTTTTTTCTTATGTCTCATTTGTTTATTTGTGCGGAGAGATATTTTGTTTGTTTGGTCACGTGACTTCGGGTCACATGACTTCTTTGTTCTGCTCTGCCAAACAATGGATGGTTTGCAAAGGTTAACGGACGGTAAATGTGATTTTGTTTATTTGGCGAGTTTGAGAGATGGATGTAAGAAAGATGCGCACACAAGAGACGAAGAAACATAAGGTAAGCAGTTTTACAAAATTTAATTTTAAACCAAATACAGTTAGGTTGGCTTAGCTGCAGGATATAACCCTTCAAATTTGGTTTA
>JAFIDM010012231.1:78023122-78074693 GCA_023159025.1 Thereuonema tuberculata
CAAATTTGGTTTAGGTTAGCCAAGTTAGGTTGGCTTAGCTGCAGGATGTATGTATTGAAAAAAAACCCCGCCATTTCCATCCACTCATATTTCAACAATAAACGATGTCCGCCATCTTGGATATACTCAAAAACAACCAATGACATCACGATGTCCGCCATCTTGGATATAGTCCCAAAAACAGCGATGACATCACTTTTTCAAAAAAAAAATAATTCCAAATCTGTTCCCCAATCTGAAGTTTAACCAAAATTATTTTTGATACAAAATTCCATAAAATAAATCAAGTTTATAATTTACCAATTAATTGCTGTTCATATTTTTAAAATAACTTCAGATAAGTTAAAGCTTTTGAAAAGGAAATAAATGCTTCTTCAACGGCTCTTTGTCAAAGAGTAGGCCTACAGTAGTATACTTAAGTAGGAAGCGAGTTACCTGGGCCCCACTCCCGAATTTTGTTTTTAAACAATAAGAAAAAAAATGTATAGGAGTGACAGATTAGAAATATTTAACAAATCCTCCCTATCCCGATTAAAATCGTAAATACGCTACTGACAGCGATGAAAAGGAATAATGTAAAGCAAGGAGATTCATTTAGTCACATGGGCGTTTAAAATCCGCTCATTCTCTCTTTATACAGTAACATTTATATACAGTTTTCGAATGACAAAACTCAGCCTAAGTTACGAGTTTGACGCTGCAAAGACAATTAGTCAATTTCCTCATATATAATGAAAAAAAAATATAAGAAAAATAATTGTACAGTATTACGAATTCAGAGGATAAAAACATGGATTTTTGTAAGTACTACATAATTTAAAATTCAGGACTATTTTTGCGGGCTTGATCAAAACCAATGTACCATAGGTACAGATTCCGACGTTTCAGGGGCAATCAGGACTAGTGGAGATTGGGTAGCAGTCCACACTTCCAATGTCTTTAATCCGTCTATAAGGCCTACTTTACAGAAGTTTGGATGAATCTTGGAGGCAGCAGAGAAGTAATATGGGGAAAACATACTAGTGAGTTACCGGACTCTCAGCCTATCTGTAAATAAGCTCCAGAGATATTCGGGGACCCTCCAACTTAAGTTTATTACCGGTATAAGTTGTTCGATAGACATTAATTAAAACTCTTAAGGGCCAATTTTAAACTCTTAAGGGCCAGACTGGTTACAAAGCTTACCAGAAGATGTCAGGAGGCTTATTGGAGATCGACGTTGTTCGAAAATCTTTATCCCAGAGAACGGTAGAAAAATTCCCAGTCAGCCTTGATAAAATTCAAGTAATCTCAGCGAAGAGGGGATTTAATAGCGTAATATTGGGGCGGAGTTGGTAAAAAGTGAGCTAACTTCACAATTAAACTATGTAACAGTAGCGAGTCGAAATCACTAGTTTCACTAAAATTTCATTTTCATTTAAATTTCTGATCGTTACGTGTGTGCGGAAGGTAACAGCTGGACCAATTTTTTAGCAATACTAAATACCGAGATCAACAGTAAATTATGTTAGCACATAAATCAATCTTAACGGAGTTTCTTTAAAATTTGTGAATAGGAAAATTTCTAATATAAAATGTTAAGTTATATGGGAGTTAAAAATTAAAGAAAAATTATTTGTTAGTAAAAGTAAAAATTACAAATATATAGAGTAAAAAACAAAACAAAAACAAAATCAACTGTAATCTAGAGTAGAAAAAGTCAGACCCATCTGTAATTAATAAAATTTAAAAACTAGATATTCTCGATTGCTAAAATTTTGATAATGCTTTTAGACTATCTTCTACGATTTGATTTAAATCTACTGACGTGATTTATGTTGACCCTTAAGTGAGGAAACTGGATCATAAAATAAATAAGGCAATTTCATGGAGATATTAACAAGTTGACGCAACAATTAAAAATTACAAAAAAAAATTATAAAATATATGTATTTTTTTAAGTTCTCATCCAGGTCTTGAATAAACTGAATGACAGAAATGACAGTTGATGAATCACTTACATAATTATAAAAAAACTCACAGTATTAAATAACAAAGAAGTTTTTTTTTCTTCTCTCACCGTAAATTCATTTCTTTCTTTTCTTTTGTTTTTGATCTATGAGATATGATTGATGAGAATCTGACTCTCGGCCAAAGAAAAGAGAAAAAGTATGACAGTAAAAGCCGAAAAAAGGCGTCACTCTTCTCCCCCGCCACTCACACACTCACACTTTCTAAAATTCCAATTGCCTTGAATGAAAATAAGTCTTGTTTCTTGAGTCACCCCAACAATTATTCCTTTTACACCTCATTCCATCATCTGATGATTTTGCAGATGATAAAACTCATCTTTTAGATATAACGAAAAATTTATAGGGGGATAAATTTTGACTTATGGTTTATAGATGCACAGAATGTTCATATTTGTTAATACACAGTTACCTTTTAATGTTTTAATTTTCTATGTCGATTGCAGACATCTGACTTTTTTTCCGTTATATTTAAGTTGTAAAACAATGATTTTTTTTTTAAATATGTTCACAGGTTTTATATTGATTATGCCATTCAATTTTTACAATAAATAATTTTTAACATTAATTATCATCTGTCGTTTTAAAGCGTTATTTCACCAATGGGGTAGAGGGGAAGTAACAATGGGAAAGTAAACGACTTGGGAATTGAACAATTAACGTACTTCAAATCGGATTCACAAATAAATCGGTATTTTTTTACATTTTATGACAGAAAACTTATATTATTACAGCCGATTACAGTAAAAAGCGTCAGTAATTACTTATCACACTTATTTCATGTAAAACTTTAATTACGATCAATTTTTGCAATGTCCATTCTAGAATGACACTTCTTAACACATCGATCAGATAATTAAATAAGTTTCAATAAGTATAATTATACAACACATTGTTAATTTTATAAGAAAAATCATACATAATAAGTATACGAAATAAATTAAAAAAATTAATGAAGAATGATCGCAAGCCATACCAACAAAGAATAAAAGTCATTCCCACTTCTTCAATATTCTTGGAACTTATTTAAGCTTAACTTTTCATAAAATTTCAATGACAAAACAAATGCCAAAGAATCTGAGTATTATTTCAATTATATATTATTAATATTATGGATGAGATCTTCTCATTAACTGGAAGACGTTGTTTTCCTTCGTTCTTCTCAGGAATGATTTAAGACAGAAAATATATTCATGAAAGTCAGTAACAATAGGTTCCTTGTAATTGCTAATGAGCGCCGTGCATTTGTAATTTAGAAAGACAAGGAAAATGTCTCAGCTCGTGCTGTTGAGTTGGTTGTATCATCTGTAGGAAACATGACAGTGCACGACTGCAACCCAATAATTTGTCAGAGTTCTCTCTATTGTATTGTTACAAGTTGACATTTTAAATGGTATAATTAAAATGGATTGCTAGGTTCTTAAAATGAATTTAATATATTCAGGCATCTCGTGAATATCTATTGAGAAAAACAAACCCTTTCAATATCAAATTTCTAAACAGAGCAGAATAAAAATGGAACAGCCTACATTATTTTGGCATAATTTTAACAGCAATTGATTGTTGGTTACAGTTTTATCCTTCGTTAAAGAATCCGAAGTCATTTAGTTCAATAAAGGCTGTTATGGATCGCCTTTGCAGATATGTTTTAATGATGTTACTTATAATAAGAACTCAGAGAAGGCGCCTAAAGCTTTAATAGACAATTCCTAAAGGCTATGTTACACGCTCTCAAAAAACTGTCTCAAACGAAATCGCGTTTTGCTCTCGTTTAGATCGTGATTAACAATATTTGTTGGCGAAGCGACAAAAAAGTTGATTTCGCAGCTTTGTTTTGATATTAATTCTCATCTCATTTCACAGCAGAGATAAAGAAAAAGGAAAAAAGATCCCGGAGGAAGAGAATGTGGTGAATGAAGCCATGGATTGAAACCACAAGCAAAGACTATCCAAATTTCAGCGTGAAGTTAACATTGTCGTAATTGTTAAATAAATTTTCTCGCCGTTATAGCCTTGCTTCTAATTTTTGCCTGAATTTAGAACTTGTTTTATTTAGAACAGGGTTTCTCAACCTTTTTTTACCCATGGACCACTTTTCCCTTCAATTTTTTTTTTTTGGTGGACCTCCTCATGGCTATTCGATAAAAGAAAAAGTAAAGGGATTATATTAATAATCAACGAAATAGTAAATGATTATGCTTTATTTTGAATGAAAACTAATTTAAAGCAAATAAATAATTCTACAGTTAAATTCTATGGAGCATTTATGCACAATTGTAAATAATTCCTAATAAACCATTTTAAAATAAGCGTGATTCAATGAGATCCCTGTGAACCCCGGTTGAGAACCACTGATTTAGAACAATAGCCGTGATTTTCGAGCCACTTGCCGGATTCAGGCAAGTTTTCAGGAGCGTGTAAAGCAGCCATGAGGCTTGGCAGGTGAAATCTAAGATTTCATTTTCTTATTTGCTATGTTAAGAGCATACAAATCTTCCTTTTTCTTATTTTATTTTTGTTGTTCCGATTGTTGTGGAAAATGGACGTCCTTTCTTCTTAAGTCCTAACTTAAGCCAGAACGGTGAAATGTCTATTTCTTATCGAAGATATGAACTGACTTTACTGTTCAGCCATTGCAGGGCGATTTCTTTTTGTCCAGTGAAAACAGTTTCAGTTTAAACCTCACAGCAATAATATCACAATAATAAGTGAATCGTCAGCTTTAAGAACAAGGATGTGCAGTGAGTTAACAGTAAAGCCTTTAGTCCTTTGTCACTGAGGTGATATGATAACCCAATGAAGGCAGGACTTTTCTTGCCAAGAACAGTAAATCACCGCCAGCACTTGATGAACGCATTCAAAGTTACACCACAAACTGTCACTTCTATTTCCTTTTGCCATTTATTTGACGAGAGGATGTCCCAATCAAAGTCAGACACATTCTCATCCTCATTTACACTCCAATGTGATGGATTATCAAAGAAATAACAGCCATTTATTACTTTTTTTTTTGGAGGCGAGGGGGTGGGGTTGTCGAAAACCGAGACAGAAAGACTTCTCACTTTTTCGTATGACATCATTCTCTGATAATCATTGAAGTAACGTTACAGTATTTCACAGATAATGAAGCCAAAATGATTTTGAAATACTGACTTGTGCAAGATTTATTTTTCGAATGAAATAAATAAAAAAACTGAAGAATTACATATTTATTATTTAAAGCAAACAGAGAGGTTTACGATAAAACTCCCTACATATTATATTTTAAGACATTAATCACAATAAAAAAAAGCTTAGAATTAATATTCATTAACCTTTGATATTTTTGAATGTGTATTGAAAAGCAAAAGAAGTTTGTTTCTATAGCTTTAGTTCCGAAGTTAATCGCTGTAACACAGGCACTTAGTCAGGGCAAGGACGAAATAAAGAAAAGAATAAGTGTATGTTCAAGTGAGTATGTGTAATTGATGAAATTCAAAGAGCCTCTTCTCGCCGTAGATTTAGTATTAAGATCATTTTACTTTTAAAATTTCATTTAAAGAAAGCAAAGTCATTTATAAAAATGTAATACGATGGATCTTCCCCACCAGCCAGCCTAGGGGCCCCATTTACCACAACGTTATTTTTTTATTTTATTTGGTTGTTGAATTGGAGATCCCATTTTTTGTTTTGTTTTTTTTTTTTGTTGTGGAATAATGGAACCGCCCCGGGCCCCCAAAGGCGTTGCTACGCTACTGGTGTCACTGATTACTAATACGAATGTCTTTAGTTAATGATAAGAAATATTGGTAAATTTAAAAGGCCTGCCAATGATAAAGAGCAGCTACAGTACAAAAACCGTCTCAGTGTAGATTACATTTGAAATTTCTAGGTTATGTTTAAACCAATGAAATCAAAATATTGGCGTTATTTAGTTCGCTTGTCTACCACTCTAGCAATGGCAGCACTACCAATGAAGATTGTGAGTACAAACACTTATGATGGATTGATCAATTAAAAGCTTCCTTACAAAAACTGAATAAAGCAATCTGAATAATCATATTTTTTTTTCTTTATTTCTTATTAATGTAGACAACAATCTAACAATAAACTTCTTGTCTTATTTCTTATTTTATTGAGATTCACATTTTAAATTCGAATATCAAAAACAAACAAAACAAAAAAATAAATAAATAAAAGTTTAAAAGTACTTTAAAAATTAACAAGAAACATTTTGTTTTGTAGTTGGAAGCCTCAAGCGTATTGAGAGTTCCGATTTTGCGCAATTCATTCCCATTATTATAATTGAATCAACTCGCTATTCTGATCATACCTCGATAAATATGGGGTGACAGCATTAAGAAAATAAAATAAAAAAAAGGTCCCTGCTTAAGTTGGCATAAAGCCTAAATAATTTGATTGTTCAGCTTCTCAATCTGAGAACGCTAAGCAGAAGTGATCGAGAAAGTCATTCAATTGGCAAAGTTCCAAGCTTTATGGCGCTGAATATGGATTTTTTTTTTCCCTCTCTCCGCTGCTCAAAGACACAGCTTTCCAATAAACAGCTTCCCACTTATGGATTTTGATGGCAATTTGCACGATCGCTCAATCAGCAGAAGCAGCTTGATATTCTGACAAATTTTTCTGTTTGCTTTATTGCTTCGGAGATAGGATTTTCCATTGTTTTTGAAGAAAGTTATTGCTGTTGTATGTCTTGTTCTTTTAAACATTAACTTTATGAATCGTGAATGAATAGAGATAAGTGAGAATCTCACCAATAAAAAACAAGAAGGGCGTGAAAAAACCTTCAAAGTTTACTTTCCTTAAAATGTTCCTTCTTTTTTTTTTTTTTTTTATCAGGGCCTCCACAAGGGTGGGGTCAGTTGGTCCCTCAGCACCGGAGCCCGGCTGTCATGGGGATCCGGGCTGAGGTCTTAATCGAAATATATATATATATATATATATATATATATATAAAACAAATTTACTCTTTTAAAAAATAGTTACACAGTGTAAACGTTCACCCAAACAAACACAAAAAATCACGTTTAATCACTGGCATTTTCTTAGGCAAGACGGGCCTCAACCAGGGGCCTAAGTGTTGCTAAGGTATTGACGTAAAATGTTCGCAGTGCCAATGATGGCTGTCTTTTGTAATTCAGCTGTTGTTATTGCTGGTGCTCCAAGTCTGGTGTAATAGTCCATAAATTTAAGTGATAGTGTTCCTAGTGCACCAATGATGATTGGCAACACTGTAGTTGTTTTATTCCATATTCGTGTAATTTCAAGTGCCAGAGCCCTGTATTTGTTGATTTTTTCCAGTTCTTTTTCCTGGACTCTACAGTCCCCAGGGATGGCAATGTCAATTAGGGTCACATTTTGTTGTTCAATTAATGTAATATCAGGCGTATTAGCTGTTACATGCTGGTCTGTTTGAATACGAAAATCCCAGAGGATTTTAACTTGCCCGTTATCCAAGACCTTTTCTATACTGTGATGCCAGGGTTTTTCTGATGTATGGAATCCAAATTTACGACATAGTGCCCAATGTATTTTCTTGGCTACATCGTCATGTCGCTTTTTATATTCTGTGTTAGCAATTGTAGAACACTCACAGATTATATGATTTACAGTTTCTTCTCGGTTGTTACACAGTCTGCAAAGGCTGTTGGTGCTTGTGCCTTGTATTTTGGCCTTCATAACATTGGTCTGAAGGGCCTGTTCCTGTGCAGCAAGGAGCAGACCCTCAGTCTCCTTTCTCAATGTACCATTTTTTAGCCAAGTCCAGATGATATTTTTGTCATGTTTATGTTCGATTTTTTTGAAGAAAGCCCCATGAAGGGGCTTATTTTTCCAAGCTTCTAGTCGAGTATTGTACTGGTCTTTTTTGTACTCTATTTTGGATTTGGTGGCTTTCAGGAAATTTTCAGTTTTAACTGCTTTTAGCAGTTTTTCATTACTGTTGTTGATGTAGTCACGGAGGCCACATTTTTCCTCTTCAACAGTTTGTTGTATCTGTAATAAACCACGACCTCCAATGGTGCATGGCAAATACAGTCTATCAATGTCACTCTTAGGGTGTAATGAGTGATGTATAGTTAGAAGTTTTCGTGTTTTTTTATCGAGTGTCTCCAGTTCAGCAGTTGTCCAGTCAATAATTCCCGCTGGATATCGAATTAAGGGCACTGCCCATGTATTTATTGCACGAATAGTGTTTCCAGCATTGAGTTTAGATTTTAGAATCTTTCGAACTCTTTTCAAATACTCTGATCTAGTAAGGTTTTTGACCCTATCATGCAGGATGTTGTCCATTTCTAAAATACCGAGATATTTGTATGGGTCTTCCTTATTAAGTGACCTTATTATATCTCCATTTGCCAATTCAATGTCTTCTGTTTTCTGAACTTTTCCACGTTGTACTGTCAGCATTGCACATTTATCCAGTCCAAAGTTCATTTTTATATCTCCACTGAAGATTCTCACAGTGTTCAGTAGTGATTCTAACTCAGTTGGACTTTTTGCATAAAGTTTTAAGTCATCCATGTAAAGCAAATGGTTGACTTTTCCAACCTGAGTAGAAATTTGGTAGCCAAGCCCAGTTTTATGTAAAATTGAGGTCAAGGGTATAAGGGTATATATATATATATATATAAACTACTTTTCTACTTAGAACTATTCTACATTACAATGTTTGTTTAGAGCGAATTTTTTCCAAACTTTTGGGTACACCTGGAAAAAGTAGATATTGGTGTTAAATTAATTCACTCTAAAAATAATAACTGTATATGGCATATTTAAGAGAGAAATTTGAAGTAGTGTGGTGTTTTCGCGATATTTTTGGCTAAAAATCTGAATTTAACTATAAAGTGGGAGAGGGTCCGTTACTGCATTTGGTACCTGTGTACCAAAAAATTCTGCAATTTCTTAAGAAAAAAAAATAATTCATATTATTTATATTCAATTAATTTTAATTATTAAATTAAGCGCTTGAGAATTAAATATTTTAGAAATCCAATTTTCGCTTCGAATGGAGATTTATGTCATCTTCTCTTGAAAATTTGTCGACGGAGACCAATACGGAAACCCTTTCAATACGTGAAAAGTTACATCGTCTCTTATCTGTAAATAGGTATGCCATGTTTCATGAAGACTCATCCAGCAGTTTAAAATTATTACGCGGACACGTACATGTCCATGGATAGATTCACCGAGTCCCATTTTCCTAGAGTCCTTGAATGAAAAGAAGCAATTAACTCCTGCTTTTCATGGTTGATTTGCCTCTATAGCCCCGCGAACACCATCCAACTTTGCACCATCTTAGTCGGCCGATTTTGACGTCACGAGTTGGTAGAGACAGTCTTGAGCCAGTTGAGCCGACTCGAGTTGGTCGGAATTACCCAATCACAGGGCAGCGTTGAAACACGTCAGTCGTGACGTCACGCCCATGGAAGAAATGGCGTCTAAAACGATATTCGCCCATTCAAGTCGAAGACAAGAGCATACACAATGAATATCAGAGTATTGCGAGTTTCTTTCATGCATAAATAAGGTTTATACTGAAATGCAGTAATTGTATGCGACAGAATTTATCAGAGAGGTTTCAAAACCTCGATTTTTTTCGGATTTTCCTCAGCTGCTGGGGGAAACGCATTGCATTATGGGATTCCTTCTATCACGGCCGACTCATTTGCGAGTTGGATGGTGTGACGGCTGACAAAAAGTTGGCGGACTCGAAGTTGGCCGACTAAAGTTGGTGCAAAGTTGGATGGTGTTCGCGGGGCTTATCTTTACATAAAAAAACAAAACTATAATGCTTTTTTTTTTCATTCTTTAATTTTTGTGAACATTATTTTACTCGGTTAGCCAAAAAGATTCTCTTTTGCAGCGATTTGGAACAAGAAGTTATAAAGAACTTAAATACATTCCATAATATAAGTTCTTAAAGGACAATGGGCAAAAATGTGTGGGAAGTTGCCCCACCCTGTATAGTAATTGGAAGCCAAGCACCCCAGTAGGTGCTTCCCTGCCACCCACATTCACAACAATCAATCAATCAAACGTTTAATAATTATTATACATAATAATAATTAATATTATCATTTACTTCAAGTAAATAATAATTACTTACATGTAATAAATGAAAATAATATTAACTGTTACTGAAAATAATTATTAAATGATAATTAATTAATACATCCGGGAAGTAAGATGTCAACTAGATAAGTCATATCTAGGCGTATATAACTCCGAACGGACTAATGATTGCGACGAGTCGTAATGATAAAAAATGTTCTATTTATGGAGATCTTTTCTTATGTATATATCTTATCGCTCTATAGTGGTGGGGCAGATCTGTCCATTCTCCTTTGCTCTTTTTTTTTAAGTCGTCAAAAGAACGATTTGCAAGGTTTCTATTTTAAAATTTATTAAATTGGCATTGGTAACTTAAGTTGTCAAAAACGGATTAGTTTTAATTGCATCAAACCGAATGAAATGGATTAGTTAAATTTGCAAAATTTTTGGCTAATTTCGACAGAGACCCCATTTAGAAAAGATTTCAACACCCACTACTTTGATTTGATTAACTTCACTTTGAAAATATAGACTACATTTCTTTTTCTGCAACTGAAGTGGGGAAAAAAAATCTTTTTCTATTTGGTTTCTTAGTTTTCTTGATTATTTTATTCTAATTTTGTCTAAAATAGATTTCTTTTTTTGCTCAGTAGTATTATACACTTACATAGTTTTACCCTAGTTTCCTAATGAAGTGAAGACTCACAATCACCATCTCCTACCCTTTTGAAATACTCACTATTTATGGACATGAGAGATAATAAGACTGATCTATTTTTTTTATATTTCAAAATTTCTATGTGTGGATCCCTCTGTGAAGGTGTAAATATTCTAACATGAAAACTAACATAAGAACAGAAACAACTGATTCTTGATGAATAGAATCATTTTATAATTGCGCGCTCTTTTCATATCATTCAAATGAATTTGCTTTAAAGATTTGAGGATTAAGTTGTAGGAAATGGAAAACAAATATCGATTACGTATTCACCGGTGAGGATTATTTAGCAAATTTAGGATGGATTTTCATTTAAATAATATCAATATTATAATTTTTCACAATTGAAAAAAAAAAAAAAAAAAAAGAAGAAAAAGAAAAGAAAACAGGATATTCAACATTTTAATGAAAGTCGACTTAAAAGTTTTTTCAAGAACTTTTAAATAAATCAACAACAAAAACAATAAGAAAACAGCTTAATATATGTAAGTAAGTAAAAATACATTTTTTTTTATCCTGAACTTAACTTCTCCTGAAGTCTTTATCCTAGAAATAGGATTGGAGGTTCAACTAATCGGGCTAGGTCGTAAATTTTGCTTATTGTTAACATAATATAGTGGAACAGGTCTTCGTTTCAAAATTACAAAACTCAAAATTACCATCAGCGCCACCTCTACGCAACAGAACATAACAACCTTAAAACACGCTCGTTTGCAATTTTGGAAGTGAAGTTATTCTAAAAAGGAAATTTGAAAAAAAGGAGAATTACTGAGATTGCACGATTTTCCATTCTTGTCTTGAGCTATCGTCAACGGGAAACTGGGAAGCTGTTTTGTGCTTGTTAGGATTCCATCAGCCAGATTTCATTGACGATCAACTGCCAGACTTGAAAGGCTATCAGGATCGCTTAACTACTGGGAGGAAATTTGCAAAGATATTCAAAATGTCGTTTTAAAAGAGTTTTTTTTTTTTTTTATAATGTTAGCAATAAACTGAATTGAATGTTGTTATCATTATGTTCCAATTTCACATCCAAAAAAGGCGGATTAATCAACATAAAACAGCATTTCAAAATCATAACAAAGTTAAATCAAGGATGTCAGAACATCTATTAGAAAACCCAAGTCATTCCTGCGATTGGAACAAAGTCAAAATTTTATAAAAAGAAAATAACAGATTTTAGCTTCAAGTAAAGGAAGCAATTTGGATTAGAAAAAGTGCTAATTGGTGAATAGGAAACATCTGGATTTTTCCATTTTTGAGTATAATTAGGATTTCTTTTTGAGTAGATTGTTTTGTAAGTTGACTGTTGATGTTCATTGTTATTAAGTGAGTACAGATTATTCTTGATATTTATCATGGAAATACTGTTGTAGTAGGATTTTTTTTTTTGGTTTGTTACTTTATCTGTTCTATATCTTAAAGTTAGGGATTGAAAATGTACACAAATATAGTGAGTGTATAAAACATGTTGCGTAGATTATTAAATTAGTATTTTTGAATAATTTATTCCTATATTGGTTTTTATACAAATTAAAATTATTTAGTTATTATATACTTTTATTTTAATATAATTATAAATAGAAATGAAATTTAATTCTGTTTTCTTTTTGTATAAAATAATATATTTTTTTTAAGTTCACTACTCGCAATTGAGGGTCTAGTGAACCTACTAGACATCATTATAGTAACTGAATTCATTTAGATCTACGTATTTTGATTCTAGCCATGGTTACGCTTAT
This sequence comes from Thereuonema tuberculata, assembly GCA_023159025.1. Taxonomy (NCBI): domain Eukaryota; kingdom Metazoa; phylum Arthropoda; class Chilopoda; order Scutigeromorpha; family Scutigeridae; genus Thereuonema; species Thereuonema tuberculata. Next base: position 78,035,644 of record JAFIDM010012231.1, read on the forward strand.
TGAAATAGCCGCTCGAATCTACTACAGTAGTTTTCAAAAAAGAAGGGTTGCCATATATGGTCATTACGTAACGATCGATTTTGTCTGGAACAAACGTAACCAGTCATGACATCATCAACTTGACCTCCTCCGAGCAGTCAGTCCAAGAAGACTGCGTCGTTTTGTGATTGTGAATAGGCATAAGCGTGACTAAGAAAGGATAAACTTTGCATAGCCAAGCAAGCGGAGCGTAGCCAATTCTTTGCATAGCCAATTCTTAGTGTGAAACGTTTGTAATTCTTTCAATTTTAATTATTGTTATGTATTCGTAACTGTAGAAAATACAAAAACCAGAATGTTTTCATAATGTTTATAAGAGTCAGTTATGGATTTTAGCGATAGATGGCGCTGTTACGTCCTGGAAACATCAATCTATAAGAAAATTACGTCATCAAAAGCGTTTCTTTCATGAACTGAACTATAGCTTATGCAGATCCAAAGATTGTACAATGGTCACAGACAGCCGGAAGAAGAGATAGGAGGAAAGAAAGGAACATCCATGCTGACCCGGGATTCGAACAAAGTCAGCAGATATCTAAACCACTCGACTAAGCCTGACCGACCAGTTTCCAAATTTTTTGAATTTAGTAAATAATACATTCATAAGAAAATCATTAAAAATTTCATATCTTATTTAATTGACAAAGTAAGTTTTCTTGTTAATTTCTCTGATTTTCAGTTGATTTTCTTACTTTTCCACAATTCTAATTTTCAAAACTACGATTTTTCCTGTGACATTAATAGTAACGCAGAACGGCGTTTATTTAGGAGTTACAATTATTCGAATATCTCTTATTAATTCCGTGTTCAAAACCAGGCATCCATTACTCATGTCTGAAACGCCTCCCTGCACATCATGTTAGGAGCGGAGGCCATCCAATATGGCGAATGGCAAATGAAAGCTTCATCTCGTGATGAGAAATTAGCCATTACGATTCAGTGACACTGAACCCAGACGGACGATAAGATGGACGTGACAGGGTTCTGGACATTTCGGCGGTGGGTGGTCCAAGACCTCCTTTAAGATGACCCCGACCAACGAGTAGATGCAATTCTTTTCTTTTAGGTGACTCTTCAAGGATCTTCAAGTATTTCGATATGATAATTACGCTCTATTTTATGAAATGCAATGGAGGAATGCAGTTACTCTCAAGTAATAAATGATGTCTTCGTCTTCAAAATGGTAAAATATATAATTTTAAAATCGTAAATTGAAAATAACTGAATATTGCTTCTCAGGAACGGCCCAATTAAAGTCTCGAATCTCGATTTTGCAAATCGTTCGCAAAGCAACATCCACATAGCTCGAAGAACGATATATATCAAAATATTAAGTAATTATTAGTTTTCAAAAACTTAGAAAATTTATTGTAACGCTAAGGAAAAAAGATTCTTGTTTCAACTTTTAACAGCCCAAGCATAATTTTTGTTCATGTTTTCATTCTACTGAAACAGCGTTTTTTAAATTGGTGTGGAAAGCAGGGTTAGTAGCCTAATTTCAATTACGTAAAGAAGAAAAATTGCATTGTAAAATGTTGAGATTCCAAATCGGAGATGTTGCTTAGGAGTATGTGGCTTTCAATATTGAATTGAAGACTCTGTAGAAATTCAAAGTTAAAGAAGCTGTGCCAAGAATATCAACATTTAGGTTTATTGAATCTAAATGAATAAAGGTAGATTTAAGCAAACAACATACTAACCAGTACAACTTAAATTAAGATAAGAATCTACTGAACCACTATATATTGTAATTATTTGATAGAAGATTTAGTTTTACATTTCATGTAATGTAAGATTGTAATTCAATTGTAAGATTCAAACATTTTTTAATTTAGTGGAAAAATGTTTTCAAACTCAGTGATTAATGTAACGTACTACACACTTAAGACCTACAGTTTAATCTTAACATAATAGTCAACGCCGATATCCGGGAAACTAACACTTAAAGAGAACATATAACGGATCTCGTTTAACTTGCCAGGACAAAGGCACGGGAAAAATTACAGGTTCCCTCAGGTTCATGGCCAAGAGGACGAAGTTCAAATCAAGCGACTAGTCCATTAACCCGATCCCCAATTTAAAGAGGTTAGGGGAACCCCAGAAGACCTCTTTCAAGAATGAGAAACAAAGGAGAAAAAACATATGGGAAAACCCGTTATATAGCCGATAGTGATCGAACCCAAAATTCAAAAAAAGGTTTAATCACTGGAATACTTGGAGGGGAAGGATTGGTATCTTAGAACCCCCACCCCCACCCCCATTGCATCCCAAAATGGAAGAAATCTAGTATTTTGGACTTGGTTTTTTTTTGGTTGGAAAGTTCATCGGCTTGTTTGTTAATCCCTCCCTTCCTCCCACGACATGACTTTTTTTTTTTTGGTTGAACGACTATGACCATCATAAACCCTTCCATTTCAAAATCCTTGTACCTATGCTATGGTTCCAATCACTGTTGACACCGTTTTTTACATTTTCGTAAATCATTTCGTTTTTCTTTTTATTGCCTGTGTTTTCTTTTTTTGGTTTTGGTCCAACTTGTATCTTTTGGGAGTTAGCCGTATACTTTTTTATTATTATACATTTAATAGAAGATTACTATCAACTGAACTATAAAGATATAGTGAATTTTATAAGCAGTTATTTACATAATGATAAATAAAGCTATTACTGCTAAATAATAATAAAAAAAATTAATTCAAAGTTAATTTTTAAAGTTTTACTACATATATGCCCAATCAATCAAACTTCAATTTTTAGCAATAGAATCAAACTAAAAAACTTGTAAGTGTAGAATATTTTACATATTATTGCATTGAATATATTCCAAAGTAATAACTTATAATTCCAAAATGTTTATTACTATTACTAATAATAATGATAATAATGTAAATCATAACAAGTGAAAGTAGAAATTTTGAAGAGATGGAATTAAAATCTGAATTGATTTATTTTTTAAAATTCCTTATCAATACTCTTGAGCATTGAAATATAAAATCATTGCTTACCTTTAGATTTTCTTAAATTTAACTAAATGATTTTCCTTTTTGTTAAACCCATTGTTTATTTATACAGATGTTTCTATTCTATTCTAGTTTTTTAATCATTAAAACAGATTAAACAAAAAAAGCAGTCTCGTTAGCCTAATTACTGGGGAATTTGTTATTTCCGATATTGATTTGGGATTGATGATTGTAAAAAAAAAAAAAAAAAACAAGGTAGCGATAGCGATTAGTAAACCAGTCACAATGCTTCGCAACGGCTTCTGATACGCGAAAGAAGGAAATTATTCAAAAGTTGTTAATACACTGAATTCCTAATAATAATTTAAAAAGAAGGATGAATAGAGTACAGATTGAATCACCTTTATGTTAGATTAGAAAATGCGCTCGCGAGATTGTTTGCGACCCCATGCTATCTTACCCACCCCTATTTATATGGAATAATAGTCATTCTTAGCTCAAACCTTGTTAATACACTGAATTCAATAACTTTTGAATAATTTTCTTCATTCACGTATCAGAAGCCGTTGCGAAGCATTGTGGGATACTTGTCCACAGACAGACAGACAAACCGAGACTATAAGGCTTCAATCAGAAGCCTAAAAAATGGTGTTTTAGCCAAAATTTTTAAGCTGTGAGGAAAAAAAAATACTTTTATTTTATCTTCTAATTCGCCTTCGGACAATGCTATTGCCATCTCTATCGATAGAAGTTAGATGGATTTATGATTCTATACCTAATTGCATAGACTGGATAAGCAGCCTCTATAACCAGTCTCAGATTTCTATCAGGGTGTCTTCTGAATCTCAAACATAAAATTTAAGGACTATTCCCATACATTTAAGGACATTTTCATAAAAAATTCTGTTCAACCCAAAAAAAAAACCAAAAAAAAACCTCTAAACCGATCTGTTCAACCAGAAAAAAACCTCTAAACCGATCTGTTCAACCTAAAATAAAAAAAAAAAAAATGCTGAAAATTTAAGGACATAGTCTGATTTTCCCGTACATTTCCCGTACATTTCATGTCAATCCAAATTTCCCGTAGAATTCTCGGTTTTCCCGGTTGGTAGACACCCTGTCTATGGAGTATTAGTATTAGATAGCTAACAATGACTTTATACTTCATTAGATCATTTAGTAATAAATAACGATAATTAACATACGTTGTGATTGAAATAGAACAGAAAACAAGCATCCATCAATGCCATTGTTATCCATCTAACAGTGATACACAAGATGGACTATATATCAATTCAAAATACGGCTGCCCCCTAGAATTAAATTGCAGATTTCATGGTTAATTCACAATAAGGCTTCGAAATCACATCCTTGGGCCAGGGATATAATTTAACGTTTTCTTGTTTTAACAGTATATTTAGAACTTCCTTATCCTCGTTTGAATTCCTACTGCATAAACAGTGGAATAATATTACTTTTAAGATCAAATGATGCTTGTCGATGTCTCTCAAATCTCTCTTCTCTTTCATGGTTCTGATTCATAAACTACATCTTCACGTTTAGAAGTTGTGTATCAATGCTTGAATAAGTATACAATGAACCATATTATAGTTGATCGTATCACTAAATGGAAAAATCAAATCAAATGACGTGCTGGTTTAAAATTAAAATAAATAACTGTATTTTCTATTCCTTATCCATATTTATAAAAGAAAACATTGGGTTTTTTGTCCGCTGCTCCTCCGAAACCATAAAAACACAGAATACAATTAAGGTATCAAACATTAGGCCTAAATTTCATTTTTCATCGACATGTGTAAACCGTAAATCACGTGAGGTAAGGTCAAAGGCTAAACCGGCTCATTTTTGATCGGCTTCCCTGCCCCCCCCCCCCCACACACACACACAAACACAACGGGCACTTTACCTTGGATTCCGAAATCATTCCCTCGGTCAGCAGGGAAGCCACTAAAAATTGTGGAGGTTTTAAATATACAGTGTAATGGATTGCCATTATTTCATTAAATTATATATTCTTTTGTAAACATAAATTTAGATCTGGGATATGATACTTTTCAGAATCACCATGTCATCTGTAGCATGAACTGCATCTTGTTGACGAATATATTCTCAGCCTTCCGAAAGTTCAGGATAAATAAATAATAGTTCGTTTACCTTGAAAAATATTCGTTGTTCGAATGAAGGAAATCTTCATCCATGAGTTCAGTCGCTAAGCATCCTCTTATCTGTTGTAAGGGGAACACTACTATCGGGCAAACCAAAGAACGACCGTGGCCACCAGATGTCGCAATAGTAGAATTTGAATCGATTGTATATGTCAGTGTTTTTGGCGGGAAAGTGAACATTTAGGGAGTTTGAAGTTTACGGAAAAAAGACGATATTTATTTTCTTGAACTATTCTGATTTCTCATCCAATATAATTTCAAAAATTTATATTTATTCATTCGTTCGTTTCAATCGTTCAAAATCAGTCTCCTACCTTTTCCGTTTGGTTTTTTAACGACATTGCATCCCTGAGATCGACAACACAAAGACGAAGATGGGACTCGTTTACTCACGTCTCATCTAAAAAAAACAGCACTGCGATCGAAAACAATTTCTCTGATGTGCCATAAGTAAGCATGTGATAAGGCCTTTTCGAAATAAGAAGTAACGTTAGCAATAACTTCGTTTTTGTGTGGCTTCCAACGGTTTTCTGTGCCCGAGAGTCGCCATGTTTTATCTTCTGTCTCGACCCAATTTCAGTCTTGGAATGATTAATAGATCATGGGTGTAGTTGAAGGTCAAAGTCGTTCTCTCATTTGCCCGACTTTAGGTCTCTATTTTCTTGATTCTTGCTTAACAACAAAAATCTATGTAGATATTGCACTGAGATGAATACTTAAATGCAAGTACAGTTGACTCGCGGTAATCCGACAGTTACGGGACCGAGGGGGTGTCGGATTATCAAAAATGTCGGATTACCAAAGGTTGATTTTTTTAAAACTGAATTTTGACTTCTAAGGCAAGAAAATATAAGTTATGTATATACAGTACTGTACGTACTACAGTACTTATACTGTTACAATACATATTGAGTACATATTTTACGGCCATTGAGGATATAAAAAAAAAACTCATTAGGCATAGTTTTACACAAATAAATACGTATGTATGTAATACTAATTTATTTCTGTATTTATGTCTTAAAAAAATAAAATTACAGTATATAATGTAAAATATAATTTTATGTCTTAAAATAAAAATAAAAATACGTACATATGTATTTACGGCTTAAAAAAACCTGTAATCGTTTTTTTGTTTCTTCTTACGTAAAGAGTCTGATATGGCTTTTTCTTGAATATCTTTTAACATTAAAATATTCTCGTAGTCGAGTTCCCTTTGACACCAACGTATCAAAGTGTCTGCAGCCGACATGACTTCATCGCAAGTGATTGTGCATTTCACCTCCGTGACCGCCTCAATCGGGTCGGTTTTCGAACCAACCTGCGTCGGACTATCGAGCGTGTCGGACTGTCAAATGTCGGATTATCGCGAGTCAACTGTATTTATGTTTACTTTAAGTTGGTTTACACATGGTATTTTACAACATTTAACTGGTATGACCAGTTAAAAAAAACAACCAAGATCTTTTTTTTTTTAAATTTCCCTTTATCATTTCGATTCCTATCAACCGACTTCTGATTGTTTTCACATCCTCCATTGTTGTTATTGCAGAGCGTCCAACAATACTATGCGTTACGATGATTTCATTTAGCACAAAATACATTCAACACAGTTATAGGCGATACATTTACTTTCAATTTGAATAATGTAGATATATTTACACTTTTAATTCTTTTGTATTTTTATAGATAATCAGGCAACACAAAAATAAATGTTCTATTTTATTCATCCACTTGAAATATACATAATTTACGAGATATGTTCGATTTATTATACTGTGCAGTAGATACCCAGGATATGATAGGTTTGGTGCAAAATTTGTAACATCCCTTCAAATGAGTCGGAGGTAAAAACAAAACAAAACTAAACATTTTAAGTGGAAGTACATATATCCATTCCTGCGCCTGATCACAGCTAAAATTAGAGGCAGGTGAAAGTTGTACAAGAAAGATCCTCTTGATTTCGGTTCATTTCGGGCTAATTGGTAAAGACGAAAGGGCAAAAATGTTTGTTTTTAAAACTCAATTTCTATTATTCCAACAATGTACCCAATTTATAAAGGAATTGTATAATTTCACAAGAACGCTTCCTAATGACTAGTATATATCGGTCTAGTAGGTGAGGTTAAAAACAGTTAAGATAAAAATGAACAACTTTTATTAATTGAAATCTGCGTTTTATTTTATTTTATTTTATCTTATATTCATGTCCGACCGTTTTCCTAAGCCAGCATTCGAAAATTGGCACGTCAACTACATCTGAAACAGATTGTATTTTCTTGAGATTTAAAATCTTTTGGACAGATTTGATTACTTTCAATTTGTGAATGTTAGAAATGAAATGTCTATTTCCTCGATTACTTGAACACAAACATATCTGAATATTTCTAGGCAAAATTAATAAAGCATGGAAATAGTGCCAATTAAAAACAACTGAGCATTTAGAAATTTAATTTTGTTTTCTTTGAAACTTGTAACTTTGAAAACAACTCAGTTTCTACGAGAAATTAATGGATTTTCATCCGAAAATTTCCGAACCTTTAGTATCACAAATAACTTCAGTTGCGATAAAAGTTATGTTAATTTGCACGAGAGAAATACGGGAAACTTCAGATGAAGTAACTGAAGGAAGTAAGTACGAAAGATAACCTTTAAGAAAGGAATGCCATCCAGAAAGATATGAAAAATGAACCGGTGAAATAAAAGAACAGGACTATTCATTTTTAGGCTGCCCGCCTCGCAATAAGTTGATTCCATTTCTAAACAGGACATATTGCTGAGAGGTTGCTTCGAAGGCAGAGGTCAGCACAAGTCCTTCCTCAACTGGAGAAATTAATTTTACAGATGAATAAATTTAAATGTTACTGTTTAACAATGCGGTCAGTGACAATTGGCCTTAAAGAAAAACCTGTTTCTTTCTTTAGTTTTTTGAAACATAAAATGATAGCGGTTGAATCAGATAAGTATGAGTCTGAAGACACAGAATAGGAAAAATATATTACTTTAGGAAAAGAGGATTCTTTTTTTAATCGATAATATTATATTCAAGGAACGTGAAGATGATAATATTTTTCATAACAATATAAAATATATTAAAGCTAATAAATTCCTTATAGCTGCTGCTATTTCTCCATTTGTGGAAGACATCTCCTGACCTCTGTCGTAAGACGTAACGCCTTACCAGTCATTCCTAGCCTATTTGGGAACAAAGTCAGAGCCGTCTCTTATTAAAAGAACCAGGCACGGAACAGATTAACCTGTTCTTTTTATGTAGTCAAGTAGTTTTATATTTTCATTTCAACTGTTATTTATGAACTGATGACAATGTCAAGTGGTTGAAACATGTGTTTCCTTTAATTTATATTTACTGAAATATATTTTGAAATGGCAACATTTTACCTTCCATTTAAGATGCAATTTGTGAGAAGTCTTAGACTATTCTGACGAGAGTCCTTGTATATCTAGTGAGTGTTAAGAAGGTATCAAATAAATTCATGCAGCTCTGTGGTCTGTCATTTCTTCTTATTATTATTTTTCTGTAAAAAATATTTCTTTTAACGGGATAAATGAATCAAAACCAAATAGCTCAGACGGCGGCAGACATATAGGCTTCAGTTATGAGTGGGAGAAGACTGACTTGCTAGTTTCTTCTGGAAGAGAAACAATCTGATCAAATCCAATTCTTTCAGACATTTGACAAGCATCTCTATTACAGGACTCAAAAATATCTCTAAAAAAAGGGAGATAAGTTCTACAAACGTAAAAAAACAGTATCATTATTGTTTTTAGGAATTATCATCTGGAAAACCTTATCCAAAAGATTCGAAAGTTAAAGAACCGCCGTCTTTGAAATTTAATGCAGTCAATCAATGTGGTTTTTAGAATGATGTGAAATTAAGAGAAATTCTTTCTAAAAATGCGTAGAGAAAACTTGGTTATTAATATTTTTTTTGACAAGTCAATAACATTTAATGTAACAAAGTGTGAACTTTAGGACTAGAGATTTCGTATAGATCGACAATAATCTTTTCAATACTCGCATTATCTGAAAGGCAATTGACCGAAATTTAATAAACAGCAGAAAGCGATTAGAGAACTGACAACGAACCTCAAATGATTGCAGAAATTCAAAGAGAAGTTATTTTTGCGCCTCGATTTTTGATGCCAAATAGGAAAAAAAACAACTATTTGATAATTTCCATCCAGCTTTAATCTTATATATTTTGTTATTAGACATTTGAATTTGCTAATTTATTAAGCATACTCTCTCTTTTCCTATAAATGATGTATATCTAATAAACTGGCAGGTCAGTGTATATGGAAAAGCTGTCAAAAACCAATCAATCCATTCCATTATACAGGGTGATTCACGAAGATATGCAGAAACTTCGGGAGCTCATTCAACATGTAAAAGTAAAGAAAAAAAGTTATATAAACATAGGTCCGAAAATCTTATCGAGTTACGATTAGCGAAAGATTTCGCCCATAATGTAGTACCCTGGGTGACATGAAGACTTGCTGGAAGTCTGGGAAGGTAAATTAAGGAGCGAAATCAGGGGTTTCATATGGTTGTTGATCTGAACAATCCAATGAAACATATCGCAGTACTTTATCTCCCAGTGGTTTGAAGCTTATCCCACGTGGAACCTACAAAAAAAGTTGGCAACACAATAACAGCTGTTCAACAATAATGTGAATTGCATTGTTTTGAAATTTATTGTGAGAGCTAACAACTGAGGTGTAGTCCATGTGCGTATTATTGTATTATCTTTTTAAATTAAATCTTTCGCTAGCCGTAACTCGATACCAAAGCATTTCCGGACCTAAATTTATATAACCTTTTTTCTTTACTTTTACATGTAGAATGAGCTCCCGAAGTTTCTGCATATCTTCGTGAATCACCCTGTATCTGCTGTTAAATTGATATTTAGTAATTATTAATTCGTGTTATGTCATCTGGTTTGTATATTTAAAAAAATAATATTTTGAGATATAAAGAATAAATTTCGTCTAATTTAATTCGCTGCAGTTCTTACATTCTAAGTCCGAGTAGTTCCTGTTTAACCCATACACCAATAAATAACTGCTATTTAATATCTGAAGCGGGAAATCTAAACCCTTTGAAGAGAACTTAGTTCGCTAATCGTGCGGTTTCTATTCGAGTGGAAGAGATTAGTAATTACAGTCTACCAACATCGTAGCTCGCGGACAGACCTTTCTCAACCCCACCAAATCAAAACCAACCAAACACTGGGTCTCTTTGGGGACTAGAATCGTTTCTCGTAACTCAATCAGGCTATTGGGTTTATTAGACAAGACACAGACACTATGTGGACAGTGTGGTTGGAAGGGTGTAATTACTCTGCCAGAAACGGTTTTAGGATTAGCATCAAAAGAATATATATATACAAGTGGATTATACTTATTAGCAAGGAGCTGCCTTCAAACTAAACAGAAATATTCGAGAAATTTTAGTCTCTTTTAATTTGCCGATACTACAAGAGGCAATTTCATGTCCGTTAAATGTTCCTACAGTATTATTTAGATTGCAAAACTATTTCTAAACCAAATTTATTTTTCTCCTACATACTCGATAATGCAAAAAAATTCCCAAGGCAATTTTAGTACTTTTTATTGCTACTTTTATCATGAAATAAAAAAATATAAAAACACCCTAACAATCCATCTTCCCGTACTACGGAATATACAATAAATTTATTTAAGAAATATTAGTTTCTTTAATATATCCTGTAAAATTGTATTAATAAGGATAAGTTTCTTAAAATGAGAGTGCATCATTTGGATATGTTAAAGAATTTATGAGAAAATAAGTTTTTGGGTATGAATGATGTAGGCCTAATGCGAGTAATGTCAGTACGGTATTGTTATTTATGAAGCATCATCATTATTAATGTGTTAATTATCATTATTGATAAAAATTATCGTATTCAATAGCATTGTTATTTGTTAACTTATATATGTTTCATTTTAGTTCTTATTTGTAATCCTAATGAAATGTACAGGAAGAAGAATAGTTTCTTGTCCTCTGGTACCACCTGAAAAAGTCCTTCGCAAAGAAGAACGAATTATCGTGGGAATTAAAGAAGTGTTGTTATATTAAGGATTTCTAGGAGTTAGTTATTTAAGAAATGATTAGAAATGATGAAAACACATATTTAACAAGATAAAAACTTTCTAAAGTTTCGATCCCTGTATTCATATTATAGACTTTTGCAATCCAGAACTCTGCGTTAAGATTTTAACCATTCAATTTTATCTATATGCATTTTGTCTTTATAATTTTACTATAATCAAGCATGAGACAGTAAAGTTTTACTAATTAGGAAACATTAAAAGCAACGTTATGTTAATTCTTGAAAATTACTATTGATATCCATCAAAGAGACTTCTTGAATTACTTGAATTATAAAACTTCTTGAATTTAAAAGGTCATTTTCCCCTCCTCTTCCCACAAAAAAAATAAAAATAAAATAATAACAAAACCTCCTAAATTACTTATTGGTTTATGTTTCCAAGGAAATTTGCAATAACAAAGATTTTTAAGATAAGATGAATAAGTTAGGGATTTTTTTTACTTTTGCTGAACAATATTGCATTAGGCCTACATATTGATTGTAATGATTACGTAAGTGTAAATCTTACTTTAAAAAGGATGGGAGGGACTAATTTAAAAGTGAGACAAATTCGGAGTAAAGACGAAAGAGGATTATCTATCTACAGCTATTACCTATCTATCAATACATATCTCGAATTTGTTTATGAGTAATCCATTATTAGTATGGTTGGAAAGCGCTTGATTTTTCTTTTTAATACTTTCTTTAAAAAAATTCTATCTTTGATATAAGTTATGACCAAAAATAAAACACTGCCAGAAAACTTCAAACTAATTCGATATATCGAAAGTTAGCTTAGGAATGCCAGTTGATTTGAGTTTGTAATACTTACCAGTTTTTTCGTCTGGTAAAATCTAATCAAAGTACAGTTACAAACTCAAGGCCGAAAATAAAAAGAAGATTTATAAAATAACGCAAAAGAACAGCAGGTGAAGATCAAGAAATCGATGCACGGAGCTTCTGTCTTGGGATAACAATAATTTTGGCAGAAAACTTTAATATAAATAAAAGTACCGGTAATTTTCGAGTGATTCTAATGACACGATTGCTTCATTAAATTATAATAAAATATTACTTCTTTTTACTAATAGAACATTTAAAATAACAAAAAAATTATCCGATATTCTCGTTAAATCTTTCCATCTAAATACAGAAACTTAAGGGAATTGATGATTTAAAAAAGTAGAAAATAAAATAAAGTAGATATAAAGAAAAATATGATATAAAAATATTAAATCCGTGATAAGAAAAAAAAATTATGGCAGCAAAAATGGACATCATTGAAAATTCACTACACCATCCTACACCAGCAATTCAAAAGGGAAAAGGAAGAATTCATTCGGTTCCTTTGCTTTCTTTTCCTCCTTGATCACAAATCATTTGAAAGCTCGAATGTAGCAAACAGATATGGAAACATTTTCTTATCTTATGATTATTGGATATTATTAGGGGGTTTTTATGTTTTTTTTTTTTTTGTTTTTTTTCAAGATATGATATCTTTGCTGCTGATACTTCCTTGTCACGTTCTTGCTTTATTTCCAGAACGTCTGTACTGTGCAAAGAAATACAATCGCTTTTGCGGCGAGATAAAAGTCAGATTTCAAATTTTACTTATTTCATGACCCAGTCTACTAGGTATTGTGGTGGTGTTTTTGGTCACTGGTTCGTGGAATGAGAATCAGACTGAACCAAGTGATAGCTCTAACTTAACTTTTTTATTCTGGGAATCAAGGGGTTTAAATAATCTTATGTACAAGGGTTGCGATTGGTTGGCGTGCTTTTACAATTTATTGGGGGATTTAAAATACATGTGGTGTTTAACCGACTTTTAACTGAATCTCTAAATTATAACTAATCAGAGGGAAAGCACGCCAACGGGAAAATTCGAAAATAAACAAACAGAATTAACGGTTAACAGTACAATTTGAATGTACAATAGATTACTAAAAATATATAAGGATAAATAGAATAAATGGATAAATATGAACATATAATAATACAACTATAAAAATCATTATAATATTTACATTAAATACTGTTATATCTTTACTTTTGAAGATATCAGTGTCAAAAGCCAAATAGTGTTATCGATTTATTATCATCGAATTTTATTAAAATATTTAATAAAGTACAATATAAATTTATATTTTTAACTGCTGCAAATATTTACCGGTTTAAAGGACGAAAAGAAAGACAAGTAAAACTTTCACAAATTATTGGTTTTTCAATTTATTGAAGAAAATGATATAAAATTAATGTCAGGATTTTAAAATTATGAATATTTATGCTATGAAAAGCTTCATTTGGTGCCAAATACTGTATCAGATCAATGCCACTACAGCAGATTGTTTTGAATGTGTAGGCGGGGGCTCTAATTGGTATCTAATAGAAGCAATTTCTTCCAATAAAACAGGTTGCCTTTCGATTTTACGATTCTCCGTTTATAGGCATCTACTCCACCCGCGATAAAAATCCTGGTTTAAATGGTGCTGTCACCCCCTGACTATCCATTGTGGCAGTGGGTGGAGGAATTCCAAAGGTGGACGGTGCTGAGTCATAAGAGACATCCATTGAAATAAAAAAACAATTTATAACAATCGCGACACCAATTAACAGCAGAAATCGTTTGACAGAATAATCATCGAGGTTGAATTAGATTCAAATAAACTGATTCATTGTATAATAGACTAGTTCCCAACTAAATAAATGCAGGCAGAAATCTTCTACATTCATAGGATGTAAAGTGGCTCATTTTTCATCAAGCGGGTTTTTTTTTTCCTTTTTAAAGGCGCAAGTCCTTAAACAGATGCCCTAAAAGGAAATACACAGATGACTTCAATCCTGACAGAGGAAGATAACGGTGGTAAAAAAGAAAAAACGAAATAAAGGCGGAAGAGATAATAAAACATCAAAACAACCCCGAGCATTGTGGGAAAAGTTTTAAAGTTATCCAAGTACATATAAGCCTTTCTTCAATGGCCCTCAGAAAATTTTTCCACCACAAGTAAGCTTCAAAATAAATAAATAAATAAATAAATAAATTTAACTTACTCATGAATTATAAATCACTGTCAATTATAAAACTTCTAGTGTATTGATCGACAGTAAGACTGCGAACAGTAATTCAGTATAAAACATGAACATTCTGTCTTTTGTAATACATCGACGATCGTAACAGTAGTTCAAAAGAGGCAGGGAAAAGAAACCCAAGTGTTCTTTAAAAAGATTAATTTACAATAAGAGGGCTCTGAACGATATATCGTAAAAACTAGATCTTTATTTTTAGCTATACCCGGCATGCGTTGCAATGCCACTAAAAGAAAGAAAGTGTTTGTGTTTTAATTCTGTTTATTGAAGTGTTTTTGGATACACAATATTCTTTTGTTTTTCCGTCTGGTGCATAAACAAATAAATCAGAAGGTTTTCCGACGCGTGAGCAGGCCACATACAGCTGTCCATGTGTGAAGCATGGATTTTCCAAATTTAGTTCACACACTTCTAGCGATTGTCCCTCTGCTTTGTTGATGGTCATTCCAAATGCGAGTCGCACCGGAAACTGCAAACGTTAAAACCGGAAATACACTCATTTGTTGAAGTAACTCGCGCACCAGATATTGTAAAATGGTTCTGCTATTTCAGAAACCTTCGCGGGCGTGCGCACAACAACTCATTCAAAGATGAATGGTATAGGAACGCTTACGGGACAAACAAACAAACATTTATTTTTATATATTAAGATAGGCAGTTCCCGGGTTACGAGCGAGAACGTTCGTAAATTGGATTTGTTTGTAATCGGATCCCAGAACATGAACAGTGCATGTACGGTAATAATAATAATAATAATAATAATAATTTGGAGTCTTTGGCTCCAAAACACAAAAATACTTATGAAGAACTCCAGAAAGCAGTGGTACTCAATACAACCCGCATAGTTAGGAAATCTATGGACACACATCCCTAATCATTCTTGCACACTTTTTTTACACTTGGCAATATGTGCTTTGGTCCTTGACTCGCCACGTTCTCTTTGCTAGGGAAACCCAAGGTTTGAATCTTTCACATAATAATAATAATAATAATAATAATACCCCAGTTTTATAATAGTCTGTAATAAGTTACAGAAACTATTGCATAGTCATAAGAGTAAATAGAGACTCACAAAATCGAATAAAAAAGTTTAGACGAAAGTGATGCTGTGCGTAAGCGACCGTATAAACAATAAGACTAGCCGCTAGCGAAAAGATGCTGCGCCAACGAACCGCTTACGCATCCGAGTTTGTTAACATCCGCGGAAGAAAGAAGTTCCCGAATTATTAATGTAATTGTTTAATTATAAATTATCCTTATGGGGAACTTCGGGAGCCCGTTCGTAAGTATGAACATTCGTAACCAGGGGAGCGCCTACATTTAATTTCTAAATTCATAAAATCTGCATGAAAGAAATGGATATATAAGATTACATAAACTAAAAGAAGGAATGCCCACGAAATGAGGATTTTTGGAAAATAAAGTTAGCATTTTAAAATTTAGATCCGACATTTAGGATCTTGGAAAAAAAATGAAGATCATTCAATCATTTTGTAATACAATGAAATACAACAGCAGAAGTAAGAAATATATCTTAGAAGTTAGACTATATTTAAATTATATACGTAGATTAACAATAATTAGCTGAATCTCACGGACTTATTCAATATTATTCAATATTTATTCACGATCTAAAATTCAATATTCGAAGTCAAACTATATAACATTACTTAACTATGTTTTTGAAATTGTGTGTTCAATAGAACCGAAGACTGGACACAAATAAAAAGTACAATTTACTATATTACTGGCCAAATCTAGAATATTATTAATTGTTTGCTGCGTTTTATATAGTAAAGCCTTTTAAGAACTGGTCAATTCAGAAAAGGCAGAAGTACAACTAAGAAACAAAAAATATTGTAAGTTATCTAAATCACCTCCAAGAAAGGACCTTGCATTAACTTGGTGGCGAATAAACATCCTGTTCCAAACCAGGAACTTCATTCGCAACCTTTAATTATCCGAGCGGCTGTTTGGACCCCAAGAGCGATGAATTATTTCTCCCAAAAATGTCTGGACTGAATTTCTTTTAATGATGGGCATAATTTAAACGTAGGTACAAGATACGACAACAGTTCTTCTTCACTGAAAGATGGTTGTTTTTTCCGTCTGAATCTAAATGTCACGCAACCTATGTCTGAACTTGTTTTGCGTCTCCTTTCGAAGTAACTGTCCAGAATTTGGTTGGGTGTGTTCGATGGTTAAAGCAAAGGTTATGATCCCGGGGATGAGCTTCGTGTGTAACAGTGACAGGCTGCCACGAGATGAGCTCATGACCATCATAAAACCTAAAGATTTTTTGACGGATATTAAGGCCAACGGAAGGTCACTTAACAACACGAACACCTTATATCTTCAAATAATCAATTTCAAAATAAGATTTTTGTTTTTTGCCTTTAAGATAATTTTTTTAAATATACGCAACTACAACTTATAATTTCAGCTACTTATTTGAATGAGTTTGTATAAATTTTAGTGTTTATTTTTTCGCTTTTAAAATCATAATAAATGATATTTTTATTAACACTGTTTCCACAACTATTTGCGGGAAATAGAGATTAACATTTAACATTTACGTTAATTTGTAACACCTTTTTACAATTTTACATATTTACATAAGCTTTTATTAATTCTGTTTCTCTGAAAGAAGAAAAACAGAAAATCGGTGGTAAAGTGCTTTAATTACCATCAAAAATTTTACAAATTTTACTTGCTTTTGGCAAATTAGTTATTCATTTAAATTTATGTCATTACGTAAAGCCTTGTGTGGTTTTTCAATATAGGCCAAGGTAATTTTCAAAATTTCACAAAGTTGATTTGAAACGAAAATAGAAACAACTGGCTTCAGTTTCAAATGTTTAAATTATTTAAAATAGCACCATCCTTTTTAAAGCTGTACTGTATAGCAATGGTGAAACAAAAAGAACTTTAGAAAGATTTCTTAACCTTACTGACTTAAGACGTAAGTGTGCATGCCAGAAAGCAGAGAAATCATTATACTTTTTCTTCCACTTTCTCAAGAATCAATCAAAAATGACATTTCAAAGAAAATTTATAGAGAGCAATGAGAGCAATATACAGATGAATGTGACGTCAGTAGAACACAATATTGTATAAAATCTGAAACTTTATCAGCCTAGACTTCAAATTTTGCACTTTACTGTACTTCTTGAAGTTCAAGCTGCCATTATTTGTGGCTCTTGGGCCAACAACGACTAGAAACTTCTCCAAAACATTAATGATTCATTAATTACAATTCTTTAGATTTCCTTGTTATTTAAACGTAGCAGGTCATTATTCAAAAGAGAATCCCAGTGGAATGGACAACTGTAAAAACAAGCAAAGCTACAAATTGCGACTATTAAAGAGCAAAGACTTGCTTGCGAGGAAGTTTTGTCTTTAATGCATTTTATCCATTCGTCAAACACGGACATCTTCTATTTAGACAACTAAGGCACCAAATAAGCGCCAAAAGCGGAAAAAAAGTCAAATTTAAAATAAAATAAATTTAGATGGATTTGGTTTTCAGTTGCTGGCAATTTATGTTTGTCCCTTATCCATTCTTGAAAATATCCTGAATATTTGCTTATTCTACCTGTAACTTCAGTAATCGATTTCAATTTCTTTTGATCACATTCTTGGTAATTTTAACACGAAAGATTACAAAAAATCTTATACAAATTTATAATCAAAACCATAAAATTCCATAAAAGCATGAATTTATTGAATTTTATATTAATATTTCATCAATTCTTTTTAAATGTACATCAATACTTTACAGTGATATCTTAAATAATACTTTATATTAAAAATTTTAGGCAGATTCTTCTTAATATATTGGTAAAATAATAGTTTGACAATTTAGAGAAAGATGAGAAAGTGGAAAAGCAGCAAAAAGAAAGGAATGAAAGGTGAAAAATGGAATAAATTTCAGCAAGATTTTTCTTAACTCTTTTTTTTGTAGCAATACTATTCCTGAAAATTTATTTGAACATATTAACTTTCAATTTAAAATTAAAGTATTTTATAGTATTTTTGTTTCGTTTTCTTTTTTACAGTTTTGCTTCAAAAGTATTTAGTAAAAGCAGCACAATGAAGAGAATTGCATTGAAGAGCGAATGACTTTATTGGTGAATATTAAAGGTTTTCGTGCGTGATCATCATTATCTTTGAGTATCTAATCATCGCAATTGAGGTGTTACCAATATTACTTAACAGAACAGGCAGAGAAAATTTACAATCATAATTATACCTTTTTGTTTAGGAAGGTGCAATGCATTATTCAAACTTAACATTATTCCCACACGCTTCTGAGTGTCTTTTTTTCGTTCCTTTTCCTGTGCAACATCACGAAGCAGACTTAGCGTTAAATGAATTAAGAAACCGCCTAAGTAGTTTTCTGTGCACAGAACTCAGTCGTAATGAAACAACAACAACAGGTAATCTGAGCCTATTAAAGGGAAATTTCCTTAAAGATGTGAAATTTTGTAAATAGGTATTTTTTTTAATGAAACATAACAGAAGTTCTCTATTTTTTGCTTTTGAGAGGTTAGGCTAAATTTTGGTAATGACATTTCAAAGAGTAATATTTAAAAAATTAATGGTAATGAGGCCAGGTATAATATTTAAAAACAAAACAAAAATAATAAAGATGGAAAAAAAATTAGTAGCCCCATGCAGTATACCACTCAAATTGAATAAACAACTGACAATTAAAAATACCTTCCATTAGCTTAATTTAGGCTAAATGAGCCTTGTTAAAATAATTACTTCCAGTTGTTTATCTTTAACGGGCTCTATCACCAAATTTTGAAATATAAATATAAATATTTAATTTAAACTTCTTGTATAAATATTTAATTGTTCGATATTAAAGTACTACTGTGTGATTGTCGAATTATTTTTCAAACAGTGTTTCCTTTTAAATTTAAAGATACCAAGTAAAGTGAAAATAATTCCCTTCATTTATAATATTTACTTTTGTAGTATAGGTGTTGGATATTAATCAATGTCGGTTCATTTTTATAAAAAAGATAAATATAAAAAAGCATAAGATGGAAGATTTATTGGCATTGTTATTGTAATACAGACATCAAATGTAAAACTGTTCACAGCGTTGATATCCAAGGACAACTACTTCGCCATGTGAGAACAGCAAAAAAAGGTAGGCTTGAAATTCCCAAACAGCTATTATCAATTCATGTGATTAAAGATTAAATATTGTGGATTTATTTCTTCGTTGTTATATAAGGTTCCACGAACTTAAATAAAAAAATAATAACATTTTTATTATTAATGCCGATATTTATTTCCTTATGACTACATAAGGTAAATGTATGTTTGAAATTAGGTTTTTGATTACAAATGAGATGAATTATTGGAAGACATTAAATCTTTATTAAACTTTATTTAAAGCAAAGTGAAGAGAAAGATAACTATGATCAAATGGTAAAGCTGCTTTTTATTCCCTTTTTTATTTTCTCGCTCGAATTTGGCTCGAATTTTATTTACTCGCTCTCGAATTTGTAGAAGTCGATAACAATTCGATTAGAGTTCAATGCAATTCCTGTAATTGGAATGTTCCAGACGGATCCCACCCCTTTACTCTTTTGTGTTATTTTCACCAGACGACGATATCAAATTCCATCCTCTCACATTCTGACTGAAGTTAGTTTTAATTTAATACTTTTTTTTTTCAGAATACGTTGAATAAATAGTATTTTCATATCACCAATTAAAATTTTATTGTTGCAATTTTTTTTAATGTTTACCAGCCCTATTAGATGTGATTACAGAATTACTCCTGTCTTATAGCTGCTGGAAAGTTTAATGCGTGTCTTTTTAAAACAAAAAATCTAATTAATACTAGAGTAAAAAAGATTAATAAACAGAAATCTTTTGAAAAAAAAAATAAGATTTTCAAACTTTTTCTTTCTAATTTAATTTCATTTTATTTTCTATAATTTCTCTGTCCAACAAAATTTAATTTTAAGTCGACGTTGTCTGATCTCACATTTCGGTTCAGTATTAAGGATTTTTACCACAAGTTTCTTTTGTTTTTTTTTAACCGTTGAAAATCAATTTTTTTCAATTGTTAGAAAATAACACAATCATTGATTTGATGGTGTTTCAATGAGATGTTAAAGTAGAAAGTCATAAGAAATGAATTCATTTAGTTATTTATGTTAAGTTTCTGTACTTACCATTATCACTATTGTCATCGACGAGAATAACTTCCTCTATCAGTGATGGTGGACTTCTGTTTAAAACACTGGAAATGAACAAAAATATTTCTATTTCAAGTTATTGAATTTCAGAAACTATACACTTATAATATTCAGAAAAGTATTGTTTAGTTGATCTGTTTTTCAATGCAAGTCACTGTTAGGAGAAAAATTAATGTAGCTTTAAATCAATGTACAACAATTGATTATAGAATCAAAGTTAGATGATATTTTCAATCTTAAGTCGAAAGAACATGGTACCCCCAAAAATTAAATTAAATAAAAAAAAAGATATCATTTAGTAAACACTGGGTCATATCCTTTAATGTATTGATATTTTAAATCTTTTGAAATACTGCTGCGAACATATTCATTAAGATTAGCGCCAGAAATAATTATTTGCCTTATTTGGTCTTTGACAAAGTAAACAATTGCAAGAAAGTTCATTAATTATCATACGTTTATCTGCAACTCAAAGAAAAAAAAATAGAAACATCTGGAACTAAAATAAATGCAGTAATTATATAAAGTTCTGCTCAAGAGGGAGCTCAGAAAATTAACATAATCAAGTGATAATTCATAAACTGTTTTGCTGGTATCGATAATCTTACTCTTTATATCACAGAGTGCTTAAGACATGATCATGCTACTAATAGCGCTCCTTCATTACCAAATATACAGTATTAATTTTCCTGGTACATATATATTTTTGCTTTACAATATAAATTTGCAATTGAACTTAGGATTTTGGTGACTGAGCAATGGCACAGATATCTAATAGATATTTATTAAGTTGTCCCGATGTACCTTCTGGCGAGTAGAGAAAAAAAACTAGGATATGTAAATCTTTCGTTTACCAAAGCCATTTAAAAAAAATTAAAAGAAGAAGTAGTAACAATATAAAGAATTAGATTTAATTAAAATTTTGATCCTTATTCTGAACATTAAATCTTTATACTTGAAGCAAAATAATAATAATAATTAAAAGCCTTCACTGATTGTAACCTCAGCTAATGTAAAGTAATGTAGAAGATGGGTGGTAAATATACCTAGCACCGTGACCTGTGGTCTATTGTACTTTGCCCAACCTTAATCCCTAAAAAGACTACTAGCAAACGCCAGTAGTTTATTTATAGGGACCGTAAACCAATCTTTTAGTTCTAAGAAAAAAGATCCTAGGATTTTAAGTCTAAGCGCTGTGAAATATTCACAGTTACATTAGATGTGTGAACAAGTCTCCTCTTCCCAATGACAACTTCTACAAACATGGTCGTCTTTGAAGCTTAAAAGCCATAAATGCTTGTTAAGACGACAATGTCCGGTAAGTAGACCAACAACAGTACCAAGTTCCTTTTTCCGTAATATTAAAAGCTCGGAGGAACATTTATTGTTTGGTCCTTGTATTAGCATCTTGGCTTGCCTTTGACCCTCAAGCCTGTGCCATAGTTTGAGCTGTAAAGCTCTCATTTTCTTAAGAAAGAACTTCCTAATCATGTTATTGGATAAACCAATCTCAGCTAAAATTTAAGACTATGATTTGAAATATCAGATTTTAAAATGAATTAAGACACTGAAATTAAACAAATATAACTACAGTCGAACCCCGCTTTTACACTTTTCAAGGGACTCTGAAAAGTTGTGTAAATTGAAGGAAAATGTAAATTACGGGAAATGGTTTCCGCATACAAGAACATTAAGGATAACAATGTTCAATACATAGAATAATTTGTAATCAATGCTTGGAACTTTTATAACACACAGGACTATGTTAAATATTGAAATTATTAAATATTTAATTTAGAAAGGAAAATTATCATACACATTATTTTAATCACTTTAAAATCTCAAGATATAAGACCTACACACACATTTCAAACGAAACAAGACGAGGTAACAAGTATGAAGTCAAACCGAACAAAGACATCGAGTGTCGCGAGTTGCAATCATAAAGCAGTGTAATAAGTGAACGTTGAAGGGGAGAGACGGTATTTGGCAGAAAAAGGTACGCATAAGTTTCGCGTAAATACGGTATATTGTTCTGAAGCCACTGAATTTTTATGGCGAAATTTACGTTGGCAGTCGCCATTTTATGTTCTATTTTTCGCCATCTTTTTTTTCTTTTACTCCGTTTGGCGGAAACAATGTAAATTGCGGGAGGTTTGATATTACGACACCGTAAATACAGGGATAAAAAAAAAAATTATAAAAATAGGAAAATTGAAGGGACCGAGAAAAAATGTTGTAAATGACGATAAAAATGTTATTTGCGGGAATGTTAAAGCGGGGTTCGACTGTATATTTATTGCTGTTTAAGATTCTTCTTCATACTATTATTCTAGAAAAAATAATATTAAATTCGACGGCATATAATCTTAATGTACCACGAAAGAGGCATTTTAAGTCATCCTCCAACTATTTATAATTTAGATGACTTGCGGCTGTCCTGTGATCCAATTCGAGATGTAGGGAATACTTTGAAATTTAGTCACAAATAGAAATAATTTCAGGAGGGAAAAAAAACCCAAACAAAACATATTAAACTTATTTTCAGGAAAATGTCATAAAAAGGATAGTTTTTCTTTTCTTTTTTTGAATTATTGCTGTTAGGATGTTACATATGAAACAGGAATCTCGAAATCAGATAAGAACTCGTTAGCATCTATAAAATAATGCCAAAGATCTAGAGCTTGGGAATGCCAAAGAAAACAAAAAAAAGTCATCGTGGTTTCAGACAGGTTACTGCAACAAACCAACCTGACCACCCAATTACTGTAGCTTAGTTGGAATACGTCTCGTTTCAAAGTAAGTACCATTTCTCTTCGTCTGTGAACTGAAGCATTTCCAATGACATTCCAACATCTCTCAATATAAGTGCAGGCTAAAAGGATTATTTAATACCGCAGATACGTTGTTAGTTACAATGTTATTTACAACGACAAAGAAATCCCCGTAGGTCTTGGAGGGTAGTTTTCTCTCATTGCTGTGCAGTGACCTCTGAACCCCCAGTCGGAGACGCGTCACCACCGCTGATGAGCACCTCACAACACTAAGAAGATTGTGGGGGAGAGAGAGTGAGACAGATAGACATCATTCTTCAGTTGGCAAGTACTAGTCACTCATCCGCCAAGGTCAAAGGCGGGAATTCCTTCTTGAGAGATGAACTTTAAATCTCTCTGCAAATGCTTACTCTTCCAACTGAGCTGTAAGGCAATGGAGCATCAAAGCACAAACAAGACAGAAAGCTAGATAAAAAAAATTGTTTCAAATCAAACAATTCGCAATTAAAAAGCACGAACTTCTTAAAGATTTGAGCTTAAGTTTTAAGACTATCTATTTAAAATAATCCAATGATGTAAATAATGACAACGTGTTTACAGTGTGGTGATTAAAGAGTCTATATATAATAGGATCTAGATGTATTTTTTCCTTTCTTTGACTTCGATTTTCTTTTCTCCCTCTTTTACGATTTCTCAAATCCAAAGAAGCAGCAAATATGTTATTATTAATTTACCAATTATTTGTGAATTTAATGTTTCATTCAACTGCTTTTTTGTTCTAAGATTGTATTTTTTCAATAGGATCGAGTTAATGAAAAGTGCTAACTATTACTCCACTGTTTCTTTGTTTTTATCTGTCTACTGTCAGATCCAGTGCTGCTGTCAATACTTCTTCAGTATTCATAGCATAGATTTACTCCTTTAAAAACATACTGTACCTCAGGTTTTTCCTCACTTAACAGATAAGCATCGAAGTCTTTCGACATCAATACTAATGTTCACGTCAAAGCTCTTATCTCTACACATGTGGGAAAGAACCCAGCTACATGTTATTTATTAGAAACAAGACCAGGAAACATCGGTTGAATTGTTAAACGGAGATTTATTGAGTAAATTGTTTTACGATAATAATTTCCTAATCGAACTTAGCTTTATTGCGAATAAAATGGAAATTGTTTTGTGTAAATATACTGAATGTTCGTATGCTAATAAAAGACTAATATACAACGTATTGTTAAGATTTTAAAGTACATTTTTTTAGAATTATTATTTAGTCTATCTTAAAAGCTTAAAATTTCTTTAAGTTAGTTCTATGTTTTTCATTTCCATAAAAAACATTAATACAAGTTTGTTTGTTTGTTTTTTGTATTTCAAAAACTAATTCTTTGTTGACTAACTAATCTTATAACTTATATGATAATCATATTTTATTTGGTTTCAGAGGAACTTGCAGGAATTTATTACTGGTGTAATGCCGCAAACAAAATGTCTAATTTCAAATCTAACAGGTTAATCGCAGAATTCAGAATGTTTATTTAAATTTTATTACGATCGATTTTTATTTGGTTTCAAGTATATTAGTAAATTTTAAATTTTTCCCAAGACAGGACACTTCAGGCAATTAGCAGTTACAAGATTGAAAGATATATATGATGAGGTAAGTCATTGCAAACGAAATGCTATACAAATCTATATGAAATGCAAGCGAATTAAGTTCACGAAGGAGAAGAAAAGAAAAAGATTGCATGTTACTATTTCACTATAAAACAATTGAAATGCAGCCTTTTCACTTTATTGAAAAGTTTAAAGTTTAATAAAACTGTCTAATAGAACATTTTTGAAACTTAGCAGTGAATGAAAACTCTCATTCAAAACACTTAAGAAATTAAAGAAAAAGAGGAAAATATTAAATTAAAAATATTTGAAATTTTGAATTATAAGAAATTTAATTCACTAACTTTAATTTGTTTTGATACTGTATTAAAAAAAAAACAACGAATGACTGCAGATAAAAGAATAATTGCGATTCCTCACCAGAGCTAAAATTAAAATACACAAATACATAACAGAGCAAAAATCACATTCTTTATTTACATTAAATAAATAAAAAATAAAAATTAATTCATTTAACAATAAGAATTAACAGTGACATCTCGGAACAGCTGTTTCACGCTTTTTCATGATTATCAGCCAGTAAAATTGTCAGCAATATGTACTAACTCGCAGTTACTTGTGACCGCTCCTGGCTGATGATCATCAAAAAATATGAATCAGCTGTTCAGGGATATCACCTACAGTCGACGTCAGCTCTTGAAGACAGCATTGGAACTGTTAGTGACTCGAATGCCACACGAGTAATTTATTACCAACATTAAATGTTATTTGTTACCAAAATTAAGTATATTATCAATAAAATTTAGATATGAAGATTGCTTTAAGTACATTTAGTTTTTATATTTTACACTAGATGAATTTTTATTTTCAAATAATCTCGCTAAGAATTAAAAAAAAAAAAAAAAAAAATTGTTT
Organism: Thereuonema tuberculata; assembly: GCA_023159025.1. Taxonomy (NCBI): domain Eukaryota; kingdom Metazoa; phylum Arthropoda; class Chilopoda; order Scutigeromorpha; family Scutigeridae; genus Thereuonema; species Thereuonema tuberculata. The sequence goes on from JAFIDM010012231.1 coordinate 78,061,580, forward strand.
AATCGATCAACCAATGCAGGCTCTCAGTAAGTTTGTTGATAAAAATCGTGCATATTCCATCGAATCCAAAAGTAGATCAAGCTATCACATTTGTGAAGCTGTGACAGTTATGAAATAGAAGAATGCGATCCGGTATATTCCGCTTCGTTATACAGCCTGAAAACTGTTTATGAACTAACTCCAGTAAAAGCACTTGTCAATTCCACAATGGCACGTCTTAACTGAGAAGGATTATGTGTACACACATTCAAAATATCTTTTTTGAATGATATTTTAAAAAGCAAATCCTTTGTCAGGAGGGCGAAATAATAGAGCAGAAGAAATGGAAGCCATATTGAATCAAAGAACAAATTATCTAACCAAGGAATTATCTAAATTGATGCTTTATTATGAACAAGACGATTATAGAAACGATATTAAATGTTGGATGTACGATGATGTTATAAATAGCACTTTTATAAGATATTATATCCAAGTCTTATATAAAATTTAGCAAATGTGATAACATTTGTGGATATAAATATTTAATTTACATGAGATGGAAAATTAGATTCGAGTGTTCTGGTCGCTAATAGTTCAATGCTGACATCGAGAATTGACGTTGACTTTAGTAAATTTTCATTTTATGTAGATGTAGTTCGGATAAATCAGATCTAGGGGAAATAATCGATTCAAAAAAGGATGTAATTAACTACAAGATATAAAAGTTTAAGAGAGGGAAAAATAAATATCTCCATAATTTAGGCCAAAAGGTGGACAGGGTTAGGGTTACAGCGCATCTTCGTTTCTTTTGTTTTGAACTCTAATTATTATAAAGCAAAGTAAATCAATCTTACATCAAAAGTTTTTTCCTAAATAATTATTTTATCATCTGTCAGCTGTTTACCATGGATGTATGCTGTATTCTGACTGTTACTAATTACATATTAATTAATGAATAAATGAATGCTAAAGTCCTCAACCACGAATCAATACTGAATGCTTAATTAAGTCGCAATTATTTTATGATTCGGCAAACACAAAGAGAAATTCATTCAACACAGACCTCAAATGATAAGTTACACATTAGAATGGATTTACGATTGTGTCATTGCAACTGATTTACGTTGACTTTCATGCCCGTGTTCTTTGATTTAAATATCTCCAAAGTGGTGAATCATATCTACACTATGTAGATTACTTCCATATTCAGATTTAAAAAAAAGTAGTTTTCATTATAATTGAACCATATATCTTCATTCTTTCGTGTAAAGTTTAAAGCTGTGAAAAATAAATCAAACTGATAATACTGTCGGAGTTTCAATCTTCTCAAAGGTAATCCTGTAATAAATGGAGCGCCTTGATGATTAATAGGAGCTACTGATTTATTTCTTTTTAACTTTCTCCAAACAATAGCAGAGACTGTTTTTGGCATTGCATAATCATTTCCTCCGGAAGATAATGAACTTCTAAGCGCCGTGGTGTTTACACATCTCAAGGAAAAGGGGGCGGTGTTGCGGGGGAAAAAAAAAAGTGGTAATTGCCTGTTGCTTCTGACCCTGGCATCCACTTAATGGAGAGAGGATTTATGGGAAGGGACTTGTTCCGGCCGGTGAGGGGTGTGAAGGTCAGTCGTCAATACAAGAACCCCCCACAAAGCACTCGACGTAATTTATTAATTGAACATATAAATCCCGAACCCTCCTACCGATGGTATCCCAATGACCTGTTTTAAAAAGTGTATATTTTTGTCTGCAAAGCGCTGTTGCTCAGACACCCCTGCCCAGGCTTCTGTGTACCTTCACACTTAGTTATTGAACAACCCTGAGAACTCCCACGAAAAACCCAGCATGGAAGCCCAAAAGATTTGAAACACTAACGCTAGCAACAATTAATTAATTAATTTCTTGATTATTCTGCTCACAGTTCGCACAGTTAAAACTTAAACAAGTTTTGTTTTATATTACGAATCCGACAAGAGACTGTTTGTAAAGAAAGTTTGAAAAAAACCGCGGAATTGTTAATATTTAACCATTTCTCAAAAAGAAAAAAAAAATAGAGGCTTGGGTTCGGATGGTGTTCTTTGAATGGCAGCTGAAGACTATCTCTGACTTCTAAAATTTTATCAGTTCTCCTTTTCGCTGTGACAGAATGTTTCCGGTTAAACATTTTTCTTGTACCGGTTTGTTTACTTGCAAATACGAGAGAAAATCAAAAAAGTTTTTGTAGAATTACTGTTAATGAGTAGATATGTGAAAATCGATAATCTAGATACTATACTGAACCGCATGGCATTGACTACCTATCCAATGTTAAAACGAACGTAACGAAAATGCCACTGCAATCCTAAACATAATCTATCAAAAAAAAAAAGGCTTAGTTTTAGATACGTATTTATAAAAATAATAAAGCCTAATATTTTCTAGAGTTCATACCGAGAGGGATCCTTTATCTCTTTATTTATTAGCGATCAGCTGGACCTTCATCAAACCTGAGAGACAGTCACTTAAACGGACATTCCAAAATTGCATTTATGGGGCCATGTTTTATTGAAAGGAAAAGGATAATCTGATATTAGTACATTTAGCACGCTTTTGTATTATAAACTCGATACGCAATAAGGCTGTAGAATTAACTTGAGAACCATTACAATAGAATTTCACTCAATTTTAATGAAAACTTTGGAACATCTTGTTAATAGCCTACATAAATCAAGATTGAAAAATTAGAATTTTGAACCGGGAATTCTAAGAATTTTAGAACTTTTTAAATGGAATGCTTAGACATACATAGATGTTAGGCCTACGTATTTATAAATCCATTACAAATATAAAAAATTCTGTAAGATTTTGCATAATATTATAGAAATGAAACCAATTTTTTAGGATTCATTACTATTTACAAGTTGCTTCAGATTTCATAAAGTACGATAGGTGACCCAAAGGTGACCAGTGCACACAAGGTGGCCATCTGCTTATATAATATAGTAATTCAAAAAATAGTCGGTATATGGCACCTGCTACTTGTTAGCTGTCGCACTCTAGCGCTGGCTACTGAAAACTAAGCCATTTCGACGAGACGTAGGCCATTACTGAGAAGACATTTGTTTTTGAGTATCGTTGTTCTTACTTTCCGATAAGTAATAAATTAAATTTAAAGTGTAAAGTTTTGTTAAATGCAAGTTGTTATATATTTTATTAAAGTTCGGTCACTACTCATTCACGACGTATTGCCACAGTTTAAGAATTTCATGGTAATGACATTGTTTATTTGTGAAAACAATGTGCTGAGATGTATACACAAGGTGGCCCGTCAACCTGATCACCTGACCACAAAATAATTGAAATGAGACTGTGCACCCAATGTTTAAGGTACATCCATGAGGAGTGTGAACGACTTACAAAAGGTGACAAAATCAAAGATTTCAAGCGTATTTTTTGCATTAACTCAGATTGAAAGACTTACACAAGGCGACAGAATCAAAAATTTAAAGTGAATTATTTGAAAGACTTTTTCCGTTTATATTCTGTACGCATATTTAATATTTGGACTTTAGGCATGTAAAACTAACAGCTTATAAAATACTGAATTTAGTCATGAAGTGTTAAGTGTCCTTTCAACCCCTGGAAAATATAATTTTTAACAAAATAAATATGTGGGCCACCTTAGGTTCATCTGCTCCGAAGGTGGCCCGGAAGTAACTTTTTTAATAAAATGACTGTAAAACAAACTAAATATGTTTTCAGAAGAACAATATCAATATGTCTTGTTTAGAGAAGGTTCAGGGTGATGACCCCTAGATTTTTTTTTTAAATTCCCGCAACCGTTAAGTTATAAAAAGCTTAACTAGGGCCACCTTTGGGTCACCTACCTTAGTTAATTAATTTCTTACATTTTTAAATTTGAAATTCGTAATTAAGTTGAAAAAGCTATATATGTATTTTTATTTAAAATTGCATCTGTAGTATCTTCTATGCTTTGTGCAGCGATTACTACAATGAGATGCAGAGGAAGATATAGTAACTATATCGAATACTCAGCTGAAATTCATATGCAATTGTAAAAAGAGGATGGATATATTCAAGAAGTCTTTTTAGAGTTCCTTATTTATATTTGTCTAAGAAATGAAACACATATAATGGAAATTTTTGTCACATTGTACGTCAAGAACAAACTGGCTTATTACCAAACAATGTGATATTGGAGACAGAATTTGATTGCACTCATACAAATAAAAATTAAAAGATAACGATCCATCGTCATTTTTATGAAGCTGAAACGGGTAAGGATGATTTATATTAGTTTAGATTGAAAATGTTTCGATTGTAAAAGTTAGAGTAATTAAATATACACTTTTAAAGTAGAAACTTTCCGTACTTCTTCAAAAAATAATTAACAAAGAATACAAAAACAAATAAACAATAAGGATAGGACTTCGTAAATAAATTTTAACTGTTTGCCCTGAAAATATTTTCTCTTAATGAAAACATAAATTGCTTTTCCTTCCAAAGCTAATTTTCTATCTTTTGGGTCTTTTACCAAAATCGGCTACTGACTGAAGCGTTTCCTAATTAAGCTTTAAACTTAGTTACAGTAATGTTATAGTGGCAGAGAGGAGACGAAAAATATGAGGACGGCAGGAACTAGCCAAGCCTTGAATTTTTCACTTTTCTAAAAATAAAAATACATCATTGAACTAATTAAATTGACACTGCGATGTCTCAAGAATGGGATGATGTTAGTCAAAGAGAAAGAAGGATTAAAACAAAATTAAGTCTCAGATTCCAGTTTTAAGTTGAAATATCTCAGTCGCGCATCCTCTGCGGTAAATCATATGCACCTGGAGGCGACAATTGGAACCACAAAAATATTGTCGTGGCTAATAACGCCACATAACCTGGAGGCAAAATCTAGAACTATGGGGTGTAAACGAGAGGGGAAAGGCAAAAATTGCTGAAGGATACTTCTACAGGGTTTTAGGGATAGATGTAGATTTGAAATGATTATATGAAGATTTGAAGAGGTAGGGGTATGGGGAATGGGGGTGGTAATTCTTATATTCTCAGACCTCGATATTAATTTCAAATCTAGGGATCTCTACTTACGAAATTCAAATATAACATTACTTTATACCTATCACGTGATTTTTTATACCAATTGTGAAAGTTTCGAAGTGATCTCACAATTTCAATTTCTTTCTCGTCCACATCATTGTAACCCGTACGAAGAACGGGGATTTTGCTAGTATATATCCTTATACAGGGTGATTCAGGAGGGGTTACAGCCACTTGCGGAGCTCATACGACGATATTTTGAGTCAAAAAATGTCAAATAAACCCCGGTCCTGTTCTCAATATTTACAGTAATATGAAGGTTGTTTGTAAAAGATCTCTTTCGTTAGTTAGAGGAGTAAAAACAAATGAGAAATAAAGAATGAACTTTTCAGAAATAATGTTTCTTTTTATTTGCATGCGGAAGCTGAAAATGCGTTGTGAATTGCTTAATTGCGTCTTACAAAAAGTTATATCAAGTTTTAATTACAACATTACATTATTCTGACGCACTTATCAGAACAATTGCTACTAATCACACCAATTTTATCGACTTCAGTCTTTACAGAGTTCACGCGTTTTTCATAGGAATTAGTTTTCAATAAAAGATTTTCATGCAGGTTGTATCGGTATTATATGCTGTCTACACTAAATTACTGCCATTCATTGGCATACTGACAAGTAAAGGTCACGATAGCGTCACCGGAGTTGCCGTTCAGACCATGTGCATTCGAAAGATCTTCCACAACTATGTAAACCAGCAAAATTTTAGCGGCAGACAGCCAGGGGTATAGGAGCTATGAGGGGTCAAAGTTAAAATGGTGGTTCATGGGAAATCAGCTATAAGTCACTGCAAGAGGCTTATAAGTAGCCTGCAACCTTAGATAAGGATGAGACAGTCACAATAAGCAGATATTGATTGGAAAATAAGCAGGAAATTGTTATTGATCAGCTTCAAATCAGATACAATCGATGTGAAGTTCAATGTGCGTGCAGCGCCGCCATGTTCAGAACCACGACCAAAACGGAAGTATGGGAAGTAACTAATGCCCAATCATTTACCATATATGGAGTTATATCAGAGATATATTAAATGAAATATAGTTTGTTACATTTAGATCTAGAAGTTTTTACATCAATCAGGAGGAAACATCATTTATGCGTTCCTTTTTAACAGCTTTCCTTAGAGATATATTCCATTATTAATATGATAAATTGTCATAATTCTCCTCGTCCTCTTCATTTGGCACAAAAACATCAGAAGCGGAATAAATATGTTGTTACAGAATACAGGATCAACACTGATAAATAAATTTTATAAAATGATATCATTTCTCAGAGGCTGCACGATTTGCAATTGCATAAAATGAGTTTTCAAGTTTTTCACTGAAACTGATGCTTACGGGAAAAGGTAATTATTAGAACATTTCGAAGTGACAGTTGTTCATTTCTGCATCTGAATTTGATGAGAAATGGAGTCAGCAAAAAAATTGATGGAAGTCTGATAAAAACATGAGCGATTCAAAATTGAAAATCAAAACCTTCTTTCAGAAGTCTTACATCTGGAATTGTTAAAATATTATCTATATTTTGCCAAAACTAAAGCAAATCCTTGGAAGAAACTGAAGATTTCCGAGGGAGAGATGAGAAATAGATGATTCCCAACAACGATTTTAACTGTATAAATCTGAATGCAGAAAACAAATTTTGTAAAATGCAACTGATTTTGGCTTGATTTCTTTTAATAGATTACTCTGCAATGCTTTAAATACGACAAAACACCAAGAACAACTTCCCAAAAGAAAAGTGCATCCATCCACAAGACAAGAATAGAATTTCTCCTATGAAGTCATAGATTTTACAAATTAACTTATGTGATATAAAAATACTTAATTAGTTAAGAGTAGTTACACAGATAGTGTACAAACAAATTCGTTTCTCTTCACCAGATAAGCTGCAGTTCGAAGAAATTTTCCCATTTTATTTTATTTTTAGACTTATTTAATAAAATAACATTGGAAAAATTCTCGGTTCGATTTCCAGTGAAGATTTTTTCTTTTTTTTTTCTTATCTTCTTTTCCTACCTATTTTCTTAATCATAAGATTATGAATTTTAAAATGAAGAACTTTCGAGGTTTCATATATTCTTATGAATACAGTGAAAACTCGATTAAGCGTCACCGTCGGGACCGGGACTGTGACGGTTAACCGAAAAGGCAGATAACGCAATAAAAATGTACAGTAATGAAATTTCAATGCTGTTTTGGGACGAAAGGCAAACAATAAATTAATACAAAGAAAAATCTATCGGTAACAAATAGATATCGTCAAAACTAAACAAATAATAATAATAACGACAAATGCAAGAAATGCTACACTTCGCATGAGATGATCGACCACAGGCTGTCCACTTCTCTCCCAAACAGACTACCTCCACCGACACAATCAAGTAGCATCGAAAGTTCATCAACAGCTAGCACACAAACACTTACTTATTCAGAGCACGGTCCCATACTACAAGTACACATCACAAAGCGTACTAGAGTCACCCTCACATAAGCTGTACTGGGACCTAAAGCCCTATATTACCAAATATAGGGTTTTACTGGGACCGCCCATTTCACACAGACAAAACTATACATCACAACAGACCTGACATCATACTTGTTGATAAGGTCAATAAACAGATCTACCTCTTTGATATTGCAGTGCCTATCAGCAAGAACATGCAGAAAACTCACGCAGACAAGATTAGTAAATACACCGATCTATCACACGAGCTCCAGAAGCTCCAGAGGCAGGACCGAGTACGTGTTGTACCCATCGTCCTGTCCGCCACTGGTCTGGTGCCTCACACATTGCACCACAGCCTCAGCACACTAGGACTTCATAAAAACACTTAGGCACAACTCCAGAAGGCTGTGGTACTCAACACAACACGCATAGCTAGGAAAGTTATGGACACAACCATACATCCCCAACTATTCTTCCAAAATTGTTTTTTTTTTTTTTTTTTTTTTTTTTTTTTTACACTTGGCAATATGTGCTTTGGTCCTTGACCCGTCATATTGTCTTAGCTGGGGAAACCCATGGTTTGAAGCTTTTTCGGTATAATAATAATAATAATAATAATAACAATAGAAACATAAAACAGTACTAGATCATAGGGTTTAAAGCTGTAACATGTTAAAGCTGTAACATTTAACATGCTAAAGCTGTAACAGTCATGTTCTTCTGTTTCTTCGAGGTTCGAGCTTTTTTCGCGGTAATGTCCCGTATTTTACGGAGAAGAATCGCAAAATAGGTTTTGCTAACGATGACGGATAAAAGAGAGTGACGGTTAATCGAGTTTTCACTGTATCACTTTGCATTAAAACTAACTATGCATTTTCTTTCTGAATTTTTTTTTTTCTACTAAACTTACAATTAAAATAATGTTTGACAGAGTTATACGAATTATCCGCTCTATTATTTATTAATTTTGAATTTGATTGGAGATATGTATTTGATGAAAAACATTCAAAAAGCATATTCATTTAATATGTTAATGAATTTATTATATTTGTTATTGATTCTATCTTCAGCCGAACGGTAATTAATGAACAAGTGGACATTTTTTTGTTTTTTGTTTTTTTTTCAGTAATGAATTGCACCAATCAGCAACAAGCACTGGGTCAGTAGTTGAAACGAATGGATTTGATCTGACTTTCACAGGTTAATTAAAAAGAGGAAATGAAGTGACAGGTAAAAAAAAAGTAAGAAAAAAAAACCCCACTTGGTTTTAATTGGCTTGAAGTTGTCACGTTGAAGAAAACGAATGATTTGACATGAAGATGTTCAAAATCAATCTTGTACTTGAGGGAGTAACTTTGTTTTCTAAGATGCAATACATCATTTCCGATGGAAAAAAAAATACATGAGTGATGAACTTTCTTATTAGGAATTGCAGGTAAGGCTTAAAAACCACATAAACCATTTCAACCAACTACAACCAATTCGGATTACAAAAGACTTCCGCAAATCTCAATGTTATTTTAATTAATTTTTTATTTCTTATTCTTTAATTTCAAATATTAAGTCATTATTTTAACAACTTCGTAAACTACTTCACAGCTATCAATTAGTAAATTAGCAATTTTGGTATTAATAAACACATTCAAGTGAGTATTCAATAACTTGAGCTTTGTATTTAAGAACATTAAATAAAGAAAACAAAAATGTGAAATTTTTAATAAAAAAATAATTTTTTTAAAAGCTATGACAATTGTACTTATATTTCCACTTCTGTTGAGAACTTTCCGCTTTGAAATACTAAAAATATGAATATAAGTAAAATACGTAGTTTCTTCGCTGAGAGAAAACAACAGGAAGACATTAACAGCTTTTGCATATGATTACCGAATTTTGTTTTCGTAGACTTCGACTTCATTGAATTTTTTTACTGAACAGATTCTATTCGGGGGACTTTGAAAAATTCTTGAATTATAAAAACAAAAATAATAATAATACAGAAAGACGAAAACAACATGCTTTATTTTCTTTAAAACAGTTTTTAAGTTGAATTTTACTATTTTTATTTTTAATTTGTATTTATTGTTTTTAGTTTTAAATTTTGGAGGTACAACATTCTTCTTCATCATTAGTTTTTTAAGTTCTTTCAGAAAATTCTTGTGTCAAATATCTTGTAGTTTACATAAATTATTACTTTCCCATATCTCAGCTACGGCTTATGAATATCTATACAACTTATTAATGTAAATTACTAACTAAGCCAACGGCTGAAGATGGAAGACTCTTATTAGCATGTTTACAATTTCAATCATAATTGAAATGAACGTTTGACGCTATGTTTATCAATGCAAATGTTAAACCACAAAGCTATCGTAAATTTATTTCATGGATGTCGATTTCTCTGTAATGACTGTATTAATAAATTAGGAATAAAAAAATAAAGACATCAACGGAGAAATAAAAAAAAAATCCATGAACCTGTTAATAATCCTTTCAGCATAATCAGTTTAATGACAGATGTCTTCTTTACATCTGTAACATTCATTAACTCAATCTATATATTTTTTTTTCTGTTACGAAATTAGCTAAGGGTAGATCTCTCGGTATCTCACTGTGGATAAGAAGTATCCTAAAGGATTTCCTTTTGTTCATTATGTAGACAATTAGATAAACATTTATGATTACTGCTTTTTTTTGGAAGATTTGCTTGGAACCTTTTTTTTGGTTTTATTATTATAAATAAATATACAGAGAAATGCATTTCAACTTCCAAAATGTCATTTGAAGATTCGAGCACAACATATATAGATTTGTCTTCACTCGTTCACAATTATTCGTTGTTGAAATTTAGATTTTCCTTTCAAAAACTTGTTATTTCAAAATATCTGAATACTGTCTGAAGGTCTATGCATCGTTTTCATTAACTGAAGAAACTTTTCACAAGAAAGATTAATTACAAAAAAAATATATCAAGCATAAACTCCTGAACAAATTTAAAAATTCTATTATTTAAACCATTTTTATAAAAAAACATAGATAACAATATAAATAAGCAAACAGTCAATTACAATTTCTAATAAGAAAATATTAACATTAGATTCCCCGTTTATTAACAACAACATTCGGGAAAAAAAATATAAATCATATATTGGAAAAAGATGTACAACGAGTTGATCCAAAAACACTGTCAAACAAATACAAAATTTCCGCCGTCAAAAAAAAATATAAGAAATTGGAATCTACAAAAACTTAAAGGAAAAAAAAATAAAGGAAAGAAGACAAGAAAAAGTTCTTAATTTTTATTTTATTTTATTTTTATTTTTCTCCTTAAAACAATTAAGCAATTTTACCAAATATATTGAGGTTAAACGTTTTGGTTCTTTGTGTACCCTCATTATTGTTTCTCTAAATTTTCGAATTTATTGTATTAGAAAGTTTTCAATCTTTTCAAATTGCTAGTTTAAATATAGTAAAAATAAACTAAGGTTTAATGCAGGAAAAAAAATAAATCGGCACCAATTATCATTAAGAAATTCATCAAAAACTTTTATATAAAAATAATTGAAAATTATTATCAAGCTTTTAAATAACACAGCATCAATTGATAGGATGCTTATCCTAACAGGAGTTAGGATTGTAATCTATTACGAGGACAGAAAATCAAATTTAATTTTCCAGAATTTTTCGATCTTTAACGATTACAAAACAATTTTTAAAAACTATAAAATAAAAAAAAAGGTAAAATTTTAACTTCGGGGAAAAAAATCTTTACTTTGCGTTAAGTTCACATCGAAATAATTTGTCATGTTTGTCACACAGACGACGAGGGCGTCACCTTTTATGAGATCAAGAATCCTGCTTTACTGACCCGTTTTTCCCCCCATTTTTTTTGCAAAGGCTGAAGATTAATAGTTTTTATCTTCATTTCGTTGAGACTAAGGACGCTATTTCATTATGACGATTAGCAACAAAGCTGATAAGACTATTACTAACAAACTCAACAGGACTTTCAACAATAGGAATTTGTTTGTTTTTTTGGTTGAGAAAAAATTCCTTGACCAATTTTGGTTAGGTTCAGATTTACAGTGGGTGGGGCACTTACTTAGCTTACCTCACATGTTTTTAAAAACATGTGTAATTAAAAAATATATAAATTCTGTTCTAAAGAAATAACGGACTTTAATTTAAGAATAAAAAAGTGAACAATGAATTTTAAAAAAATTAAATAATTCTTATTAGTAACTGACACTTTATGATAATTATCGCTAAAGGAAAAAAATTATAATAACACCAACTTGTCTTTGCTACAAGCATCTGATTATGTTGCTGTATCTTTTTGTATCTCCTCAATGATACAGGTATGCTGTAACTGTTTTTTTTCCTCCTTCACTAAATGTTTTTGCTTTGCGGGGTAACGTACGCTGCTCAGATCATGTCACTAATATTTATTTGTTTTTCGTCAAAATAATTTATTTTTTCAATTTCTTTGGCGTTGAATTGAAAAGCTGAGGATAAATGCTTGCAAAAATACGAACTTTTATTAAAAATTCCTTTGAAGTACAAGAATTTCGGGTTTACTCTCCTAATTTCTTAATAATGAATAAGACTTCTTGCTTAATAAATACAATAAATCTTCCTTGATTTATAGAAGACAATATCTGAAGTAGAAAAGGTAAGTTTCAGTGACGCAACTAAGAATGGTTTATGGACACTAAGGCAGCTCCAAAACACTTCTGGAAGTTATTGGATTTTTGTAGGCGACAGGTGCAGGCGCTTAAATTCCATTCGTTCTTTATCATTGGAAACAAATTTAGAGAAGGAATTTCGAGGATAATTTAAAAACGGAAATTGAAAACGTATCCACTCCACTGAAAGAACTATTTCTAATATTAAATTTATAAAAACACACTGATATTTTTCAGGGATGCTTTATTTTCCAAACAAACAAAGAGTTTTAAAATAAAAAGATCTAAAACCTATTTAGTCCATTTTAATCTGCTTAATACAAAATAAGGAAATATCTCAATATTAAAAAAGTTGCTATTATCAATAACTTATAAAGTAAAGAGGTAATTAATAAAAAAAAAAATCTTCAAAATACAAACCTTCAAAAATTTGTACAAATATTGTAATGATTCTAATTGTTAAAAATATAAAGGAAAAAAACCGTTGCCAGTAAAACAGTTTAATAAAAAGTAAGGCTATGACTTCACGTGAATAACAGAACTGCCGTCATTCGAGAAAACAGCAAATGAAACAGCAGCAATGATGTGAAACGCATTCAACAATTCAGAGAGAAAATAAAGAAACCTAATATCACAGAAGTAGTATTAAGCCACAATGCTTGGAAAGAATAAAGAAAAATAGGAACAAGGAATACCTTTTGTCCAAAGTAACTTAATTATAATACAATTATTATTAATTCGAACAAAATTCCATGAGTTATTAGAAACTGCAGATCGAATATTTAGATATTGTGCTAGTCATTAGGAATAGTCTTTAATTTGAGAAAAACAATGCATTACTTAAGGAATAATAACAATAAAACATGAAAGGATTTTTGTGAATAAGAA
>JAFIDM010012231.1:78091627-78201853 GCA_023159025.1 Thereuonema tuberculata
TGAGAAAATTAAAACTCACAGAAACAGCTTTCTGAAATTTGTATTGGTTTTTTTTAAATTTCAGATAGCTGTCCGGCTTAGCTATATATATTATATAAAATGGCTAAGTTCGTCTGTCTGTCTGTAACTCGATATAATTAACCTATTAAGATAGATCCAACGGTTCTCAATGGTACCATTGAATCAAAAGTACTCAAATTGGATGAAAATATTAGTTCATTGTGTCATTCCATATTGTTTCCATGAAATTTTATTCTTGGAACTGACCTCGACAACTGAAATTCTAACAAAACATACGTTCAAAACCAAATAATTTTGTTACCACTGCATCCATTTTAATGAAATTCTGCATACTTACTCAGTTGTTTACGCTGATTTCGAAACTCAAAACCATTTTTGCCGTAGAAGCTTCGTTCGTAAAATTTTCACTTCCTGACTTTTTAACTTCAGATTACTAACTAAAATATTTAAATTTAGTTTTTGTATTTATTTAGGAATGGGGATTCAGTGTTTCTTTATAGAAAAGAATCAACAAGGTCATAATCAAAATATAAAATAGCAATATCTATTAATAAAATAACATACAACCGGGTTTCGATCCGGGCTAGCTGGCCATTCTGAAGTAGAATGACAACAACATACAGACCGCATGATAAATACAAAATAATAACAAGCCGTGATTGGACAAGCTAATAACTGGTGGAGCCACTTAGTAAAAAATATTCAAATTTTAAATACGGAGTATTAAATAACTATATCAACAATTACAGAAATTATCAACAAAGTAAATGAGCTATTAGATTTAAAAAACAACTATTACAGCCCGGATCGAAACCCGATTGTAATGTAATTTTATTAATAGATATTGCTATTTTATATTGTGTGTATGGCCTTGTTGATTCTTTTCTATTAAATTTTACACACGTTAAAGTTTAAATTTTCTGTACGTTTCAAAAATCATTTAGGTGTTAAATTTCGATATTAATTCAAGGAAATTTGTTAAATTGTAATATCAAATAAGGAAAGAAAAATATTAAAAACAGGAATTTTTCCGGTAATTGTATAATGATAGGATGGCTCTGTTTAATGAACTGGAATTTCATGACAGTTCAAATTGATGATGTTGGGTGTACAAGTTTAAGTTAATCGTATTTATTAGTTGTAGACTTACTTATAGACATAGCTTTAGAGAATAATACGCTGTAGACTGGTTTCCAGTGGTCTACACGTTTAAAGAGTTGTAATAAAATGTATTATGTAAGTACCGGTATGTTACATTCAAATGTAATGTAAATCTATGAATTAGGTAATGGGTTCGAATTTTATGTTAGTTTTTTTTTTTCCTTTTTTAATTAGAAAATGGCTAATTTATTTATTTATTCACTTAAGCTCCTTTTTTGTGGTTTTATTTTCTTGTTCAAAATATTGTGGTTTGCTGTGGTTCTATGTTATAGAAGCTAGAGTACAGGTAGAACAACAGGTTTCAATCCTATTTGAAGGACAATGAATTTTCACTGCTTATTTATCCTGCAAACGATCCCTAGGGTTCGCCAAGCCCTTTATAAAACAAGGACCGGGATTCTTTTAGGAAAGCTTTGGGATCAACACAATATCTAAACTTTTCCTGTGGGGTAAATACTATTGGCGTATTCTCTATACCGACGGTAGAGGGACGATAGGAAAAATTAGGTCACGTGTGTATGATCTAAGTGTATAAGTAAAATTTATTGAATTCTTATAAGAGTAATTTAAAATTTTATAAAATGTTACATTTATTCCCCAATTGTTCCTAATTATACTCGCAGAATATTTTAGAAACAAAGATAAACAGAAACCATTTTTACAATAAATACTTTTTTAAATTGGGAATTTTAAAACACTTGTACCACTTTACCAGGTTTTTGACACCTTAAAGTTAAATTGATATTTTTTTGTTTTTAATTTGAATGGTTTTAACTATAAATTTACTTCCATATTTTTGTGATATATATAGCATTGATATGCACATTAAACCATAAAAGCAGTGGGCTACATAACATTTCTTTACGTAAATATATAGAAAATTAAAACTTATATCAACAGTTAATGATTATATACAGGGTCATTCCACGTCACATCACCTGATGAGTTCCCACACCATCACAGATTTTTATGAAAATTTATTTGCATATAAGAGGTCGTAAGATAACACATTCTGCAAAATAAGGGATTTTTACATTAAATATCTGCAGAGATATGAATTTCTGAAGTTTTTTTTTTTTTTAGGTGCCAAGTCCCTTTTTTGACGTATTTTATTGAATACCCCCTGTCCTAATCAATCAAATGAAACCAAATTTGTTTTCCCCATGTATTTTTTTATACTCAATCCAAAAATTCCAGCGAAATTAGTCTAGGACTAACAGTTTTGTAGTAATAGAAAGCATGTAAGCATTTAGGAAAAAATTTAAATGGTCATGTGGGACAACATTAAAAATTTCAGATTTTAACCCAAGTCTGAAAAAAGGTCTAAAGTAACTGGGAAAAAAAATTATCAAGATGGTGGTTTCCTCCTGAGTTTGGAAAAATATATTGCAAAGTTGACATTCTCATTGAATCGCGTAAAGAAATATCCAACAATTATTACTTTGTCACTGCATATTTATTTTGTAAATTCAAGTTACCACTCAATTTAGTCATAGCTCTGTAAATAGTAACTCTCACTTATAGTCCTGTAAAACCCATATTTATAATCGTATGATTCAAAACGAAAAATAAGGAAACTATTTTGAAAAGAAAGCGAGAAAAAAATTGGGTGCTTTAGATATTTTGTCCTGAATAACTATTAGTTAATAATTTTGAAATTTATAGAACTCGCTGTATAATTTAGTATTTTAGTATTTTGATAATTTTTATTGAAAATATTTTAAGTAACAACTCAGTAAATCACTTTTATTAAAGGGAATCAAGTTATTTAAAAGACCTATATATTTTTTCAATAACATTTTGGATAATTACGGTGCCTAGATTCGGCGATTGAAACAGATGAATTTTCTGTTTGAATCAAAGATGATATCGCATTGGCTACCACACAGCGATTTATTAATGCCATTTGACATCAACATGAATTTCAAACTATTATTTGTTTTTATTATAAGTTTATGTAAACCAAAAAATTAGTTATTCTTTAACTTTAGATTTATTGGTTCCGCTAAATTTCTGTTCAAACCACTTTCAGTTAGTTCTTCAAAGCTGATGTGGCCCTCAACTATTTATTCTTCGCAATTCAAAAACTGAATGTAAACATTTTGAACAACGAAATTAATGGATAAATTCAACCCATTATTTGCAATTTGTTTCATTTCCTAAAATAATAAATATGACTATTGTTCAACTTAATTAGATAGATAATCTTATCGCTTTTCAACTTTTCGATGCGTAGAGGTAACGCGATATTTTCTATTTCAGCATGACGTCACATGAATTGTAACAGAATAGTAACTTGGAAATTCTATTCTATTCAAATAATGAATAGTGCGCTTCAGTTTTTGAAAAAAAAAAGTTTTGAAAATTAGCAAAATAATATTTGAATATTAAATTTATAAGCGGTCTGACACTAAATAAATAAATAAAAAAGGAACTTTTCAAAGATGATACTGAGACAGAAATTATTAATTTCACAGTTAGTTTCATGAAATATTACAAAATAAAATTAGTTTTTAACTATATTGAGTTAGTTTTCAATAAAGACCAATGAGAATTAAAGAAATAAAATGCTAGCAAAGAAATTAAAAATAAAAAAAAATGAAATGAAGTTAATTAAAAGGCTTTTATTTTTTTCAATAAGATTTTGGATTATTATGCTGCCTAGCATCAGCAATTGAAACGGGTGAATTTTCTGTTTTATTGGCCATATTTTCAAACTATTCAGTTTGAAAATATGAGTTTTATCTGACTATATTGGTAAGCTTTAATACTTCATTGGTAAGCATATTTTAAGAAGATATTTACACATTAAGAGTCCAATGCGATTGTGTGTTCGCCATCATGATGTACACACGGGTTTGTATGCCGTCACGTCCTACTTGACATTTTTTGGACCATGTCTGGTGTGATGGTTCGAAATGTGTCCTAAACTTCATTGTGCAATTCTTCATTTGTAGCATAACGACGTTCAGACACGTTGGCCTTGATGATTCCCCACAATGATTTGATAGGCGCCGTGAGGTCAGGACTTCGTTAGGGCCATTTCAATGGAGCTGGCGATGCTGGAGTACCTATCCAGCGTCCTGGAAAATGTTCATGAAGAAACCCAGTAACAGTAACAGCGAAGTGAACAGGTGCCCTGTCCTGCTGTAGCCATACGCGTTGCATGATACCCGTGTCTTCAAGCTATGGGATTTGTAACGTGTGTACCACTTCCATTCTAGTGTCAACAATTGAAATAACATTCAATCTATATATATAAAAATGAATGTATCTTTGTTTCTTTCTTTCTTTGTTTCTTTCTTTCTTTATCCTTTATAGACTCCTAGGCCCTTTGATCTATCTGGACCAAACTTTGCAGAATTACTCTTTAGGACACTGCGGAAAAGATAGGCTACCTTAGAACCCGGACCCCCCCCCCCAAGGGGTTGAAAAGGGGTAAAACCCCTGAAAAACCCAATATCTACCTGGTGGTGAAAATAAGAACTACACAAATATTGTGTAAAGTAACAAATTCACTCTCCTATGAGGGGCAGGGCCACCACACTTGGGTGGGAGGAAGGCAACACAAAGGCTGAAGTATCCCACCCCCGACCGACACCGGGACCTTATATTTAGGGCCCCTTCTCGGGCCCCCCAAGTCAATTGCAAAAAAGAGAAAAATTCGCTCTCCTATTTGGGGCAGGGACACCACACTTGGGTGGGAGGAAGCCAACACAAAGGCTGAAGTGTCCCACCCCCGACCGACACCGGGACCTTATATTTAGGGCCCTTTCTCGGGCCCCCCAAGTCGATTGCAAAAAAGGGAAAACTTCACTCTCCTATGGGGGGCAGGGACACCACACATGGGTGGGGGAATGGCGACACAAGGGCCTAAGTGTCCCACCCCCTATAGACACCGGGACCTTATATTTAGGGCTCCTTCTCGGCCCCCCAAGTCAATTGTAAAAACGGAAAATTTCACTCTCCTATGGGGGGGGCAGGGACACCACAATTAGGTGGGGGGATTGCGACATAAGGGCATAAGTGTCCCACACCCGACCGTCACCGGGACCTTATATTTAGGGCCCCTTCTCGGGCCCCCTAAGTCAATTGGAAAAAGGGAAAAATTCGCTCTCCTATTGAAAAGGACGGTCCACTACACTTGGGTGGGGATGGAGAAACAAGGGCCTAAGTGTCCCACCCCCGATCGACACCGGGACCTTATAATTACGGCCCCTTCTTTCTTTGAGCGGCATTGCAACGCATGCCGGGTACAGCTAGTACTAAATATTTACATTTATTACTAGATAATTGGGGGTACGGGAACTTCCGGTCACACTGTAAATATAAATACGAAGCAATGGAAAGCAAAAATTTAACGTCCATATAATTCATGAAAACTAGAAAAACCCTAAATGAACACAGTATGCTTTCGTATATAACATCAATGGGTTGATGATGGCTCAGTGCGCGAATACATATTTAGTGTTCAATTATGGTTTTTCTAGTTTTTATGAAGCAAAATACTTTTTTTTTTATGGACTTACTGAAGATGATGGAGAGACAAACAAAAATATAATTTTCACTAACATGGCTATTAATAATAATAAGTAGGAATACATTCAGATATCCATCGCATATTGGGGAGAGAGTGCATGTTGCAATGTAAGTGAGGGAAAGAGATTAATTTTGAGACCAAACTAAAGTGAGTGTTCATATTTTAAGTTGTACCGTAATACTACATATCCAGCCACATTTTAAAGAATTCTCTCCAGTCGTTTTACCGAGGGATTTCCGAAATCATTTTTTTGAGAGATGGGGTCAAAATAAATGTACTTTTGTTTTAAACTGGACCTTAAAGCAATGCAACTTTTTTTTACGGAAATTCGTCTAGTAGTTTAAGGGTGATACAATGGCTACAAACACATATACAGACAAAATGATCAGCAAACAAACAAATGAGAATAATGTTCAAGTGAACAGTAAGACTTCGTGCGCTCAATTAATGATTTCGTTTATTTATTTAAGAATTGCTCGCGAACCCACTCTTCACAGAATTCCGACATCCCTGCTTTGTTTCCCTTCCCCAATGTATTTCATTGATGTCTCATCTATTGATGTTTATTAATAATTAAATGCAAGATTTAATTCTCAATGCGTTACGAAAATTCATTGAGGCCTGAGGGATGCTGGCAAGAATTTCCTCAATAATATTTCTTTAGTGAGTTTTTTTTTTTTATTGTTTATTTTAGCGTTGGAGGCTTCACTGCGATTCCAACGACTATTCCTATTAACCTCAGTACCGAGACCTCCCTGTTTACTGGTGACTACTCCTGGCTGATGATCGCCAACGAATGTGAAACAGCTGGTCTGGGGAGACGCATTTGGTCTCACCCATTGATGAATAATTATAAAATTACAAAATGTAAGCTTTACTCCCACAGTTTCGTCATAAAGTATTCAATATAAATTTAGCTGAATATAACACAAGGTAATTTATTGTTGTATTAGTGTACATAATTAAGAATCAATGTACAAAATGTTAATATAATAACTTTTCAGTGCCATTGCATAGTATTTCAGTAGAGGAACTCTTACAGATTATTTTGGTTTTCTTTTGTAAACGATCGAGTTAAACACCATATATCCTTCATTGAAAAATTTAACTGTCATTTAATTGCTTTTTATTATATAAAACAGGAAAGAGAAACTAGTTGATACATAAGTCGAAGTGTAAACTCCTTTGTAAGCTTTGAAATGATACTATTTTGAATGAGACAATATAAATTGCTATAAATTTTTTCAATTTTCTCGTAAAAGAGAGGTTTGTTATATAACAAGTAACTACATTATGATTTGGCTGAATTTGATGCCCTCAGCATTTCTTTATCTTAGAAAGCAATATAATTTCAGTGCAGATACAATATCTAATAATATTTAGAAAAATAAAAGCAATCTTCATTATTAAACAATGATGGCTGAGATCAAATGTTTACTAAATAACATCCTTTTCTCGCCTTATTTTTTTATTGTTTCTTTAAGCTTTGGAGGCTCCACATTGACCCCGACGATTGTAATTCTCATTATGTTCATTTTTCACATATAACGGATCGCCCACGCTTTCTACAACATCCAGTATAAATAAGAAAAGGAAAGCAATTGCATTAGTGGGTGTTTTGCTATTTCCAACGCAAATGGTGGTTCGTTCTTTTAATGACTACCTGAAAAACAGGAAATAACGAAAATAAAGATTTAAAAGCGCAAGGAAATGGCGAAATTTCGTTCGATAAGTTTCTCACATTATAAATTTGTTTCATTGTGGATCTTAAGTGACTCTTGTCGTGAGAAGAATACATTCCAATGCCTCATTCATTTCTTAAAAGCACTTTTGTTCTTATGTAACAATTTATATTAAAATAAAAAAAATAAATATAAAAAAAATCGTTCATTTGGAATTTTGTTGTCGTTTTGTCTAATTTCTTTTGGATTATAAGGTCTCATTGTCCATTTAATAAAAGTTTTTCGATATCCTTTTTTAAATTTAATTTAATAGTTTTGTTAAATGGACAATTAAATAATCCCATTTTGTTTTTACCTATTTTTCAAATCTAAGGCATCGTTATCTGTGTTAGCAGATATCTACAGGTATAAATCGTTGTTATTCACCCAACAAACTCATTTACAAAGAATGTAGAAAGAATGGATTACTTTTTTATTGAACAAATCAGCTTAATAAAATCTACTTCCTTAACGACCGCTGAAACATCAGGTTTCAAGGCAGCCTACAGGCTTCAATACAAGTTTCTTCATCATACAATCTCCTTCAATTGACCATCAGAATGTAAGCATCGCTTCGTAATTAAGGAATTACTCAATAGATGTCTCCACTGATGCTGTGGGACTGAAAAGTAATTTACTTAAAAATCTTCATGTCTAAAGTAGAAATTGAAGTGGAGAAATTAAAAGAGGATTTATTTAGAAATAAAAGAGAATTTATTTAGACTGGAGTAAAAAAAAAAAAAAGAAGGAAACGAAAAGAAGTTAATTTGTAAATTACCTGGGCTTGATCGATTGCTTTCATTTATTCTAAAACGAAAATGTAAATAATAAAAAATGAAAATAAATTTTCTTTAATGAAAATAAAGTTCTTACCGTTTCATTATTGTTCATTATTTACAAAATGATTTAAACAGATATATCATAGTTTTTCTGCCCGTTATTTGGCTTAAGAAAACAATTTAGCAATCTTTATGTTATAAAACTAAAATTTGCTAATTTTAATTCCTTCGTTTAACAAGAAAGAAAGAAAGCTTATAAACAGAATATTTAATTCAGACCATTTACATTGTAAAAATCTCGAATATAGGACGGTATCTATTTTCACTCTTAGTGAAGCTAAAGTTGAATATCTGTAGAGAATATTGTATTGATTTTTACAGTTTATTGATTTTTATATTGATATTTATTCATGTATTCTATTTATCCTTATATATTTTTTAGTAATTTGTTGTACATTCAAATTCTACTGATAACCGTTAATTCTGTTTGTTTATTTTCAAATTTTTCCCGTTGACGTGCTTTCCCTCTGATTCGTTATAATTTAAAGTTTCAGTTAAAAGTCAATTAAAGACCACGTGTATTTTAAATCTCCCAATCAATTGTAAAAGCACGCCAACCAATCGCAGCCCCTATATATACGATTATTTAAACCCCTGATTCCCAGAATTAATTTTTGGTTAGGATTTCTTCGGGGTGAGTTCCCGCTCTCGGGAGCGAGTCCCGGGAAAGCTATAACCCCTCGCACCTTCTTGGTTTGTCATTCGGTGGAGTTTGTCTGGCTGATGAGTCCTAATAAGGACGAAATGGTCCATCCCAGTCTCTTCCCGATGACAAATCAGGGTGCGAATCCTTTCTTATAGCATTGTGCCTCGTCTACTTGCTTAATTCTTCAAAAAAAAGTTCAGTTAGAGCTATCACTCGCTTCCAGTCTGATTCTCATTCCACGAACCAGTGACCAAAACACCACCATAATATCATTGTGGATGATGAATTTTGTATTTCATTGCAGAAATGAGTGTACTTATTATTTAAGTCTATTGAAAAAAAAAAGAAAAAAAAAAAAGATAGGCATTGAAATGAGTTAATAGATATATTTCATTGTAAGAATCAAATTCAACATTTTCAAAATACAAGTCTTCACACAAGCTAAATATCATTGATGTCGAATTGTTTTAAAATTTGGATAATTAATTTTGTAAAGTGATAAGGAGGGCGAACATTAATAAAGGTTAACGTGATTACAGGTTTAGTAATATCTTGTCGATCTTTCAGTTGATAGCTTGAGAATTAACTGTTATGAGTAATTATCCAACTGAAGAAGTAATTATAGTTTAATATTTACTGTTTTATTATTATAAATTTCAAATAAATGATGCATTCTTATAACAGATCCATCCATTGTATTAAAGGTTTGTGTTTATCAGATGAAAGATAGATAAAAAAAAGTTTACAAAAAATTATAAAATCTAAAAGATCTATAGATAAAATGTCAGGATCAAAAGATAAAAATAAAAAGTAATGCTGTACATCAACAAGTCCCAAAGAAATGATGGATCGTAAGAAGCACCACGAATTGGTTCAAAATATCAGTCCTTTAACGACATCCATCATCAAAGAGTGGGACAGATGTTCACATTTGTTCCTAAGTTGCAGAAGATAAATTGAAGATAAAACTAATTTGGTCTGTTGATTGGAATTTCCAGGTCTGAAATAAGATTCGAAAAACCACATTTGTCACAGCACGACTTGACATGTTGGACGTCATTCAAGAATATTCTGGAGGAATACTGTTGTTTTGGCTAATAAATCAAAGACCTACAAGAAGACAGTCAATAACATCCTAATCAGGTTTGAAAACTGAGCAGAAATATTCCTGTGTACTTTTCATTTTTCTTTTAAAAACACTTAAAGGTAAATATGGTTAATAAACGAATAATGAAGGATTTATTAAGACACCAAATCAAAATATGTAAATAAGACTGAAACAAGATTCCAAAAAAAAACATATTTGTCAGAGCACGAATGAAATATTTAAAACAATGCTGATCGTCAGTGACCCCAAAAAACATGAAAGAGCACAAGCAATAACGAATTTTGGAATCATCATTCCCCAAACAGTCTTTCAACCTTTTTTTTTCAGATTAGGTCATTTTATTTTTAATTCAATAAATCATGTACCGTTCTCAATAAACATATATTATTTAGTTCTCAATTTAATTTATGGAAACAAATTAGCTGAGAATGACCGTATCGAGAAGCAGATCGAAACTGTCTACATTTTAATATTTTAACCTTTCAATTATAGTATTTTTAAAACTTTTTAAATTTGTGTTCTTTCTTTTAGGTAAAATATTACAAAAAATTACATTACTTATAATTTTTTTAAATAATAATCGTAACTTTGGATATCTCATAAAACTAAAATTTAAGCAATTTAATCAAATGTCATATTGAATTTATTTTCTAAATTTTTTGAGTTCCATTGCCTTTCATATATTAGATTAATCTAGTTTATAGTTTAACTGAAAGCATAATCTGACTGGTACGGTGTCGTATTTCGATATGATATATCTATAAATGAAGCATTCTTTTGAAATTTCTTGTCTTTTCTTAATTCTTCGCTATCGTTTCTGTTTGAATATATTAACAAACCGCAGATGTAAATATTCAAAGATGGCTGCTTCTCCCTCATGAAGACCAAAAAAAAAAAAAAATCCCAGGATATGTAATTTTATTAAAGAGACCTTACAGCTTTCAAATTAATGTTTTAGCTTAAATTGGAATCATTTCCATTGTTATTATGCTTTTTAACAACTATTTAGATTAGTGCACGGCATAATTATTTTTCATTTTCATTGTAGATCTACAGCTCTAAAAGTTAAACTAATCCGAGACTAATCCACTTAGATGTGGAAGAAGGATTTTTCATTGAAATCGCGGCATCCCTTCTATGAAGTTGTAATGAATGCGATTCATCAATCCATTCTGCACTGTTGGATTTCTGCTATTTAGAAAGAACAGCTATATTCATCACCAAGTGATAATTATGACAATTCTTTTTTCCTTAAAAAAAAATGTAAAAGAC
Organism: Thereuonema tuberculata; assembly: GCA_023159025.1. Classification (NCBI taxonomy): domain Eukaryota; kingdom Metazoa; phylum Arthropoda; class Chilopoda; order Scutigeromorpha; family Scutigeridae; genus Thereuonema; species Thereuonema tuberculata. The sequence goes on from JAFIDM010012231.1 coordinate 78,102,936, forward strand.
AAATCTTGTGAAACTCAGAATTACAATAAACAAGACATTGTAAAAATAATGGACGTAGAATGAAGACCCGAAATTAACAAAATCTTCTGCATCCAATTAGATTAGATTCGGATTAGTTTTGCTGTGTGAAGAAGCTTAAGTTTTCAGAACTACTATGAAGGCAACACCGAATTAATGTACTGATTTAATGAATCTGTTCTTTTAATTAAAGCCATTTGCTGAGGATGTTTGATGTTGAATTTGGTAAATTTAATGATGATTTCTATTCTTTTTTTAATTTATTAAGCCTTGCTGAAATTAACTGTATTAAATTAATGTTGGAATATTTATTAGCGTATCTAATGAAAGATTGCTGTGTCTAATTCGAATAAATAAAACTAGCAGAATTTATTAAAATTTAACCCCTCTCCCGTTTCCTGTTTGTTGTAGGGACTTTCTTAATTATTTCGAATTCTTATTTTATGGCGCTATAAAATCATGTGCGCTCCTGAAGGTAAAGCGATTGAGCTATTGGAAGACGAAGGAAGAGCGTCATAAGTTATGGCATTACAAATTGGGTTATTACGTTGAGTGCCAATTGCTTAAACGAAGAAATAGCCCTCTTTGTTATTTGTTCGTCCCGAATTTTTAATAATTCAACAGGACGAGTCTCCCTTAAACAAATATCACTTGTCTTTTGAAAACGCGTGCAATTTATGGGGTATGATCTTTCGGCTAATCATAGAATCGACAGCGGCAGTTAATTATCACAAGGGCACTCATAAAAGGAAATTGAGTCACCTTATATAGAGCGGCGATGGAATCCTCCCAGAGCCAAAGAACTACACCTGCGCTACGCTACCCTTCCATTATCATATGCGACCAATTATGGTGCTCCGCTTCACTTATCTAATTCACTGACTATAATCGGATTAATTATTACAGGGGAAAATTAATTTAAGGATACTGACTTTTATATACTTTATACTTTCAAATAAAACGATCAATTTAGAAGAAAAGTAAATGATTTCCTAAGAATATATTGTGTATTAATTTTTCATTTATTTATTTATTTATTTACCAGATGTTTCAAAATGAAAACACTTTTAAGTATTTTAATTACCTTACGAGATGAATTACTATGATAAGGAATAAAACAATCGGAAGGAAAATCTTGGAAGTTTTAAAGTAAACAATTGAAATTTGTTACAGTGATGGGGAGAAATTACTGTAACCATGGCAACTAAACAATGCAAATCGTTCAGCTTTCAGTAATGATAGACTCGTCACTCCGCAACAATACTGGAGACAATCCCGGAACACGTATAGAACTATTTTATCTACAAACTGTAGATGATCTACCACTGTTAGAAGATATCCGAAGAAAATTTGAAACAGTGAAAGGTTATTTCTATAGTAACCTAGACAGTAACAAACTCGTGTAGGACAGCAAATATATTAGCCCAGTCGAAGCGTTGGAGAGAGATACGAGGTACTTAGGAAAAATGTAGAAAGGGTAGGCAAAGCGAAAAACTATTGTTATATCCAAATACGGATAGATTGTACTCTTAATCTATAATTAAAACTTTAGCGATTCTGGGTTAAGTTAAATCAAGAGTTTTTCGCAAATTACTATTGCAAACTGTAGTTAATTTTTCATCAATTCACGGTTTTTGTCTTTTGACAACTTTTGTTTTAAAAAAAAATTATATTAATAATGTCAATAAATAAGTTTTGAATTTGCCCAGCCTCAAGAGCAAAGTGAAAATTAGAAGACTTGTTTTATTTCATTAAGCGTATTTCCCCTTTATCCACTGGTTACATCAACCACGGTTTCAGTTACCAGTGATTTGAAAATATTAAATAAATATTAAATAAAATTTTAAATAAAGAAATTTCATCATGTAATCGTTGTGTCTTCTGCATTTCATCTGATCGTCATCTTCTGCACAAGAAGAACGAAGAAGAAGGATGGTGAGTAAAGCACAGTAAGATATTTCTTTGAAAGTGTGTGTGTGTGTGTACATGTGTCCATTCACATGCGTATTTTTATTACACTACAGTAGAACCTCGATTAACCGCAGTTGTCGGGACCGGACCTCCGGCAGTAACTCGAAAATTCCGCATAAGAGAGAGCACAAGGGGGATGGAAGGGAAGAAATTGTTTCTTTACCAAAAAAAATTAAAGAAACCGACGTCGGTTAAACGAGGGTCCGGTGAAAACAGTGTCGGATAATCGAGGTGCTACTGTACATAATTGTTATAATAGCAAATTAATATCGAGATTTGATATTAATTATTAATTCCCAGCCCTTTGTGGCCTTCTCCACACCTTTATCACTTGAAACCTTCCACAGTTGGTTAAAAATCACGTGATTATTACCAATTAACCTTATATCATAAATTACAATGCGAGAAAGAAATTGTAAGATCACTTTGAAATGGCAGTGGAAAGCATTGCAGACCACTTAACTCAGGTGTATTGTGGGTTGCCGCCACACACTTCATGTTCACCCCCTCCCCCCAGTTTTCCCCAGTTTATTTTTTTACTTTTTACATTGTCTACACTATGGAACCTACCCATAGCCAAATTTCAAGTATGTAGCATGTTGGGAAGTACGCTAAACATTTCGAACACATATCCCTTTTATGTTATAGATTTTTTTTTTTTAATGTGTATAATTTTTAACGTAAACTATATCATAGGTAGATATGTTTGTCAAAAAAGTTATGTTACATAGGGTTTGGTATTATCCATGGTTTCAAGCATCGCGCAGAGAGTAGCTTGGAACCTATCCCCGCAGATACGGGGGAAATACAGCATTATGAAATTTACAGAATTTTAAAATTCTTAATTTTCTTATGTATTTCCTTTGTCAGATGTATAAAGATTATAAACAGTGTACGAGTTTCAAGAATACATTGATAAGTTAATCGAAAACAGTCCAAAATAAAATCCTGTCCAACCTGCCCACTGATATTGATTGTTTCTAAAATATCAATTCAAATCACTTTTTCTTCTAATTTCGCAGTTAACCTATGAAGTATTCAGTATGATATCATTTGGAATTCATCCTGTAATAACAATAATAATACATTGTGGCGTTTATCAAAAATTACAATAAGACTCATCGTTACATAAGTCATGGGCGTTTTAACGAAAAATCTGGTTCAGCAAGTGGAGGGACATGAAATTTTTCATGAACCGCCATTCATTCAAGGGCAGTTTTTAGTGGATAGCTGTCATAACTGAGAAAAGCTTTAACAGAAAAATGAATAAGTAATATTTTCTCGCATTGTATATTAATCAAACAAAAAAACATGAGGATGGTTTTAAATAATAATAATAATAATAATAATTTATTGGAAAATTGCCACTGCATTAACTGGATGAGCTACAATATTCAAAGTTAATGAAATTTTCAATTAACATTTATAAACATTTAACTGCAGGTTATTTTGTAAAAGAATATTAAGCTATCACTGATTTTTTTTTATTAATATTTTAATTCATATCTCTTTTAATTCTATAATTTCAAATTAAATTACAGGATACTCATCTAAAGTACACGTACATCGTTTAATTTCTGATGGTAAATTTATAAATCAGAAAGTTTTCTGTAAGGCTAAAGTTGTAAAGATATCACCTACAGTTAATTTGGCTGCAGGTGAAGAAGAAGCTAACCTTGGCTAAGTCTCTTCGTTTTACTTCCTCAATCAATTTCTTATCCATACGTCAACCTTCCTCTCAGTTTTTGCAACGGAAGATGGATTAGAAAGGTTCCATCTCAGACCACTCCCATGAAACTGATTCACGCAAGACCTACTCGGAGAAATGTCAATTTCTTATTCAAATAAAAAAGAAGCTTGAATTACAGAGAAATAAAAACATTTAAAGATCCCTGAAATTTTTTTTAAGGTGTATTAATATTTTACTAATGTTAGAATGAAAAGAATGTAGTTTAATTTGTGTTTGCCCAGGTTTTGTCGTTATACTATTTGGATCTATTACATCGGTTTTTTTTTATTATTATTATTAATTTTTTTTTATTTAAATTCAATTTCGAAAAAAATAAAAAATAAAAATCTCTAGTAGAAGGAAGCCGCCTGATTTAGCGTTCAATGAATAATTATCGTACTTTAATCTACAGGGAGATAAACTCAGAAGGAGACGACACATCCTGTATATCACGGAATTCAAGTCAATAAAACTTTCTCTTTTCTGCAACTATTTCAAAGAAAACCAAGAACAACAATGTAAATCAGTGGTGATCATATGCTGATCAGCTCCTCATTCAGAAAGTTCTCAAATGTCTGGGCTAACATACGAGTATTTACAGATTTTAAATTTAAAGAAAAATAAACAATTAAACATGAATTTTGTAAGCTGGCTTAATTACTTTAGAGAAACATAAATGCAAGATGTGTCAAATTAATGAAATGACAATAAAATCCCAATACAATTTTATTAAAAAAAATAATTGAAAGGTTTTCAGTTGTATTTGCTTGCATTTTGGCTGGGAATATTTTCCAGAGTTAAGCCTAAAAGATCCTTGACCAAAAAAAAAAAAATCTATTGACTCTGGTTTCGTTGCGTGGAATACTAATGTAACCTTAAAGGAAATCATTCAATTCTGGATTGGATTCATTCAATTTGTTACCTGAGATAAATGCCACCCACCACTTGGAATCCCCTGTAGGCCTGAGGAGATGCGTTGGAGGAGTCGAGTTACGATATATTTATGGGAACAAATAGAAACAATCGTTAATCCATGGCCAATAATGGATGTTGACTCAAGTGGAAAGTCCCTCCTATACTAAATACATGTCCAAGACAAACAAGAATCTACACTGCTGTCTCAAAAGAGAGAGCCAAGTATTTACTTATTTGGGCAAATTTAATTTATATATAAGATTTTAAAAACAAACAAGCCTTTTCCCCACTACATTATTTTAGGCGTAAATTATATTTGGACATTATTAAATGACACATGTACACTTCTTAAATCCTTAAATATTATTTAACTAGCAGCAAAGCCTGTCGGATGAATAAAAAAATCTGAAAATTCATTTTATTATCAACTTTCAAACATAAAGTAAATGTAATCTAAATACTGCGCTAACTTGTGAACGAAGCTTCTACGGCAAAAATGGTTTTGAGTTTCTAAATCAGAGTAAACAACTGAGTAAGTATGCCAAATTTCATTAAAATCGGTGCAGTGGTAACAGAATTAATTGGTTTTGAACGTATGTTTTGTTAGAATTTCAGTTAAAAGTTCATGGAAACAACATGGAATGACAAAATGAACTAATATTTCATCCAATTTGGGTACCCTTGATTCAATGGTACCATTGAGAATCTTGGATCTATCTTAATAGCTTAATTATATCGAGTTACAGACAGACACACGAAATTAGCAAATTATATAAGTTGATTTTTGGAAATCTTTGAAGGAATCTTTTCTTTTTATTTTGAGCTTTTTAGTCTTTAAAGTAATCAAATAAGTCTTTCTATTCATCTCAACTTTTTAGTTGAAATCCTTAATTGACGATATAAAACATCTAATTTCAGAGTAATAGACAAACAAATGGAAAGGCTGCCCTGATGAGCAATAACTGCAATTTCAATGTAAAAGATTCATTAAAAACGTTTTAATCTAAATAAGAGCAAAAAAGATAATAAGAAGGCAATCTTTGATTTATCTGATGAGCTCATTTTGGCTATTCATTTATTGTTAGTTTCTGCATTTTATTTTATTTTGTGGGTCCTGTAGTCCAATGGTGTAGGCGCTGTACTGTGTGCTCGAAAAGTCGAATTGAAAGAAATCTCTTAAGGTTCGCTCATACCTCTGTAAAACAGGGCTGGAATTTCTTTCTCCGGGGAGAATGTTGGACTGACTATTCAACTCAACATCATCCCGATGGTCGCGGATCGTTGGAGCCTATATCTCCAATACTCTAAAAGGAGCTACAAGGACTCTCAAGGATTCTTTAACATTTTTTTTAGGATAACATTTTATTTATTAATGTTTTTTTCTAACATTATTCTTGTATTATCGTTTTTATTGTTATTCGCACTATTATTTGATCTCTTCTTTCATTACTTGATCTTCCATTAATGGATAGTTAACATTCTTGTGTCTATTTTCTAATCTTTAGTGTTACCTTCTTTTTATTATTTTCTTATCTTTAGTGTGGCATTAAGAATCTTACGCTTTCAATAACGAAATAATGCACACAATTCGAAAAATATCACTTCCAATATGGAAAATACAGTACTTCCACAAATTTAAACTTAAAAAAAAAAAAAAAGAAACACACATTAAAAATGTGCTGACCTCCGCCAGTCTGTATTTCTATGTGCATTTAAAAAAAAATAAAAAAAATTCAATACAAAGAACTAATAATTATTGTTATGTTTATTCAGCTGCATATTGAGATCTTGTTGTTTACTGGCGATTACTCTCAACTGATGATCACCAGTAAGCGTGAAACTGCTTTTGAGATGTCATCTAGTAAACACCTTGATCTCAACCTATAAGTGGAAATATCACTTCTAATTTTTGAAAAAAAAAAATGAATTTCACTGAAGAAAAGGAAGCACTGAAAATGTTTTTAATACCCACAAATTTATTTCTATCTCTGGGAAAATAAATAAATAATAATGGTAATAAAAAAAAAAAATAGGTAAATCTAAAGCATTCTTTTTACTCGGGAGTTCTACTAAGCAATTAATTGTCCAAATGTATTTCAAGCTTCTTTAATATGATAACTGCAAGACAAAAAAATTATGAATGCAAAACTGGAAATAAAAGGAGATGCCGAGCGGAAGTCATTCTTGGGGGATCACGTACGGTTTCCATTAAGACTGTTGAAAGCCTTCACTTCCGTCGGTGTCTGGATTAAATCGAGCAAATAATCTCCAGAAATTGCCGCTTAGTTCCACGCAATTTCCTGCGCGCGTCTTAAACGCTTACACGCAATGAAAATAAATAAGATAACGAAAACGGGGGTGGAAGGGAAAAAAAAAAAAAGCAACATAGAAAGGTTCTCAGAAATAAGTTTAAAATACATGGCTACGGAGATGACTTGTGTCGGTGGGGCAGTTTAGTCTAGTTGTGGGTGTTAACGACACTACGTTAATCCAAAAAGGACCGGCTATCCACCCGATTATTAGGATTCCGTGGGCCTACACACGAGAAGACAACGCACTCATAGGTGGGAGGAGATTGTAATTAGGTGGGGCCAAATTAGACCAGGTGCTAGGCTTCCGTTAATGTTGGGTGTGTATTGGGGGGGGGGGGTATGTATATCTTTACCAAAGATCCACTACTGCAATGGACCACTTCTGTGGCGAATCCAGGTGAGAAGTTGATTGTTCTTTGTTGAGACGACGCTATGATCTTTGCTTCCCCACCCAGGATGTGTCAGATGAGTGGGAGACCAACAAAAGAGAGTGGACAGCCTTCAGCAATCAAAGATGTATACAAGAGAATGACTCAAACCAACGAAAAAAATAATAATTCTTTTAGTAACATCAAAGTAATGGGATTGTGTTATTTATTGATCTAATTAGGATTTACTTCATTTCATTTGAATGTTATCAAATTTTAAAATTTTTCAATTGATTAAAAAAGAAAATACCATATGTAAATAAGAAAGGTTCCGTTAAAGTGGTCTGTTGGAAATTGGAGTCTTCGAATTGATAATATCTCGAATCGTATTGTAATTAAAACTCTGAAACTTTCTACATTAGAAGAGAAAACATTGAAGTTTCAATTATTATATATTTTTTTAAATTGTAATTGATTGTTTTAATAATAATAACAACCAAACTTACGATGAAAAAATGTTTTAATTCCAACTTTTCAAAACAATCTACCGGTAATTTTTGATATTAACACCTTAAATATAATTCAGAATGTAATTTTGCTTTTTTTGTTGGAGAAAGTTTTCGTATTTTGTCAATACTTTTTTTTAAAAAAATAATAAATAAAATGCTTTCAAACTGTATGAATTTCAACTTTGAGAATTTTTTTCAGCTTAAAATACATACCTTAGTTTGGCAAATAAAAATTGTTACAAGATTCATAAATGCTATTACAGTAGACACTCGCTAATCCGGCACGTTCGGGACTTCGGCAGTGCCGGATTACCGAAAATGCCGGATTACTGAGCGCCGTCTAAAAATAGCCGTTATTGCGAGGATAGGGAAAATACCGCTAAAATAGTCAAAAGAGCTATTAATAGTATCAGGCCATTTTTCCGTGTTCTATTGTGATTTCTCTGATTTCGGTAGTGATGGAAAATGTTAAAAACAAAACAACAAAATATATTTTTATGTAGTATTATATTTTAATACAGTACACACAGTACAGTATAGTTACTTTATTAGATTTGTCATCACTGCCGAGTACGCCCGACCCCGCGAACTCTGCCGAACGCGCCCGGAAGGCTTATTCAGTGTAAAAAAAAAAAAAAAAAAAAAAAACCTTAGACCGATGCCGGATTAGCGGGGTTTTACTGTACCTCTCTTTGCAGCCATTTTTCAAGTAAAATTAATAGGAATGCTAAAAAAATTCTCAAATTTGAAATCCGTACAGTTTGAAATGATTTTATTTATTTTATTTTTTTAAAAAAGTATTGACAAAATACGAAAACTGTCTCCAACAAGAAAAGCAAAATTATATTCTAATTATATTTAAGGTATTAATATCAAAAATTACCGGTAGATTTTTCTGAAAAGTTGGAACTAAAACATTTTTCATCGTATGTTTGGTTGCTATTGTTATTAAAACTATCAATTATAGTTTAAAAAGAATTTTAATAATTGAAACTCCAATGTTTTCTCTTTTATTGTAGAAAGTTTTAGATTTTGAATTATATTAGGATTCGAGATATAAGTTACCGAAGACTCCAATTTCCAAAAGACCACTTTATCGGAACCTCCTTCAGCGTGTAGCTGTCGAAAAGAATCCAGAGGATCTTAAATCCAAGATTACAAGGATTCCAGTGACAGAACCGGCAAAGTAACAGATCTTTAATAAATTAAACGAAGAATGATTATTTCATTGTTCAAATAAATTTGTTTAGATATTCTTTAATGTGCCTTATAAAAGATTATAAAATTACACATTTACTAAATCTGTTCTAAATATTTAGTCAATTAAACCTGTATTTCGAACTCGATAGGTCAGATTAGATTAAATGACTTTGTTGCTGTAGCTACATTGCAAACGAAAAACAGAATTAGATGCTCTAACAGCTCTTTTTTGAGATTTTATTTGTGTGTGTGTGTATGTGTTTTTCAATTTATAAGTTTTAGAAACAAATATTAAACAGAAAATTAGAAACTCATCTTCTCATGGAGGTCCACAATCGCAGCTATTTTAACTCTGCTCCTTGAAACACAGTTATATGTGTTTCAAAAACAGGCTTCTCGTCTCTTACATTCCCCCCCCCCCCCCTCTAACAATTATTACGCCTCCGCCCCAAACCGAATGCATCTTAATACGAGACAAAAACAGTGATTTCAATAAAAAGGAATCAAGACAGACTTAGAAATGATAGTTTGGTTCACTTGAAAAGCCCAAATTGTAATAAAGTATACTGTTATTTTTATAATGAAATCTTTCATTTCGATATTAAGCCTATTGTACATTCAAAATATCAAATAAGAAATATTTAATTAATAAATAGAAACTAAATATTTAATAAAAAAACATATTATAACAGCCAAGATCTTTAAAAATCTGTTATTAAAAAACTTCTTTATGAAATAAGAAAGTGAAAAAAATAAGACTTAATGATTACTAAACCAATTCAAAATTTTATTTTTTCTCCTTTTTAACAAGAAATATAATTATACAAATATTTTCTTTGAGTTATATTTTCATTTAAATATAATTTCAGTGTAGTAATAGTTTTATTTTACTTTTTTAAGTCTCTCATAAATACGTAAATCTTTACAAACACATAATTCAAAACTATTTTCATCTATAGACCAGCAACCTACTTATAAAAATAACCCCTCCTGACTCACGTGCAGAATTCATTGACACTTAAATATAAATAATAAAAAAAAGAGCAGAAAAAAAAAGTTAAAAAAAGAGATATGAGACAGTTGTTAAAAAAAAAAATAAAAACAGTTTTTCTAAAGTAAGTCATTCGTTCCTCAACTTGTTTTTTATGTTTGCGAATACTAATTACTGAAAAAGAAAAAGAAAAAAAAAAGTGGCTCTTTCGTCTCGTGCCTGTTTTAGTCTTCTCCTCTAGCGCCTCAGATGTTTCTATTCAATACTGACATCCTAATCAGATAGACAAAGATAAACAGCAATTCGGAAGACCGCTTTTACTTAGCAAATAACAAAGATTTTCTGATAGGCACGCCACGACTCTACAGCACGCGAGGTGCCAAGCTTCAGATAGTACAGTACGAGTGATACGTTGTAAATTCATTTTAAATTTACACCATTTTTAATAGTTCGTTCTTTAAAATTCAATCAAGCTTAAAATACAAAAGAAAATTATAATCGTAAATCTCACCATCAAGATCTTTGAAACAATTGATATATTAAAAAAAATAAAAAAATAAATAACAAATTAAAAAAAAATAAAAATAAAAAAGTGATTGTGATGTCAAGGATGTATTGATTTATCTGAATGAATAGTAATACAAGCATCTATCTGTTAATAATATCAAATAATTTCACATGATGATTAATAATTTATTTTTTTAAGGATTATTTAATATCAATAGTTCTGTTCCCATTTGATAGTTTCTCTGTTGATACGCGAGGATGGTTCTCGGGAACATTTCTATAATGATAGCAATTTGTTTTATTACTTGGACAATAAGACTTGTCTTTTTTATTTGGTTGGATGGTTGGGATTAGCGATAAAGATATAATGTCGGAAGGAGCAACCACTGTGGATAATAATGCATTTTTTTTTTTATGACGAGATTTCATATTTTATTTCATACACATAATCCACCCGGAACAAATAATAAACATACTGAACATAACGAATAATAATAAAGTGTCAGATATGTTGAACAGGTAGATGTTTCTCTAGATGGAACTTCAGAGCATGGCAAGATAGAATTTATTACATAAATATAGAATTAACTTTTATTCGTAATATCCATTGTTATGTTGATGTGATAAAATGAAGTGTTATTCAGCTGCTCACTGTATTTAGGCCTCTGTAAGATTCTCTCTCCGTTGATATTTTATTTATTCAATCTGTATTATTTTTTATTACAACATCACAATAAGGAATTTTGTTTATTCATACTGATTATTTTGCTTGAGTAAAATGATATTTCGCACTTCCATGTACTACAAAGTTTATTGTTTACTCAAGTCAAGAATTCTAACCCTTTAAGCCCATTTTTTTTTTTTTTTTTTGCACTATTTTTATATTTTTTCCATATTTTTTATTTTTTTTCCTATTTATCTGCAAAATGAAACAAACTTTTACTAATGGCCATTTCAAATACATTCCAAAAAGAATATTAGATCTAGGATTGACATATCATTTGGCTTTAGGGTGTGACTGATAGGGAAGGCAAATCAATTTCCGTTTTACCTAAAAATTTAGAGATAATTCCAAGAATGTCGTAAAAGTACAACATCATCATAAACTGTTAGAAAGCTAATAATGCTACGAACATTTGCTGAATATACAGGAACTTTTATTGTTATAGTGAAAGAATTTCAAACGTTCCATACTATTCCCATTGGTAGGCTATGCAAAGTTTGTCCTTTCTTGGTAACGGTTATGCGATCACAAAACGACGCCATCTTGGACTGACTGCTAGTAGTTCAAGTTGATGACGTCATGACTGGTGACGCTTGTTCCAGACAAAATCGATCGCTACGTAATGACCATATACGGCAAACCCTTCTTTTTTGAAAATTACTGTAAGCTTTTGTATTTAAGATTGTTATTCTGGGATTTCCTTGGTATTCTTTTTCTTACATTTTAGGTCTAGTTGAAGACAGCGATAGTCTTTAACTATTGTGATTATCGGTGAATTGAGGAGCATGAAATCAGGAGATCACTTTTACTGCAAAAGATTCGTTATCAGCCAAGTTTTAATGTGTTTAATCTTGTTTCAGTTCTTCTTTAATGTTGATCCTTCTTTAATTAATAAATTCCGTAAAAATGAAAACAAAAGATTTTTCAAACATTAAATTTAGAGCCCAAAAAGCTGTAAAAGAGCAAAAGCGAAACGATACAGAAGAAATGTTTTCAATTGCAAGTGATGGCAGACGGTTTTTTTTGGGCTTAAAAACAAACAAACTGAAGGGGAAACAACCGTGTGCTTATGTTGTACGATTTTCACAGCATTAGGTTACGGAAATGACATTATTTAAGATGTTGTGGTTGAAAGCATCCACACGATCCAAAAACCAAAAGACTAAATAGAACCTTTTTTTTTGCTACGTATTTCTTACATGAAATAGACTTTATTTATTTAAGCAGGAAACGGAAACTTCACCAACGATGCTTAAAGAGATTTGATTTACTTTTTAATGTAAGCTACATTCAAAACAGAAGCCAACGAACGAGGAGATCAAACAAAATGTCTGCCATCAGATCACAGGAAACGTACAAGGAAAGACCAGAAGTTCATTACGAATATATTTAATTAACTAGAAATTCCTCAACAACTTTTAAGGAATGTCTGCTTCATTCTTTAAAATCTTTTTTTTTTAAGTCAGGAAAACAACGGAAAAAGTTTTGTTCCCTCCCATAAAAGGGAAAAAACAATAAAATCTTAATATCTGCTAAATATAAACAGTAGAATTTTTTTTTTTTTTTTTTTTTTTTTAACATTTTTGAAAAGATTACTTCAATCTGCATCACTTACATTGTATGAATACAATATTAATTGTAACCATATTACAGCTCCAAGGAATTATAGGATTAGTAGGTTGATCCTTTGTTTATGAGATTGTTAGCTACTGTATCTAAAATTTTAAGTCCCAATGTTTTTCTACGGAAAATTTTGTTATCTTCTCGCTCTAATTCCTTGACAACGACCTACACGAAAAAAGATTAAGATTAAATTGTCTTTTGTCCTAAAATGTGCAAACCAAATTTCAAAAAGATTCATCCAACGGTTCAAAAGTTGTGGCGGGAGAAGTGACGGAATTGATGACGCCCACACACACACACACATGTTGGCTAAAAATTAAATTACTAAAATAAAAAAAATAAACCGTGCAAATTTTAAAATACAATTATCAATGCACAAGACCTAAAAATCTCACTAGAGAGCTAAAGTATTATTTACATTACAATAAGCTATTTTTTGCTCTTCTATTTTAGTCATTTGTGAATTATAATAAAGTGTATTATTTAGGCAACATCTCGACAATATTAGTTTTGAAGAGTTTCTCGAAATTAAAAAAAAAGTAATGTAATTCATATATATTTAATATTTCACTAATGAGATGATTATTTTATAAACTAATCAAAACATTTTTATTTAAATTTTATTAAAATTTACCTAACGAAATTTTTTGAGCTTGCCGATTGTTGTAGTGCTTATTTTCTATTTTTTTTTATTTATTTTTATTATGGTTTATTTTCAGTGGTTTGCATGACTTATGGATTTAACGGATCTAAAAAAAAAAAAAAAAAAAAATTATGTATTTCTACATATTTTTATCTAAAGGTCTGTTGAAAATCAAAGAACTATTATGTGTTCATTTGTCAATAAAATAATTAAAGTAGATATATCAAAATAGGACTTTTATCTCCTAGATCAGGCAACAGTCCCGCCAGGAATCCTCAATGTAAAAAAAAACACTTTGTTGCATCATCCAGTGATTTCGAATAATATACTCATTAACTTGATAACTTGTCGATGGCTATATATGTTCGATTACCCAGTAAGATACGACCGGGTTTTTTTTTTTCTCTCTCCGGATAGTAAAAAAAAAACAAAAAAAAAAAACATCTGCAGAGATGTTCTTCAGTCTGCCTTCGGAATTTATCCACTCTTGGGCTGTCTGTGGCTCTTTGACAGATAACCAGAATCACCAGATTCCTACTGGACATTACTCCCACCGTAGTAGTATTATAGCTATAAAGAAATCTCCGAACATTTGAAGAACAATCTGAAGAAATCTCTTTATAAATACATTACATTTTAAATAAAGGATAGGTTGGACCTGCAGAACTTCGACTTTGGATAAAGATTACAGTTTATTCTTAATGTGGCCTCAAGTAAGAAGTTCAGCTAATGTCTGCTAATCGGATAGGCTTATTTTAAAACTTAGGAAAGAAGGTTAAAAGCTTATTTTAAACTTAGAAAGAAGGAAAGGATTCCACTTCATCCCTCCCGGAAGTGGAACCTCACAAACACTTCCACTTCAAACGCTCTCACTTCCGAGAGGGGGGACGAATCAAGAGGCTTTCGCGCTCTTCTGAGCTGATCATCGAGGGTAAATCTGGCTGATAAGTCCTAACAAGGACGAAACAGCTGTCCTAGATTCCACTCAATGTTAGCCCAAGGCGTGAAAGCAAACTCAATGTGTATTCTTTCAATTCCCTCTTTTCATGGTACATTCTGCACGTTAAAGTGTCCTAATGATAAATGAATCTAGTATCTTTTACTTAAATAAACTGTAGTTAAAATTTACCTCGCTTTCGTTAACAAGTGGTTTCTTCAACAATAGAAAATCAAACTCTGAATCCGACACATTTAATAAAAAACAAAAAAACAAAGTCAAAATAAAACTAATTTAATGGAAAACTTCAATTAAATTTATTCTAAAATGAAAGATTCTCCATTGACTTTTGTCATCCGAAATTTGAAACACTTAAAAATACAAAGAAAAATTCTTCTCTCTTTCAGAAAAGTGAAAAATAGTTAAAATTATTATTTTTTTTTTCCATTGAATTCAATGAAAAAAAGAAATAAAAGAAAATAGCCTCATTTCCTAATCGAATCTAAGAATTAATATCAGATTCCTTCATTACTTGTTCTGCTTTAAGAAACTTGCAATGTTTAAGCTTAATAAAAGATTGTAAAAGCTATTCGTGGGACCCTTCACGGGCTTTTATTTTTATTCTTTCTTCTCCCTCCTCTCATATTTCAGCTTCGTTCAATAACCTTCTCTTTATTATTAAAAGGCCTAACGGTATTTCCCTTCACAACTGTTGAGATGAGCGTGAAAACGGTACAATCAAAAGATTACTTAAATATTCAACGATTTCAACTTTGAATTGAAGAGAACATTCATGGATATGTGATACTGTACGTATTTTAAAAGCTATGACCATTTTGCACAAGATTAGGATGCTTCAACTGTTTTTTGTTTTTTTTTAGGTCTGACCAGTGAGTTGTTCTTTGATTTTAATTGAAGAAAAGACAGAATGTCATTCCTGTATAACTTGAACTTCCCCAGTATCACCTGGAACAATAAAATTTATATCGATTGAATAAAATCCAATTAACGTTGATGAAACGCTTTTTTGATCATTTCCCTCTTTCCCAGGGTAATGCTGTGTTATTTTTTTAGAGTGGAGACATTAAATATAAAATATTAACTGAAATAATATATTTTTTTTACTTTGGTTTTTAAACATGTGAAAAAAAAAAATAAAAAAATTAAAAATAAAAAGAAATGCACCAGCTTTTGATCCACTCACGACAGCTGATTGCAATTCATATTCGTAAATTTGTTTATTGTGAGATCGTGTGAATTTGATGTCAAATCTTATAAAACATCAATCTCCTATAGTTTACAGAAAATACAAAGCAGCAGGTAAGAGATCAACCACAGAGATCAACTGCTGCAGTAACTCTTTCTCATTGAAACACGAAGAAATATATCTCATGTTATATTTTACAACATAACATGTGCATTTACATGCTATAAGTCAAGAATATCTGCAGCAAATAAAAGATTATCCTCTTCAAGGTTTTCTAAAACGTTAATTAGACTTAATTGAACTGATTAATAATTAAAAAAAAATTGACATAGAAATTTATAACTTATATAGAAATAGAAAACAATTCTTATTCAAGATTTATTCTAAGGTCTAATGTTTCCTTTTTTATTGAAAGTGTAATAAAAACCACGAATATATTTGCTTAATCAAGGGATTTTTCAATTTTAGCTCTCCCTTATGTTACAGCTTCCTGTAAAACGTAGATGACCACACTTGCATTTATGCTTGCTGGATGTCACACTCTGAAGTGGCCAAACGGTTAGAAATATTCGAATGAAACCTTCACCATTGTGTTCAGCATCAAAAAGTACGTGACCACGTCCAAAAAATCAGACTTGTAGGACCACTCCCTGACCCCCCCCCCCGGAGTGGTTTGCTAATAATGGGTTGCTAAAAACCAAGAAACCTGGTATTGTTTTAATTTCCTTATTATTATGAATGTGATTGTTGCGAATGCAAAAGGCGCAATTGTTGCGTTTATTGTGATTGTTGTAGAGCTGCATTGTAAATGTGATTGTTGCGCATGCAAAAGACGCAATTGTGGCGATTGTTGTGATTGAAATTGAAAAAAAAATGTCTCGACGTGCGGAAAGACGAGATGCTGATGCAAAGCGAGAAGCTTCACGCTTGCGTAAAGAACGGACTCGCTCAAAGTCAGAGACAAGAGACAGAAAACCAGAAAGAAATGCTGAAGCATATCGCCGACTACGATCTGATCGCTTCCGATAAAATTTTGTTTATAAAATTGTGTTTATAAATTGTGCATATTTTGGGGCCGCTTTATTTTTGACACTGTCTAAAAGCATTAATTATTATTATTTTTTTTTTTTTAACTATTCTGTGGAATTTGTCACAAACTTGTTTAAAACAAATTTCAGTAACAATTGTTCTTTTTTTGATTTTTTTTTTAAATAAATTTTTTTATTATTAATTTTTTTTTTTTTAAGTCTCTAATATTCTTATTGTGTTTTTTCTCAACACAAGAATTGCTATAGCAACAAACTTGAAACTCAGTAAATTCTTAATACATATTTACGTTTCTTCTTAATCTTCCGCGTATTTTACTTGGAAAGGTCGAATAACTGGGATTCTACAACCCTTCCGTTATTTTTAATTATTACTCAAATAATTCTGAATTGACTTAATAGCCGATTCTTCAGCTCTATTTGTATTCATCCTTTGCTATTTATAGTTGAAGGCTTCAGTGAAAGCCGTATTACAGACAGCCGAATTATGACTAGGGGGCAAAAGCTGTTGCCCCTTAGCCCAATAATTAAAGATAAATGAAGCTCATTAAAAGCTGTCAACTCAGTTTAATTGAAGGGTGGCTGATGGTCAAACTGATAAAAACCATTAAATTTCAGACGAATCCCAATGGTTGCCCGGATTCAAATCAAGCTCGGCGATAATCTACCTCATGGGCCATTAGATGTAACTCAACTCAAATTGAAAATTATCAGTGAGTTACGATAATTACAATGGTAATTTTATTACAAGGAATAAACACAAATATTCCGATTAGAAAAGTAACTGAAGGGAAGACACAATAAAGCGAAAATAAGAATAAATATATTGTTTTTTGTTATACTTGGACTTATTAATAAAAAGGGTTATACTTAAAATTCCATTCAAATTAAAAAAACTTGATCTAAAGAGGTCTTTGAATAATACTTTAAATCAAAAAACAGCGTTTGTATTGTATCCCCCCCCCCCCCCCAAGTAGACGTAGCCTATTTATTGTTCAGTATTTGTAAAGTTATCACAAATTGCACTTTAGTAAAAAGTTCATCATAGAATTGGAACAAAACAGCAAACAAGAAGGTCTTGAATGAACTTACAGTCTTCTTAACTTAAGATTTAATTTTTTTTTTATTTTTTTTATAATCTTTTTTTGTTTATTTTTTAAAGCGTTGAAAAATATTAGAAATCTCCGTTTAATTTTACTTAAACAATGTCTGAAAACAAATATAAACTTTCTGTATAAAAAAAAATAAGGAAATTCACATCACTTATTAGTTAAATTGTCGAAATCTAGTTAATATTCAATCAAATCAAACAAGAATTCATGCTTCAACGTTTGTATATTGGATATTTTTATCATCTTCCCGGGTTTTTGCTCGTCAAGAATCCGTAAGGAAACTTTTCATTTATTGGGTTGAAACCTAAAGTTCGTTCGGATTTTTCTTATTCCTACAATTATATCTTGTTCGGAAACCTGTTTGCCAAGTTTCAAAAAAGATCATCCAGCAATTACACATTTAGGCCTCTTTGTGAGTTTCTCTCTTTCTTACGACAGAAGTCTAAAAACCAAAAATCAATTTCGAAATTTCGAAAATTGAAGAATTTAGTTTTAAATATGTTTGAATTCATATGTTTTCAAACGTCTACTCGGAAACACTGAAGTTTTTTTTTCTCTCGTTTATTGGTCAATCTGTTCATCTGTCCCATGCTTTATCTGGTTTCTTTCAAACCGGCACATATCCAAAAAATACAAAAACAATTTTTTTACCTATCCTCAATGGATGCTGCTGGTGATCTGTCGACATTGAATGTAATCAAATTATTGCTGTTAAAAATCCATTTTCCTACATTTTACTTTCTTTGCTAAATTCTCTCCTTCGTGCTACTCCGTGGAATCTCAAATATTTTAGCCTGACATCAGCAACAGAGTTAACAGTTCTACCTAAGAATAGATCCTATATTTCCAGAAATCAATTCATGGTCTTTGTGTATGAGAATAATCATCATTACTATTTTCATTTCTTTTTGGGTTCAACTGATCTTTGAAATGGCTGGAACATACATTTCACAAGTGTGAACATACAGTTAGCTGGTTTTGAATTACGAATTTACATTTTTTTGATACCGGTAATTCAGAGATTCATAACGACCCCCTACACATCTTTAAAGCACAACTTAAGTTTTACTGATTAAGATTTACTGATACTTTTGAAACATCTTCAAATCAGAATACATCTACTCGTATTAAATATTAAAAGAACTGAGAACTAAAATAAAAAAAAAAAATTTCTGAATAATTTAGAGCAGGGGTGCACAATCTTAGGAAATCTGAGGGCCAATATTTTTATAAAAGTTCTGATGGAGGGCCGCAGCGTCCCATCCTCCAACCCCACGAACCCCAAAACCCTTACCACATCATACTACACTAATATGGTAACAACCGAAATAATAATAACAATAATAAAACTAATTAATCGATGATTTAACTTGCAAAACTTTTTGTAATTATTAAAAAAAATTCAAACTTGAATTCAAACTTTGAAATTCACACTTAAAGTTAAAAACTTACAAAAAATGTTAAAAATCTTCAGGAAGATGAAACTAGCGTTTTAGCAGGTCGAAACCGTCCTATCCTTTTTTTTTAAAAAAAGAAAATAATTTTAACATTTTTGGAAGTTTTAACTTCCTTTGTTATGTGTAAATTTCAAAGTTTTAATTCAAGTTTTATTTTTCTAATAATAATAATAATAATAATCTGAAATCAACCCAGGATTTCCTCGATAAGCTTAGAAAGTAATAAAATGAACAAAGCGCCATTTGTCACTGTGGCTAAAAGCTTTCTCCCTCTCCCCTCACCTTTACACGTGAAAAATACCGATATTCATCACCGCGATGGGTCTTTTCACTGAACTGTCACCGAGAATTTGTATCAGAAATACCGATCTAAGACAGACGCAAGCAATTATCCACAGTTCACCATAAATAAAAAAAAAAGTGAAAGATATTTAAGCCCAAGTAATTTTCTCTGTTGAGTCTTCACACGCCCCATCAGCTAAGTAATAAAATCTATATTTTTAAATTGAAAACAGAAAATAAATCAATCATTCGTTTAACCTTATGGAACGAGATTTTTTTTACCACATTTATAAATAAAAAGATGTAAATAACAATAATTCAAAAATAAGATGACCTTATCTTCATAAATTGTTAGAAATACAATTTAAATTATTAATTACGTAAATTACGTAAACCAATTAAATACTAAAATTATAATAAATGCTTATAGATTATCTACAACAGATTAAGGTAATCTTGTATCAATATTTTTCTATAAATGTAGAATCAAATTACGTATTATTCGAAATTCAACATAAGGAAAAATGTTTAGATGAGCGAAGCGAATCTCTTCAAACCCAACTAGATCCCATTTTGTGAACCGTTTTATTCAAAATTATTTATTCAAAAAGCTAGAAATACGAAATTTTGCATGCCTACATAGAAATCCATATAGAAGTGCACAATCATATTTTCAACACTTACAACTATAAATTTTATAAGAATTATTTTTTTTAATCTTGGAAAAAGCCATAAGAAAGGCCATTAACAAAAGCGCCATTCGTTCTGAAACCGAAACAAAAATTGTAATTTATAATAATTCTACAGCGTCGTAGCATTAGTCATACGTTTTAAAAAGCCTCTCATATATTAAATTATGTGATAAGTACTTACAGCATTTTGCAAAAGAAAAGGGTTTGCCATATATGGTCATTATGTAGCGATCGATTTTGTCTGGAACAAACGTCACCAGTCATGACGTCATCAACTTGAACTCCGAGCAGTCAGTCCAAGATGGCGTTTTGTGATCGCATAAGCGTGACCAAGAAAGGACAAACTTTGCATAGCCGAGCAAGGGGAATAGTTTTTTTAGTTATTTCAAGACCCAGGGAGAAGCTACAAGTGTTTGTGATTTACTTCAACAAACTGCATAGGCCACGAAGGTCTCAATTTACACAGTGAGAAGACTAATCAATGGCGGAAAAGCTGCGTTAGCAACCAACGACAATCAATAAAAACAGTTTCAATAGAATAATCTTAACTATAAATAAAAGTATTAAAATAATAATAACAATGATATAGAAATGTTTTCGTAATTGTAGAAACTACAAAAAACCAGAATGTTTTGGTAATGTTTATAAGATTCAGTTACGGATTGTAGCAATAGATGGCGCTGTTACGTCCTGGAAACATCAATCCAAAAGGAAATTACGTCATCAAAAGCTTTTCTTTCATGAACTGAACTATAGTATTCAATAAAGTGCATAAAGAGCGCGAGTCTACTCCAAGTCCGGCTTTTTGCTAGTACTAATAAACTTATAATGTTTAAATGATTACAATCATCTCAACCTTAAAAATAAGAAAAAGATTAATATTAATTTTGAGTTCGCGTTATTCAGAAAAGAAGTACTAACAAAAGGAGAATATGAGAAATTTCTCATATCCATTTGGAAAGTGTTCACTTAAGTTATTTTGTCTCTACATCTGTTATTTTAGCCAAGAAAGTTTGTAGAGAATGATTGTATATTTGATTGCCTTACTCCATTTTTTCTAATTTTTCTAAATTATTTTTTTTTTAATAATAAACTGTTTTTGAATTATTATTATTTTAGAAAGAGAACTCAGCTCAAGCGCTTGTTCAGGGGCTGAAAGAGCCGGATTCAATTCCCCGATAGAGGTTTTCTCCAAGGGTTTCCCCCAAGTCTATCATAAAATGGGGACCGGATATGTTTCTCGGGGTTAAAGCGGGCTGACCATCTTATATTGCGACCCTTTTTTTTCTTTTCTTTCTTTTTCAGACATATACTCAATAGTTTTAAAAATGTTAATCCTAATCTACAAACCAATGAACGTTATGCTTTTCTCGGGATCCTTTCCTTGGTCCATAAACTAAGATAACAATCGTTGTCTGCTTATCCATCAGGTCAATTACAATCATTGCGTTTTCATGTGTAAAGTAACATTTCCTACAAAACACCTTCACTTACGAAGTATTCCAAACATTACAGAGCGAAATCTTGAATTTAATTTTTGCGCTGTCATTGAAAGCCGAATTGGCATTTATTTTTTTCTAAAAAAATCTTCGTTTGCTTCTCAAGATGTGTTTCATTTCCTCTAAAATGAGATTACGTTTTAAACAGATTTCATTGGACAATTTCTTTATTGTTCACGAAAGTTAAAATTAAAGTAACAAACTTACAATGCAAGGAAAACTGAATAGTTGCCGCAATACGAAAAGACTTTCTGTAGTAGCATTTTAAAATTACTTTCTTTTCAAGCAAAAATAAAAAAAATCGACATAAATGTGTTTATTGTTTTTGCAAAAGCAGTAGGAGAAAGTCAAGTAGAAATCTTTGCAGTAGTGACCTAGAGAATTAACCTTGATCAATGAAGTAATTATGACAGAAGAGATTAAACGCCCACATACTTACCAAATCACTTTATAGGAATCTGAACCTATAAAGTAGCTTCAATGAAGCCAATGCTAATAGTTCCAACTCCATATTGTAGAGGATTAACTGCTAGAAATTTAATAATTACTTCGACAAATAATTATCAGTTACAATCAAATTCAATTTAGGGATAATTAAAAATATATAAAAATAAAAGTCTATATAAATTATTTCATTTAAACTTTATGCTTCCCCCCCCCTCTTTACTTTTAAGAAATCAATTAAGGAGTTTATATGAATTTTACTGTAAGGTATTACATTGAACTACATTTCTAAATAAAACAACTCGAATTCGGTATTGAGGGCTTTTGACTACTATTTATAATAGGAAATAGACACTTAATAGATATTTTATGTAAAAGGAAAACCATCTGATCAAAATAACAGACCCTTACAGGATTTTACCATTTTATTGTATTAAAAAAAAAAAAAAAATCCGATTTTAATTGTTTTTATTAAAGGACTTGCACATCAAAGATTTGAACAGTTTACATGTATTTGCGAATTCGAAATCCTAAAAGGTATTTATAGTATCTAAACTTCCTTAATTGATTAATGTACAGCTGATCGAGTTATCTACCCTAACAGAATACACAGTAGGTAAAAGTGTGAAGTCCTCCAAATTCCTATCAGTTCTCCTGTTGTTCAGAGGAAAGCTCCTTGGTCCTTTTGCTCAATTGTGACCAAATTGAGGATTACGCCCGCAGATGAATCCAGTGAAGTCCCAACATTTTTAAATGAGCTAAAAAATCTGCAGGCTTTTTCGGCCGAGACAGAAGATTATAGGCCTACTTTGTAAACTCTATTGGCTGTTATATGTAGACTGTAACAGACTGTAACTTACAGGATTGGGCCATTAGGGATATCTAAATAGAGTTACTTGTGCAAAATACCACAGAAGATCAAAATATTCCTTATTAGAGATCATTAGGTGTCGAAAAACTAACATCCAGAAGAAGATCATCATTGTTGAAGGGACATTGAATGGCGGCTAAAAATGAGTTCTTAAAAATGTGATCGACAGCACCCACATAGAACCAAGACTTATCAGTAAAGCCAACTTTTTAACATTCTTCGCTCTGAAGATAGCTTTAAACTATCAATCCAACCGAGTAAGATGGTAGCACAGGGTCAAAGACAATCAAACCAGTAGCGTCTGCCTACATCTGCAATTCTTATGGCAATCGTACGGATGAGTAATGACAGGACTTCCGTGACAGCAACTGCAATTCATCAACTGAATGTTAAGCTATGGTTTGATTAGTTAATCCATCTGCTTAGAATCCACTACTTAATCCGTCTATCCGCGGCTTACTCTTTAGGACTTCAGTGAATTCAGTGAATTCGTGTACGCTTTGAGACCATACACTCCGACTCTTCTGTAATCACTTTTGTACCGCAATTAATAAGGCAGCTGTAGCAATGTAACACAATGTAACGCTTATCGCTCTCAATCTCTGTTCATCTTCCAAAAAACAACTTATCAAAGTTAAATTCTTACGCTGTTTTATTAAACTGTTTATTAAAAAATGGTTCTCCTTTAAACTGTTCTTTAACTGTTTTTTGCCACTGTGGCCAGTCTAAATTTCACTTCACTGAATAGATTTTCTAGTCAAGTCTCCTCAGATGATCTAATGCCTCAGAAGTTATTTTGTAAACTAAAACAAAATTTTAATGAAACTGCCAAAAATAAGCTCAAAAGTAATCTTTTCTTTAGTAAACAAAGAAACGTCACTGAAGGTAACTGCTAAACTTTAATTTGAATCCAGAAAAAGAAGGAATTAAAATCAGGAAACGATATTTTCTAATTTTAACTAACTCATCATCATTAGCATTATTTCTTTCGTAATTCGGACCAATTCAGAAATGCAGAGGATTTCATTTGATATCCTATATCGTGACTATAAAAATTGTGACTATTTTTATTATTAAATAAATGTATAAAAAAACAATATAAGACCGTTAGCTGAAATAATATAACACTCTACTATTCCTGTCTTCTTGTAATGTAACGTTTACTTAGGTTTCAGTTTCCTTTGCAATGTCTGAAAGGCAGAAAACATTAATTTCCAAGAATCACTAATATTTGGGTTATTTTCAAAAACCTTAGTTTAAGACTATCCCTACGAAGTACACATCCCTACATTGCACTAAATATCTAGTTTTGTAAAGAAAATTATTTTCCACTTGTTTCAGCTTTCATCGATTGCATTCAAATTTCTTCTTCGATTGTACGTTTTATCATTAAGAACATAATTACAATTTATTAATACGAATATAAAATTTTCTTTTGGGTTTATAAGTAATACTCGAATCTCCCGCTCCAATTCATTTCTTCAAACTATCAATTTAACATTATTTAATGCCAATTTACCGACTCTATTTTAACCATTTTCAATGCTTAAGTGAATTATCAGGGGAGGTTGAAATAATAAAAGAGAAAGTGCAACTCGCAGTAAAAATTCCAAATAAAGTAGCATAGGATTATAATTATACTATTTTATTAAAAGTATAAATGAGCTTAATACCGTGTAAGAGAGATAACTGTAGATCAACTGTAAACGAAAGAAATGTTTGATTTTTTTTTTGGTTTTTTTTTTTTTGAAAAGTTAACTAACAAATGTATTTTATTCTGATTTATTAAATATTTTTTTAAATTAACAGAAATGGATTTTTTTTTTTTACTCATTTTAAATTAGTTTCTCCGTCACTGTGGGATGAGTTATTTGATAATCATTCAATTAAAGCATTCTATCCCTACAAATAAAATTTCTGTCGGCGCTAGTTAATTATTTAATTAGTTAATAATACATCTCGTCGTCCTCATACTCGTAACCCACAAATCTATATTTCCTAAATAATGAAACCGCAATGAATGTATTCTAATTTCATCCAATAGAAAAGAAAACCAGAACATTCTTGATCAATTAAAAGCAATCCTTAAGTTCACATCTGAATCAAAAGATACTTTTCGGTTTTGAAACTATGTTCTTATTGATTTTGTCCTGGCAAATTAGAACATGAGTGTCATCCTTAAGATAATCATAAGAACAGTATATTTAAAAGAAATTGTAGGAACTTTTCATTTCGATTATATAAAAATATTCTTATCTTAATAGTGACAAAAACATTTGCCTGAACGTGTCACTGAAGTCGTTATGCCATTATCGAATTTCATTACATTTTTGTATTTCTTATCGGACTTAAAAAATATTAAATTTCGGTCGCCTATTTGGTATTCACAGTCCTTTAATTCCATAATTTCAGAAAAAAAAATGTATTCTTTATTTAAAATGTGCTTTTGAATACAAACAAATTTTAGAATTCACTTTTATAATTTCTTCCTTCCTATTCTTTAATTATCAAGCAAATGAACATCACGAAAAGTTCTATTTAAAATAAATTACTGTATTTCCTATTCTTGGACTGTTCCTCACCCTGAAACATCCCAGACAGGGACAATATGGCGTCGGATGTTGAGGAGGTGGAAGATGTCGTTAACCCTTCTCCTACCAGATGGAGATGACCCACGGCGATAAATTAAAACCACGCTGAAGTCTGAATGGAGTTCACAGGAGTTACTCAGCCGGTCACCTTAAAGCTGAACGAAAAGACAATCAAACACTGATCCAGTTACAGTAATCCAAACAAACAAAAAATGTATCAGGAGAGGGAAAAAAATGAGATGAAATTTATATTAATGTTTAATCATTTGCAGAATTAAAAATAGAATCGAAGATGACCAGAAGCAGAAGAGAATCGAAGACGAATCATCATCGATCGAAGAAAACGACGAACTCAACTATAAACTGATCTCAATAAAAAGTCAGTAATTATTACATCTTTATTAAATTGCGGCAGTGACAATTTCACAGATTAAAACTATAATTTTTAGCTTTAATATATTTATATTAAGCACACAATCTGCATGCTGTATTTCGCCCGGGAATATTCCCGGACCAATATTTGTAATAAACTTACTTTGTAGCCGTTCTTGTAGTTCAGAAGTTCGAATGCCTGATATAGCTGAACGTGTGCATGAGACTTGAGCAGAATGGGAGAAAAAATGCTTAGTATTGAGCTTCAGGAAAAAAGTAATTTTTCTTTAGAATGAATTATTAAAAAAACACAAAACTATAAAGAAAAAAGTAGTATTGTCTTTCAGCATTTCGATGGCTTTGACGGCTGATAATCTGATTTTTTTAGTGCAGTTTTCTGAGGGGCATCTCCTTTCTGCCATAGATAAGTAATAAGTTTGAGATCACAGATGTAAAATATTCTTATGTCCATAAACGAATAATTAATCTTTAAATAACTCCCACCTCAATTCTTACAAATCATGTTTTCGCCATGAGACATCCCTAAAATCATATTTTTAATCTTTTAATGTTTCAATATATCTTTGATATATATGAGGATGTATATATATATGAGGATATATATGAGGATGTATATTTACATCCTCATTACTGAAACATTAAAAGAGAGTCATTGTAATTTATGAAATTTATCCAAAATACTTATCCAAAGCCTTATTCAACTAAACCACTTGTTTCTTCTTTGTATGCGCATTATGCGAAACAGGGTGGACCGATCTTCTTAAAATGTAGTACGATTCTCGTTTATAGTCCAACTTAAACATGAACACGATTGTTTTCGTCTCCATCATCTCATCTTTCAGGACACCCTGCTGCTCCCTCATACGCAACGCAATGGAGAACTGAGCTTATATCTTGCATTGATTTAGATATTGATATACCTAGTATATAGACAGAATAATGTAACATTAAAGGATATATTATTTAAAAAGATGTTATGTAATATTGAAAAATATGTTGGTAACATCAACTATAATGAATGTGAATTGTTAGCACTTCAAAAAAGAAATGGATTATTTATGCCAACAATTGCTTCCTTTCGGATTGTATAGAAAATTTGTATGAAAAGTGATTAAAAGTTAACTTTATGGAAATTGTTAAGTAGTATTTTATAAGAAATTATTTATTCCTCAAAACTTAAATTATATACTCCACGTTCGTAAATTCGTTTGATAACCTTTTCTCTTAATATAAAGAAAGCTATTTAAGTTAAAAAAAAAAAAATGAATGAAAATAGAAAAAAAGTGGCAGAGCTGAGATATGGCGCCAACCAGTAAACTCGTCAAAGCGTCGATCAGCGGCAGCGCTGTTAATAAAAAGTGTCTATCCCGGATCCATTGGTTGTTAATTGCTTTAGCAAATGCATGTGGCTCCGCTTATCCTTCTTTTGCGCGCAAATTGGACGAATCCAGTTGATGAATGGCCTCACAGAAAGGGATTCATAGAGTGACACGAGGACGGCTTTGATATAATGAATTTGTCAGAGGCAAAAGTCTTGAAGCTCATTAGGATACGCTCGAGTGGAACGGCAAATGATAGTCCTCCAAGATAACCATCTCATTAGATGCATTTCCAGGCCCAGACATCTCCAATTTAATTAAATAAACGCTCAAATTGCAAGTGATGGAAGAAAGGACGGCAGGTGTCCTTCTCTCGTCAGAGCGGCGTCTATTTGAGCAGTAGCAAGTGGCTAATCCACTTTTTATGCCGTTTTATTGAAGGATACATCCCAGTCTCCAGTTGTAAAATTCATCGCACAGTAGCTCTTAACAGATTACATCAACAACAAGGAAGTAAATTTCTAATCTTGTCAGAAGTACAGACACTATCATATAATACGATTTTTTTTTTTTAAGCCGTCATATAGTTAATAGTTAATTGTACAAATTGTTACCTTCAAATGTAAATACAAATGCTTCAATGCACATCAAGTATGTTGCACAATCGACATCGATTTTATATTCTCCAAATACTCGAAGAAACTAATATAATCCCTGCGACATTGATGATATGTTAAGTTATTTCTAATTTAAAAACAAACTGACTACAAAACTTGAAACAACAAAAGAAATATAAACAACAGAGATAATAATACCCCATTCATCACCCTACTATACCTAACTATTTACGCAAAATAGTAACATTAATGTACAATTTGCAATAATTACCTCAATGAAACATTTTTTAATGCTAATGAAATATTTCTACAATGTTACTACGGAAGCGTTTTAGATTCTGACGGTAAAGTGAAATGTAAAGTTAAAAATATTAAAAAAAAACAGGTCTTCTCAAGCCAAGACAGGAATTGCTTTGACAGTCGTGTGATTCATATTCTCAATGCTCGGGTTAATAATTGATACGGGATCGAACTATCACGTGGGTATAGATACTCTATTACAATAAATATAATAGCAATATATTTAAACGAATGCTTATAGAAAAAAATTATGTACAGAATATTACTTAATCCCGTTAAATTATTAAAAAGTGTACACAACCAGAAACTTTTAGATTTGAAATGGAGAGGAACACGACTTCGAATTTAAAAATAATATAAAAAGTAACGACCGATTTGTTTAAAAAAAAAAAAATTATTGAAAAGTGGACCTAGTGTTTTAAAAGTTATTTGCTTTATTTATAGGAGGTTAATTATTGAATCCTGACAATAAAAAACAGATAGAAATAAGATTTCAATTCTTAAATTTTGTTTCATATCAATTAACTTTACTTGAGCCAGTGAATATAGTCTGAAATAACTGGTTTTATCATGATAGAAGAAATATAGAGAAAGAGACAGACTAAGGCAGAGGTTTTCAAACTTTGTCGGGTTCACGATGTTCTTAGTGTTTTATATATATATCAGACAGTTCCATTTATTAAGCAGTTAGATTCAAAGAATACTGCAAATACGAGCTACTTATATTCTAATAACGCAACAGTCGTTTGATAGATAGGTCTCGTTTTACGATCTTTTACATTAATGATCTTTTCAAAATCGCCCCTCAAAATTGAAAATTACAAAAAATCGCAGATCAGTAACATATGGCAGCAACATCTGAGAATCCAAACACGCAGTGTGTGTTTGTTGTTTCTCGTGGTGCATTGTGGGTGGAATGATAGCGTTCGAGATAAAAGATTTTATATAGTTTTTTTATATAGATTTTTATATAGGTTCTTTGACCAAGAGTTGTTTACGGTTCAGTGCGCCATATTGGTTTCATTGCGAATTTTCCCCTTAATGTTTAACGTGTTTCCCAGTGCTCTAAACCGTGTTATTTCTCATTAATAATAATAATTTTTGTGTAGTAAACGTAATGTAGTATCTGTACCAGGGAGGGCAAAAAAAAAAAAACGAATAAGGAGAAAATGTATATGATTCGCCTCATGAAGTCTTAGGAGAGTAGGTCGGAGGCGTCGATCTTAGCGCCTTAACTATATCAACGATTATGAACAACGGTGAGGAGGCGGAACATGTCATCCTCCAGAATAACTTATTCACACAGCGAGACAATGAGGAAAGAAATTAAGAAATTGGTTAAATTTTTTATTAATTTTTTTCACGTATAAATAAAACACGTGTTTAAATGCTTAACTATTTATAAAAAACGGCAATATTAATACATACTTGGGAAATTTGTGATAACTTTGGAACTTATTTAATTACTTTATAATTTGGTCTTGTTCTATGAATTTTCTTTTTACGACCCTGTTTGGCTGGAATCTAAACCTGTCGTCAAACTTATCTTACCTGTGTATGTAAATTGAAAGAAAAAAACAACATCTTTATCTAATTCTCGAAAATTCGAAATATCCCCTCGACTCGCCTCTGGAGTGGAAATATCCGCCTCGACTCGCTACGGAGCACCGCTGATCACAGCTACAGACTAAACGATTGTCAGCTGCCTGTGCTCAGTGATTAATGTACTTAGAAGATCCTCGAAATTCGTCAACTCATTGTTTAGCAATCAATCAGCGAATTAACAATGAATAAAGAATATTTTTTTGTAAGTTGATCGTTTTTACTGCATTTCTTTGCAAAAAAACTCAAGACTGTTCTACTCATAGGCTTGTGTAAAAAAGTATGGAGGAGGTCTATGTCCCCTGGAAATTTTGAAGACGACTTTTTTTATTTTGATTGTTACTGGACAGTTCCCTAACTTGGCTTAACCCTGAAATAAAAACCTAAATATGTCCCTATTCAAGTGAAAATTGAGTCAAATGTTCAAATTTTTAAAATTCTATTTCAATATAATACAGAGCTCTAAAGGGATCATATCAAATCCATTTAATTTTTTACTTTTTTGACTATAATTTTTCGAACTATTACCCCGTAAAAACAAAAACAAAAATAATTCACTGAGATCTCATTTTTTTAATTTTGTTCATGAATTGCAATATATATATATATATATATATTGCAATTGCTTGTATATTTATAATTAAAATTTTATTTAAATGAATTACAAAGTGTGATTTGGTGATCAAGAACAAGGAGAGAAAAATTTCTGATTTCGGAGATTAGAATAGCTTCTGAAATGCTATTCCAATTATTCTTCAATAAATAATTAATTTGTCAATTTATTATTCAATTAATACGACCTTTTCGCAATTAGGAGCGGTCTCAAGAAAGGATCTTCATTGGTTTTTGAGACCCCTTGTACATGCTGCAGAAAGAAAAAAAAAACAAATGAAAGAAAAGAAAAAAAAAGAATTTCTGACCTCATGATGGTGCGAAGTAAAGCTGAACGAGCTTCATTATGGAAGGCAACG
Organism: Thereuonema tuberculata; assembly: GCA_023159025.1. NCBI lineage: Eukaryota > Metazoa > Arthropoda > Chilopoda > Scutigeromorpha > Scutigeridae > Thereuonema > Thereuonema tuberculata. Next base: position 78,133,786 of record JAFIDM010012231.1, read on the forward strand.
ATGACACTGACCGAAGGAAGACTATCTTCATCATAAATGATTTCTGCACACCTAAGAAATAAAATAGAAAATTAGCATTCAGAACAAAAGTACAGGAGCATTTTCAAAATGGCTATCATAAAGTAGCAATAAAATAGAAATTATATCAATATAATTAAAAAGATTATCAATATAAGGATTTTTTCATAAAAATTAATTTTATTAGTCTTCTTTGTAGGAAAGTGAGGGTCATGTGTATTTGGAGGTGGGGGAGGAAGAGGAATAACAACAGAAACTAAGTAGATTTCTGTCGAATCTTAACTCTTTTAGATAATCCATCAATTTCCGCGAGATTAAATAAGATTAAAGTAACCGTTTTGTACTATTTAAATTACGTAATGGGAATTTATTTATTAAAAAAGTTTTTTAATTTTTTTATCAATTTTTTTTCATAATTTTACAGAGTCCTGCACTGAATGTAACATTTCATCAACAGGTTCTGAGATTTTGTTTTGCGAATATTGACTATATTTCATTTAGTATACAGGGCGTTCCAGAAGGAAAGGTTAATGTTTTGGGAGGGCGTAATATCGGTCGTCCCAAGAAAAAAAAAATGTTTGCCTGAATCTGACGTGAGTCCTATTCCGAATTCCTCTCTCAGAAGTAGAACCTGATAGAGCTATTGAATGTACATTTGCAAAATTAATGATAAGAAAGAAATACAGTATTACTTACTTTTCCTTGTTCACATAATAAATTTGTTACAGTTTATAATAACTTTTCAAAATTCCTCCATCAATCATCAATGCACTTTGCAACTACAAAGCCGGAGTGGTATTACCATCGCAGAAGCCGGAAACATTCAGCATTTCCGTATATTCTACATTTGTGAAGATGTAACTGACAACACTCACTAGTCAACTGATGGTTTCAAACCGATTTACGTTGTTCAGACAGTGGCGAATTACGGAGAAAGGAAGGACAAAATTACAAATCAAATTCAAAATGCTGCAAATTTAAATAGGTCTGTCCTGGAAACCTTTAGGAATAAGATACACGTTCATATAAACTATATTTCTTAGAATGGCCGATATCATAAACTTACAGAATTTTGACCTTTCATCCTGGGGCACACTATATATTAGTAAAGTAAAACTACTAGTTAGAGTACAGATTATTCAGTATATACATGAAACTTTATACAGAAAAGTGTATATAAAGTCTCATATATTCTATAAAGTCTTCTGCTCTTTATGACTGACTACAGTAATGAAACGAGACATTATTTTACCATCTATACGCTCAGCTTTCTTTGCATAGTAAGGACTGAGATGCAGCGGTGGAAGACCAATTTCAAAACATTTGTGCTCATAGTTTAAGTTGAATCAAACACAGGGTGCGTCTATAAACAATAGCCGCGGTTGCGGTTACTATACTCCTTGCAACCATGCAGTCTACAAAGTCAACCGGTCATTCCAGCCAACCAGCAACCGCGTCTATAAACTCTAATCAGATGCGCGGTTGTGGTAACCGCGATTACCTGGTTATAACCAGGTTCAGAGCTGGGGTAATCTATTCGTAGCAGCCGATAGCATTCCAAGCAGATGACACATTGGACGTATTTTACTTATTCAAAAGTTGCTTATTACTCGACGATTAAATTGGAAAAAAGTATAAAATTTTTCACTTCTTTGTTTCGTATATATAAGCTACACGAGGCGAACTAAAAAAAATATTTTTTTTACGGCCATTAATTTCTTTTTTCATTACTTGGCTGTGCTGCAGGAAAGTATAGTTATTTTATTTTTAGTTAGTTGTCATTAATGTAGCAATCACACTGCCAATGAAACTAATTTTTTTTAACTTGGCTAAGTTGTTAAAAGTCAGTCATTTTATTTTTACTTCTTTGTTGTAGTTCAAGATGGCTGGTGAAGTTGCTTCAATTTCTAACAACAGATTCTCTTAATGTCAGCCATCTTGTAACCATACCATCTACAAATGCAAGAGTTTGGGAAACCACAGCATAACCAGTCACGTGACAATCAGAACCGGAGTGGTAGTAACCACAACCGCGGTTTTCGTTTAGAGACGCACCCCATGAGCATCTTACCAAATCAGTCTAGAGTGGAGTTTTGGGATTCAGTTTTGAGGGAGGGGAAGGGTTGAGACAAAATAAATGGTCTTTGTTTTAAGTTGGGCCGGAAATCACTCATGTATCAAATTTAAAGGATATCCGTCAAACCGTTCTAGAATGATGCGCCTACAGACAGACAAAAATAGAGGTTCAAGTGGATCTCGCATGCTCAGTATTATTATTAATAATAATAATAATAATAATATAAAATTTGTTATTTTTAGCTTTATTTTTCTTCTGTTATATCCTAAGAATATCTTAAATGTTGTCGTAACGTATTGTTCACACTGTACTTTAGGTTAAATTACATTTGATAATGTTTGTAGCTTTTATTTATTCTATAATACTTTTTCTTTTCTTATTATGATATTTTAAATACTTTTATGTAATGTGTTGCATTAAATGTATGGAATATAGATATTCTTTTATAAATCTATTAGCAAATATGTCAATTCTATATCTCTTGTTTATTGACTTTTAAAGATGTTTTATCTGCGTTTTTAATACAATGTTTTTCATACTTATATATATTTAGGTAATTCACTCAGCACCTGTTGATAAGATGTGAGGACTCCCAACGGGACTGCGCCCTGTTAAATTAAAAAATATTTTGTTTTAGTACATTTCTTAAAATAAATAAATAACTTACCATTTTATATTTAACTTCTGTGTTAAATGAAGAAATCTTCACCGAAATCAAATAAAATCAATTGGCGATATCTTTTTCGTGAAAATTCACAAGCTAATGATTATTTCGTTATCTTTACAACGTATTTTAAAAAGCTTTCAAATGCAAACACTTGAAGATTTGGCGATTTTAACTATTATTAATCCAACTTTAACTTAATTAGGAAGAAAGAGGGTGGATGCAATGCGATAGACATAAATTCACTTATTAGCCAATCGCTCCATTCGCTTTGTTAATAATTAGCTGCTATTTAACTACATACATAATTTGTTTCAGTACAAACTGTTCTACTGGAAACAAGCTTACTTTTAAATCGTTTTTTTTGCGAAGACCATTACTGAAACAACTGCTTTAACCATCTAAACCGTAATTATGTTATGTCCTGAAGCAAAGTAAAAATTATTAATTATAGTACGATGGCCATTTGTTTAACTTTTCTTTATATCTGTGAACATAGAAAGAAAATGCATTAACTTTAATGAGTAGAAGATGCCTTTTAACAGGAAGCCGCGTAATTATAGATGCCGCGTGCATCTGCATAAGATCACTGAAGATATCATCGTATATTTTCACGCAAATTCTCCTTCTCTTCCTCCTTCCATTCTTTTTATCCGGTTTTTATCACAACTGCAATTAAAATTCCTTCAGCTTTGCTGATCTAGTTGAGTACTAAACAACTTTGCATGTCTCTTGGAAAATTAAAATTCCACGGCTTCTGCATCAGCTCCACGTTACAAGAAGCCTGAATAGAAACTCAAAACTAACATAAGAACAGAAAATAAAAATCAATTGAAGAGTCTACCTTTTCATTAGCATGTATCTATAAAATATTCTATTTTTCAACCAATTGAATTGTAGTTTTCGTTTGATTATCTTATAAACATCGGTTTGGTACTCACAGAACTACTTGAACCATTCTTTCATTTTTGCACAATATTAGAATTAAAATAGCAATTACGATAAAAATTTATATTTGTATTTGTGAGAATAATATTACCGTCAAAAAATAATGTTTTTAATATACATTACACCTTAAGAAAGCGAATAACAGCTTTTAGGTTAATAGATAAACTCAAATAAAGTTTACTTTTATGCCTTTTATAACAACTTACTATTAAATTAAAATAACATGATTTCCAACAAAATTTATCTTGTCCTTTGATCAAGTCCAAACTTATAGCAATACTTTTAAAACACTAACTGTAAAGTTTTAATTTTGCTTTAGAATTGATATTAAGACCTGATGAACTAACTAGGCTATCGTTCATTCTTTTGTTCTTGCTGTTATCTTTGTAAAATCTTTTTATAATCTACAATGTTCAGACAGGGAAATTCAAATTCATACCAGGCCGTCTACTTACTTTTTTATAGCTTATGCATTGCGAATGTATTTTATAAAGGCAACATTACATATAAAGCAATGGGAAATATAGTCTATAACTAATAAATTTAAAAAAGCTAATCTTTCTTTTCATGAACAGCATCTTAAAGTTATAGGTAGATTTCTTTGAGTAAAATCTATGCGGTTCATCTGCAAATACACCAAATAATATCTGCCTAAAAGTTCATCGTGATTTCTGTAGACTATAATTATGAGTTTCTCTGTTTCATGAAAGTGTTGTTTTATCTGATCAATTGAAATCAACTGACTTGTATAAAAAAGCTGCTGAAAATAACTGCAATTTCTTTGCTACTAGCAAGCATAGTTAAGATTAGGAATTGATAACAGAGCCTGTAATTTTCTCCATATGTCTGAAGTGTGACTGGAGAAAAACTCGCCAAATAAGATTTACATCAGAATTTAGAAACCAAAGAAAGATAATGAGTAAAGTTCAACTTTTTTTTTTTAATACTTTTACTAATTTAATTTGTACTAAATTGATAAACTTTTCTTTTGAGATTTTAACTGAAATGCCAAGACAGTTTTAAAAAAATGTACATTATAATTGAAGCAACAGAAGCAGCAATTAAGCTATTCTTCAACCAAGAATGGGAATTAAATACTATTTTAAAATAAGAGAACCGCAAATAGTTTGTTTCAATTTAATATTGACCAACAATTCGTGAAAAGATTTAAATGAAAGTTAAGTTTCGATTCCGTTCAGATAAAGCGCTTTTCAAAATATTTTGAATATATACAGTGGAACTTGGATAATTCGAACGTCTTTAATTCGAAATCGTGGTTAATTCGAAGATTTCTCTTGGTCCCTTGAATTTCTTATTAAATCAATGTTAAAAAATCGTGGATAATTCGAAGTTCAACTTCCTTAATTCGAAGTTTTTTATAAAAAATTTCGAACCATAACGACTTTTCGGCGTTTCATCGTTAAGAAATTCGACACGTGCCAACTGAAATCCCTTCCCGCCACCGTTCGACACGTGACACCATTCGACACTTGACGCTTCAGACGTTATTCGAGCTTCCTGCTGTCAGTGTCACCATGTCTTTCAGTAAACCACGCGTGTACAAGAATTTAACGTTCGCTGAAAAGGTCGCAGTCATTCGCGAGGTGGAAAAGGGTGCGAAGAAGAAATGCCAAATCGCCAACGAGTACGGGATAGCGCCGAATTTCGTCGGTACATTGAAGGACAAACCAACGTAAGTGAAGCTGTTTTCCGTTCACTAACATGCTTGAGGATTTTGCTAACCTTAAGCGACTGAATTCTACAAAACAATCAGACATTGCACAATTTTTTGAAAAACTATAATTTTCTGTATTGAATGTAATATGTACTGTAGCTTACATAATATAAATCTTATTTTGTTTACTTACATATAGTGTTTATGTCTTTCATACCATGATCATTCTGAATAAATATTTATTTATTGACAGAATAATCTTTTCAAGCATTCAGTGGACCTGAAATTAAAGTTAAAAGATGTAACTTGTTTAATTCTCTTGGATAATTCGAAGTTTTGTAGTGGTCCCTTCAGTTTCGAATTATCCAAGTTGCACTGTATTTCCTTTTTTTTTCCAATTTATTGGATAAAAACTCAAATTTGTTACTGAAATTTTGCACATTTTGATATCTTAGTCAATCTTTATGTGGTTCAATAGGATACCATAAATTTAGAGTAAAACTATAAAGAAGAATTTTAATGTAGAATATTATTAGGGTATGTTAGTTATCTTTCTATTTATGTGTTTCTGTAGACGCATTGTAATAGGTTGCACGTTCTTGAATTCTATGACACTCGTCTTTTTATGAAATTTTTAACTGATAATTTTATCAGTAAACCTAACATGCATAGAATTTACAAGACACTATATGTTATATCCGAAAGGATAAAAACCAAAGAGGAAAACTTAAGTAATTCGAACACAAATCACCGCAGCAGATAATATCTAGATAAGCCTTTTTCGGATTACACACTCCCAATGGTTTGCCCAATATGTATCCAAATTCCCTTTGCCAGATTGTCGAAATCATCATCAATACTGGAAACTGGGAAGTTGTCCGTATTCAGTGATCTGATCGCTGATTGGTTGGGAATCTCAGATCTGATCGTTGATTGGTTCGCGATCCCAGCTCTTCAATCACAAATGATAACGGTAACACTTAATAATATAATCTAACAATAATTTTTTCAGTTCTACACTGCCGTCATTTGGTTGCCGTTCTCCAAGAGATGAGGATGTTCGTGGTTAAGAATCCCTGATTCTTTATCATCAGCCAGATCACTCGACCATTTCAGATATTTTAATAGATTTTAATTAATTATTTTTTTTAATATAAAGAATGATTTCAATTCAGTTGTTCACCTCTTTGTTTGTTCTATATGTATAATTGTTTTCATAATATGCAACTTCTTCCTCCCTCTGGAAATTTTTAAGCTAATCTGATAAATTAGGAGATGAGCGAAAATGGCTCAGGGAATAAAATATAGTAATTCTCGTGAAGTAAAGTTGGTTTAGTTCATCCTAAACAAAATCTGAATAAGCCACTGTTTTCTGTTTATTACGAATTGTAATTCATTTTAGATTGAATAGTTGAATTGAATTGTTTCCTGAGCACGAAAACAGACAGACAGACAAACGACGAGACGCATGTAAGAAAAAGAAGTATAATTAGAAGTTGCTGAAGCTATGAACGTAACTGTCAAAAAGCCTCGTCTCTTTTAGGTGTAATCTTTTAAAACTAAAACTTTAAACTCCCGAAGTTCTGTTTGTGTCGCTTCTGTTTTTAGAAACTTCCTTTGTAAGACTGATATAGCTTCTTTCAAATGTGTAATTCAGTTGGTTTCATGAACTTTGTTCTTTGGCAATGGCTACTTTTCTTACCTGGGGTGTCTGGTGTCTGGAATATTTCGATCGCTGCGGAGTCGGTTGCTTGCTGCTACGTTGAAAGCATGACGGGAGTAATGGTTTCCCTCCGTTGGAGTCTCCCCCGCCGTGTATTCTTGTTCGTTAAATACAATCACCGGCAGATATTGTTGCACCGATTGCTAAAAAAACACAAAAAAGATAAATTAAAGAAAAGAACAGACTTCAATCTGGAATTGTATATATATTTTGTTTAATGCAGTGCACAGGAGAAATAATCTACAATTAATTTCTTTTTATCGAGAAAACAAATGGCTGCTCTGAATTCTTAGTATTGTAGTTAATTCAAACAAATATCTTTATCAGCTTTTATATCAATAAACAAAGAAATTTGTCTAACAATTTATAAAACGTGTCAGTTTGTAATTTTATTACATCTTAAAACACCACAGTAGCCAAGGAAAACTTGAAAATAAATGTGGAACCTTCAAAAACTTTAGAAAAAAAGCAAACATTCAAACCTAGCGTAATTGTAGTAGATTAGTACTTTTTTTGATAATTGTTTAACTTTGTTCTTCAACCTTTTCCTATTTAAAATAAACCTTATATATTTACAAATGAATGTATAAACACCATTCCGTTTCAACCCTAAAGGGTTAAATGCACGACTCCGTCTTCCGTTATGTTTCCGCAACGTAATTGCTTAAAGTCCCCGTAAGTCCAGTTCTTTACCTCCTCGTGGTGGCGGACGGGCAACGTGATAAAGAGGTAGCCTGTGGGTTTCCCCGGGATCAACTCTGTAAGCGGCTAAATTTGAACTGGCGAAGAGGTCGGCGGAAGAATCTTCAAGATCAACGGTGACACTCTTCGATGCTGCGTCTGTACTCCAGTGGAGCGGCAGCAAAAGGCGTCTGTTCTTCAGGTTAAGTGCGGCCTAATTTGAACCTGGCAGAAGGTTAAAAATGCATCTCCCAACCCGTTTGGTCAGCGTGGGAGATTAGACCATATTCCCCCCCAAATGAAGAGAAAAAACAAGAAAGGCCACAACAGCCAAGGCCGAAATGGGCACTCACTTCTACCGATAATGACCACTTCTCAATTAAATGACATTTCTAGCTTAAATCCATCTGGAAGGCCAGAAATTGATGAAAAATTGAGAAAACCTCCACTTAGATCAAAAACTAAACTTTACGTTTGCACCTACAATGTTAGAACCCTACTGGGAGAAGACAGACTAGAAGAATTTGAAAATGGTCTCAAATCTCTTAATTGGGATATTATAGGACTGTCAGAAGTGAGAAAGGAAGGAAACAACATAATAGAAACAAAAGACTATATACTATATACATTTGGAGAAAAAGGTGGACAAGGAGGAGTTGGAATAATGATTAAGAAAAAATTGAAATATATGATTAAAGACTTTACACCAATATCTTCTAGAATTACATCAGTGACTTTAAGAATAAATAAATCACAAACTATGAAGATTTATCAAGTCTATGCTCCAACCTCCAGTTACCCTGATGAAGTAGTTGATGAGTTCTATGAAGAATTAGAAAATAGTATAAGACTACAGTCAAACTCATATACTTGGACCTTAATTATAGGTGATTTCAATAGTAAAATAGGCAAACAAGATAATGGAGAAATAATAGTTGGAAAATTTGGAATAGGAAATAGAAATGAAAGAGGACATAAATTAGCAGGATTCGCTGAAAGTTACAGGTTCTTTATAGCAAACACTTTTTTTAAGAAAAAAGAAATTCGAAAATGGACCTGGAAATCACCTGATGGAAAAACTAAAAATGAAATAGACTTCATTCTCAGTAGCCAATTAGAAATAATTAAAGATGTCTCAGTAATAAATAAATTTGATTTTGACAGTGATCACAGGATGTTACGAGCAAAAATAGAAGTAGTAACAGGAACAAGAAGAAAATTCATAAGAAAGAAATTCAACTTAAATGGGGAGACAATACATATGCATGGAGAAACTTTCAAATTGAATCTATCTAGAGAATTAAACCTACTCGCAGACAAAGCATATACATCGACAACTGAAAAAATGGAAAATATTTACTCAGCAATTGAAAAAACAAATGAAGAAATGTCTAAAGCCTTTAAAAATACTAAAAACAATTCCAGCAAGCTAAGCCAAAATACAAAAGACCTAATAAAGAAGAGAGAAGAAATGAGAAAAAGAAGACATCTTGGAACGAGAGAAAATATAGAATTTGTAGAAACAAGAAAATTGGTAAGAAAGGAGATAAGAAATGATATCAGGTCTTTCAACTTAAATAAAATAAAAGAAGTTATTGAAAACAATAAATCTTTAAAAGTAACTAGGAAGAAACTTAATAGAAGACAAAATTGGATGCCTTGTCTAAAAAACACAAAAGGTGAGATAATATATGATAGAAAGGGAATTATGAACATTTGCGAAAATTTCTATTCAAATATATACCAAGACGTACAAATTGAACGAACAAATGAAAAGTGCAATGAGGAAATCCCAAAAATACTGCTTGATGAAGTAATAGACACCATTTCAGAAATGAAAAATAACAAAAGTCCTGGTCAGGATGGAATATTAGCGGAGCATTTAAAAGAAGGTGGAGAAATACTGTGGAAATCCCTAACAGACTTGTTTAATGAAATAATAGAAAAAGAAGAGATTCCAGAGCAATGGAATAATGCTGTTATTGTTCTCATCCATAAAAAAGGGAATCGAGATGATATAGATAACTACAGACCCATTAGCCTCCTATCTCAAGTTTATAAACTATTCACAAGAATACTCCTAAAAAGACTAACATTGAAACTAGACGAAGCACAGCCAGTTGAACAAGCAGGTTTTAGATCAAAATTTTCCACCATCGATCATCTTCACACAATTAATCAGCTGATAGAAAAATCAAATGAATATCAGAATGAGGTTCATTTAGTATTCGTAGACTACACAAAGGCATTTGATTCAATACATCACAATGAGATGAACCAAGCAATAATAAAACAAACACTTGAAGGAAAATATGCCAGAATAATTGATACAATCTATGAAAAAGCAACAGCTTCAATAAAGTTGGAAAATCTAGGTTCACCATTTAATATACAAAGAGGAGTTCGACAAGGAGACCCACTTTCTCCAAAACTATTCAACGCTATACTAGAAGAAGTATTTAAAAATCTAAAATGGGAAGAAAGGGGACTAAACATAAATGGCAGATTTTTAAATCATTTAAGATTTGCAGATGATATTGTCCTTATTGCAAAATCGAACCAAGAAATGCAAACCATGATAAATGAACTATGGTGGGAAAGTTCTAAGGTTGGACTTAAAATAAACTTTGATAAAACAAAATATATGGAAAAGAATAATAAAGGAGAAAAAATATATTTAGGAAGCAAAGAAATTGAAAATGTAGATGAATACATCTACCTTGGACAGATTGTAAGCTTCAAGGATAGACAAGATCGAGAAATCAATAGAAGAATTGTTCAAGGTAACAGAGCCTTTTGGACACTTAAGGAATACCTTACAGGTGATCTCCCAATATGTCTGAAAAGAAAAATATTTGACATATGTATTACCCCTGTATTCACATATGGCAGTGAAACTTGGAACACCACAGAAAGACAATGCGAGAAATTAAGAGTGTCACAAAGGAAACTTGAAAGGAGAATGCTAAATATAACTATAAAGGACAAAATAAGAAATGAAACTATAAGGAAACAAACAGGAATCAAAGACTTTATAGAAGTAATAAAAAATTCTAAATGGAGATGGGCAGGGCATTTGGGAAGAATGAATGATGAAAGATGGACTCGATTACTAACGGAATGGCAGCCAAGAAATGGAAAGAGAAAAAGAGGACGCCCAAAAAAGAGATGGAGAGATGACCTACAGAAATTCAGGGGTGCAAGATGGTGGAGAGAGACAAAAGATAGAAGAAGGTGGCGGAAATTGGGGGAGACCTATGTCCTGCAGTGGACTGAACCGGGCTAAGAAGAAGAAGAAGAATTGCTTAAATGACATAGTTAAGTCTTCAGGGTCACAAGAATGGGGAACAATTACCTGAAATAAAAATCACATTTGACCATATATTTTTGAATATAGATTAATAGAAATATATGGTCAAATGTGATTTTTATTTCAGGTAATTGTTCCCCATTCTTGTGACCCTGAAGATATAACTATGTCACTAAAGCAATTACGTTGCAGAAACAACGGAAGACGGTGTAGTGCGTTTAGCCCTTAACAGTTCTTTTTACCATTATTATTTTCATACTCTAGATTAAAAACTTCTCCCAATGCAATATATACATAATATAGATAAATCTTTTTCATTCGAACTATGTTTTTTCTTCTGAAATTATCACCCAAACGAAATTAAATTAAGTCAAAATATATAAATAAATATTTTGTTTGTGTAAATCAAGAATTACATGAAACTTAAATTTAAATTCATGAGACAGTAAAAGCAATTCCTTATTTCCGTTCTAAAATCGTCAACAATGTAAGTTACAGCTCCTTTACCTAAAGCAATTTCACGTATGTATTCCTCAAGCTGTTATTACTAAGACAATTTAATGTTCCTCTTCTTCTACAGCATATCTCTATCAAGTGCAGTCAAAAGTTTTTTCCTAACGATAAAATCACGTTGGGCGACTTTTAACTGCTCTTCTTTTCAGTACAATTTTCTTTTGGGATGAAAAGTTAGCCAATGACCTACAAGCTTTCAAATTATGCCACATCTAATACATATCAAATATGGCGTGACCTTTTCAACCCCTCTTTCTAGTATGGGTGGTCTTGCAATTGTTAACCAAACGTTACTTCACTTTCGTTAACCCTTCAGTGCCTGATTATCAGATAAGGGCCACTTGATTTCCAACTTCACTTGAAGCGATCCAGGAACCAATAATTGGCAACGATATCTTATCTGATTCAAAAACACTGTTCCTTATTTTGACACGATTAAAGCGATTTAATCGGAGTCTACTAAATTGCAGCGTGTTTTCAAAGGGAAAAATCAGGAAAATAATAAGAAAATGGAAATGCGTAGGATAGATATTTAATCTGATATTCAATAGATAATTGTCTTATGTTTTTTAAGAATCCTGAAGCTTTATCAAGGCGTACTTCTAAAAGAATTTCATGCATTTTTTCCATGAGTAACAGAAAACCCTCTCAAAACGTCGAGTTTTGTAAGGTTTTTGAAAAGCAAAAACTAAAATACATTTAATAAAGCTATTTTGGTTTCTAATTTAAGATCTTTTTATAATATAATAAATGTTCTTTTCATTTTATTATGTCTACTCACCTAAAGAATGTGAGACTGATAAAAATCGTCTGGAGGTATGACGGTGTCTCCCCTCCGCTTAAATGTTTTGAACCCATGAATGAATCTTCGTGAAACTTGGTATACTTATTTATGGACAAAAGACAATGTGGTAGATTTGATTTTTTTTTTTATTATTTTGGGTTCTTTCAAGAAATCTATATGTGAAAGTATCCACAAAAGATCCACAAAACGCATTATCAGCGAGATATACGTACCGTATATTAATCGTTTTTAATAATAAAAAAACATTTCCGCTTGTTTTGACGTAATTAAAATTAAATACCTACAGTAATATATTTAGTAAGTTTATAAAGTATAGCAACATATTTTAAAGAATATATACTTAAAGATTCGTCGTAAGCAAAGAATTGTCAACAAAAAGTTAAAATATTTTAATAGCAAAGAATCTTTGTCAAAGTTCAGCGCGGTTATTATATAAGAAAAAGCTCAGAAATAAAGGCAATGCAAAACAACAATCACTCAAGTTTCTTACGTACAAAGAAATTGAAACTTTTTCAATTTCAAGTGGTTGTCGGGATCAGTCGATTGTGTTTTGGATATTTATCTTTGGTCAACAAATTTCCCAAATGAGGATTAGTAGAGATCAACATGTCTGACCAAAAAATTTAAACGCCAATTATTAATAATAAGATATTATTTTTCCTATTATTAACTCCTAAAAAAAAATTTTACATTCATTTACAAAAAAAAAAAAAAAGTATTCCATACTATATTAAATTATTCTTCAATCAATATAAAGCAATTTTTAATAAAAATCCTCACAAGTATCTCTAGAAAAGAACAAGAGATAATATTGAAACCAAACTGATTTATTTACTATTCTATTAAAAAAAAAAAAAATAAATTTCAACGAATTTGTAATTTTTTTGGAATGCTTTTACGATTTCCGATTATTTGACTGTTTTGCTTTGGATTTTTAATATTGTTTGTGGTTAAGAGATCTCTAATTTCTTGTTTTTTTTTGGGAAAAAGTAATAGTTGTCCTATTTAAATGCTTTTTTTAAGTTTCAATTGTTTTGTATCAGCTTAAAGGTAAGTAAATGTTAACAATATTCTATTCGAATATTAAAAAAAGGAATGGTGAATTTCAATACAATTTTCAGTTTTTCATTAGTAATTTACATTTTTTTGTAGCTTTGTATGGAAGACCAAAGGTGTAAAGATATAAGCAATTTTAAGAAAATTGGTGGTTCTTGCCAAATTTGCTTATTTTAACTCTTTGATAAATGACTAAATTAGTTAATTTTTATTATAAATTTATATATATTCTATATTTGTCATCTTTATCAATTAAATTACCGAATTATAATAGAACAGACTCTTCGGGCTTGTTTGTTTTTTGTTTTGTTTTTTCTATTTTTAAATTCATTCCCAAAAAAGAAAGGATTGTACTTTTTGGTTTTTATTCCTTTTGAACCCAGACATAACTTGGTTGCAATGACGTTAACTACGACTTCATTTCTTTTAGCTGCAAGTAATAAGTTGATCACAGAGAGGAAGTGGCTGTTTTTTCAGTTGAATTGATGTTGATAACCAGTTCATTGTGAAAAAACTGAGTAAGATGGTGAACGATAAGTTGGCCTTGCCAACCTTGGGCTCGAGTAAGAGTAACTCCCACACACACATCGTTCATATTTCACAAGGAACCCGGTTTATGACTCAACTGCCAACAAAACACAGCTCGTGTTTCTTACATTCCTTTGGCGTCATTCCCAGTAACTCAAAACATACTGTTGCTTACGAGAAACCCCTTACGCGCCTACCAGCACTTCAAAATAAGTTAATAAAATCGTTCTTTTCGATATCAAATAAGAGTTTTCTTGAGTTCGTAAGAAAAATAAACTTTTTATGATTTGTTAATTATCTTCTGATAGGAGATTCCTTACCAAAGATTCCAAGGTATCTTATGACAAACGTTCTTAGCATTTCTGAATTAATTAATTTTATAATCTTTAATTAAAATTTTACAAATTAGTCAGGATATAAGATAATTAATTACTCACTTAACAAGCCAAGTAAGTACACGAAGCATCACATTGTTTTATCAATATTTACGTAATTCATTATTACTAATATATTTGAGGGGGGGGGGGGAATCAAAACTTTTCAGAATGTTTAAAAATTACTTTAATTTATTTAAAAACACTGACGATATCTAATGGAAATCTAAGGTCAGAATTATTTCGTAACTCCACGTTCGAACGTTGAATCGTACTATTTTCAATAGTAGCGCTTTTTATTTTTATTTTCTTAATTTTTATTTTCTTTTGATTTAGATTAAAATGTAAGTAATTTACAATTATCAAAACAAAAATGTATGTATTTGTTTGGCTTATTCTGACATAAAATGCGATCACCAGATGAAATATTTACATGAAAACGAAAAACTAGACAAAATTCACTTTACGCAGAGATTTGTAAAATCATCAATCAAACTATATAAAACGTTTATATTCTAGTTTATTGTTTTTTTATATATTTCTATTAACGAAACTATTCTTAAAAATAAAGATTACGATAAACAAAGGACTACTGAGATAAGTGTCGAACGAAAGTTAATCTACGTATGTGAAAATTATTCCATGTCACCGGATAGACACATTGTCCCAATGGCAGAACACCTTCATTAATAAGTCGCACAGATTGAAGACAGTTTGAAAAGTAGAATTAAATTTGGCAAAACTGATGGAACTTTAAATAAATTTTAGTAAACGTAAATATACATACAATTACCGCATGAACTCGATAATCAGCTATTCGTACAGTTATTTAGTGACTTTAGTGAACACGATAAGGTTCTTAGTATTCTCTTGATAATCCCGTCCAGTCTTCATTTGTTTGAATTCAGTATGTACGAGTATTTCTTGAATATATCCAAATCCACCCAATCCAATATAAATCGTCCGTTAAACTTGGCCTGCAGTCGGAAAAATGGAATCATCTTTTATCCCAATCTCCAATGGCTGGACGGTTAATGCAGGGTCAGGAAACAACTTTTCAAGGATATTTCATTCTACATTACTCTATAAATCATTGGCACTCATAAACTAAAACTTTATGAATAAATTTGCGAAAAATTGTACTACTTTAGAAATTTGCACTCTTCGTACGTTATCCATCATGCACATCTCCTTGATCCTTTTGTTATCACTATCGCAACACGTTTAAAATTGCAAAGCACAAGCTTTCACACCTTACTTACTACCATCACTTGAGTTTGATATCTCTTGTTTGATATCACACTATTAATACTAAATTATTAATCAGCTCAACTTTACGACCACAATAAGTAATTACAATGTTGTACTTTCTTATACTCCGAATACTTGGCTACGAAGAGAAAAACTGAATGAAAGGGAATTTATAAAATTTAGTTATCCTTTCTAAAGAGAAAATAAATAAATATCCTCAGAAAAATTGTTAGTTTTAATCTATTAGCCTAGATCTCAATCAATTCATTTTAACTTGAGAATCTTCTAGCGGAAAAAAAAATAAATCTCGTTTTGCAATGTTAATACAATGTTCACCAATGCAATGATTGTAGATTCCCCACGTTTAGTTAAACAAACAATAGACTGTGATAACTTTGATTTCTGTTTTAATGCTGTTAATTTATTTTGATTACAAACAATTTCAAAGTAAGACTTACGTTTGCAAACCTAAATACAGTGCAACTTGGATAATTCGAACGTCTTTAATTCGAAATTGTGGTTAATTCGAAGATTTCTCTTGGTCCCTTGAACTTCTTATTAAATCAATGTTAAAAAATCGTGGATAATTCGAAGTTCAACTTCCTTAATTCGAAGTTTTTTATAAAAAATTTCGAACCTTTACGACTTTTCGGCGTTTCATCGTTAAGAAATTCGACACGTGACAACTGAAATCCCCTTCCCGCCACCGTTCGAGACGTGACGCTTCAGACGCCATTCGAGCTTCCTACTGTCAGTGTCACCATGTCTTTCAGTAAACCACGCGTGTACAAGAATTTAACGTTCGCTGAAAAGGTCGCCGTCATTCGCGAGGTGGAAAAGGGTGTAAAGAAATGCCAAATCGCCAACGAGCACGGGATAGCGCCGAATTTCGTCAGTACATTGAAGGACAAACCAACATAAGTGAAGCTGTTTTCCGTTCACTAAATATGCTTAATGATTTTGCTAACCTTAAGTGACGGAATTCTACAAAACAATCAGACATTGCACACTTTTTTGAAAAACTATAATTTTCTGTAATATGTACTGTAGCTTACGTAATATTAATCTTATTTTGTTTACATACATAAAATGTTTAAGTCTTTCATACCATGATCTTTCTGAACAGATATTTACTTATTAACAAAATAATCTTTTCAAGCATTCAGTGGACCTGAAATTAAAGTTAAAAGATGTAACTTGTTTAATTCGAAGTTTTGGATAATTCGAAGTTTTGTAGTGGTCCCTTCAGCTTCGAATTATCCAAGTTGCACTGTATTATTCAAGGCTGTCTTATTATTCAAGATATGACAATATTAATGAAAAAAACTTAGAAAAAAAAAACGCATTTTTTTTTCTTTCCTAGAAATCCTTTCGTAAATTCATAAAAATAAAAACCAATTCATAAAATTCGAAAATAAAATTCATTAGTTAATTACTATTGGCAGATGGAGGGAGTGGACGATGGGAGTTAAAAACATCCTATCATTGCATTTGGAAAAAACAAAATCACATTTTTTTTTGAGGGGGGGGGGGAGAAGAGGAAACTTTTTATTGAATTTCAAACAGTCAATACTCCCTCCCCCTAATCAGAGTCCAGGCTTAATCCTGGCTTAAATGAAGAAAAAGGATCATCAAAGATAACTTGGAGATATTTTGCTGAATGTATTATAATTTCGCTTTCTAAAACAAAGTACAAAAAGAAGTTATTTGTATTAATGACAGCTCCTTCATTTATTATAATCATTATTGCTGCAATTTTAATCTCTCTCACTTACTATCAAATCTCAGTAAATTATTAGTACAGTAATGAAGCCGCAAACGACGTAACGATTTCCTGAGTTCGTTCAATCTTTCCAACTTCTTTCCATCGTAGGCTGCTAAGAGACGAAACCTGTACATCATCACGTGGGCAGTCATTAGAATGAAGAAGAAAAAAAAAGAACAACGGAATTCTCGACTTAGTCATAGAGGCGGCTCGTAGGTAGATGTAAATTATGAGAAATATACCATTAAGATGACTTCTTGAATAAACCAATAATCCCAAGAATGGCTCAACAAATATTTATAAAATAGGAAGCAGCAACTGCAGTATCAAGAACCAGTCGAAAATAAACAGAAAAGAAAAAATATCAAAACTAATTTATTCAAATCTTTAATGGGGGGGGGGGAACATTTTATGTAAGAATACGTTTGAATTCTAGCATTTCAATGTTTACCTTTTCTCACTAGAAAATGGAATTAAATATGAATGTCCTTTTTATTTATTTATTTATTTATTTATTTTTGTCTATTTAGTTGCGTCAATTTATTTATTTTTTTTTTGGAAAAAAAAATAATATAATTTTAAAGAGTGCTTTCACTTTAGGTGAATACTTTACAGTACATTATTACTGACAAGGCTGTTTTCGCGCCTTCAGTCTAATTAAAACCTGCAAATGTAGATTATTTTGCTGAATAAGTAGATCCTCTGGGTGTATCTTCGGAAGAAGCCTGTATTAGGCCAATCTAGAAAAAACAAGTGAAACACCTCATCTGCTCCGGGAATAAAATTCAGATCCTTGTCGAATCAACAATCCAGATCACCCCACTACGAGTGAATAGCTTTTCTGTGTAATAAAACAGTTAAAGAAAAATACCATTACCTTAGGAAAATTCATTAAAACTTTAATTAGAAGAAAATGTCATTTCCGCTAATGCTGTTCTTATTAATCTGAAAGGGATTCTTGAACAGCTATTTCGAGTTAATGAATGCATTTCATTTAGAGATTACCACATAGAAATGTAGCAAAAAAAAAAAAATAAAAGTAGAAAAAAATATGGTAAAGGGCCCGGAAGCCAAGTGGTAAAGCTCTTGACTGCGGCCTGGAGGCTTCAATCCCCGACTCGGAGGATAGGGTTTTTTTTGTTTCCATGTCGGTGGATATTACCTCCAGACGGATTCTAGGGTACATGCGGCGCTCTGATGAATGGATGCTGGATTTCTTTCACGGGAATTAAAGGCAAGAGTACGTTGGGCTGACCATCCGACCTTAACTTACTTCCGTTGGTCACAAAACGCTAGGAGCGTTACCTCCCGCGATCCCAAGGGTCATACAGCCTACACCGAGATAAATTTAACATTTTATAATATACTAGCTGTACCCGGCATGCGTTGCAATGCCACTCAAAGAAAGAAAGGGCTCATGAGAAGGGGCCGTAAATATAAGGTCCCAGTGTCGATCGGGGGTGGGACACTTAGGCCCTTGTGTCGCCATCCCCACTCAAGTGTGGTGGACTTGTCCCCCATAGGAGAGCGAATTTTTCTCTTTTTCCAATTGACTTAGGGGCCCCGAGAAGGGGCCCTAAATATAAGGTCCCGGTGTCGATCGGGGGTGAGACACTTAGGCCCTTGTGTCGCCATCCCCCCACCCAAGTGTGGTGGACCTGTCCCCCATAGGAGAGCGAATTTTTCTCTTTTTCCAATTGACTTAGGGGCCCCGAAAAGGGGCCGTAAATATAAGGTCCCAGTGTCGATCGGGGGTGGGACACTTAGGCCCTTGTGTCGCCATCCCCACTTAAGTGTGGTGGACCTGTCCCCCATAGGAGAGCAAATTTTTCTCTTTTTCCAATTGACTTAGGGGCCCAGAGAAGGGGCCCTAAATATAAGGTCCCGGTGTCGATCGGGGGTGGGACACTTAGGCCCTTGTGTCGCCATCCCCCCACCCAAGTGTGGTGTCCCTGCCCCCGTAGGAGAGTGAAGTTTTCCCTTTTTGCAATAGATTTGGGGGGGGGGGGCGAGAAAGGGCCCTAAATATTGGGTCCCGATGTCGATCGGGGGTGGGACACTTAGGCCCTTGTGTCGCATCCCCCCACCCAAATGTGGTGTCCCTGCCTCCTATAGGAAAGTGAATTTTTCCTTATTTGCAATTGACTTGGGGGGCCCGAGAAGGGGCCCTAAATATAAGGTCCCGGTGTCGGTTGGGGGTGGGACACTTCAGCCTTTGTGTTGGCTTCCTCCCACCCAAGTGTGGTGTCCCTGCCCCAAATAGGAGAGCGAATTTTTCCCTTTTTTGCAATTGACTTGGGGGGCCCGAGAAAGGGCCCTAAATATAAGGTCCCGGTGTCGATCGGGGGTGGGACACTTAGGCCCATGTGTCGCCATACCCCCACCCAAGTGGGGTGTCCCTGCCCCAAATAGGAGAGCGAATTTTTCCTTATTTGCAATTGACTTGGGGGCCCGAGAAGGGGCCCTAAATATAAGGTCCCGGTGTCGGTCGGGGTGGGACACTTCAGCCTTTGTGTTGGCTTCCTCCCACCCAAGTGTGTTGTCCCTGCCCCCCATAGGAGAGCGAATTTTTCACTTTACACAATATTTGTGTAGTTCTTATTATCACCACCAGGTGGTTATTGGGTTTTTCAGGGCTTTTACCCCTTTTCAACTCTTTTTGGGGGGTGGGTCCGGGTTCTAAGGTAGCCTATCTTTTCCGCAGTGTCCTAAAGAGTAATTCTGCAAAGTTTGGTCCAGATAGGTCAAAGGGCCTAGGAGTGTATAAATGACAAAGAAAGAAAGAAAGATACATTCATTTTTATATATATAGATGTTAAAGTAAGTAAAAGCTATATAATTTTTCCATCAATTTTGCGTTGTATATCAGAAAGAAGTTTATATTTTATTAGCCACAACTAGGCAAGAATTAAAAACACATGTCTACAGCAAAAGCTTATTTACCGTATATGCTCCAATAAACGCCGAGACTCTTATTGTCGCCGGTCTCTAATAAGCGCCGGGCTGCAGAGGGGAAACGGCCAAATAGTAGCCGGATCTTTGATATTTGCCTACCGGTACTAGTGTAAGCGTCGGTATCTTTATAGTCGTGCGTAATACCTTACAGTACATTGCCGCCTAAACGGTCTTTTGACATTGCCTTTAAGATTCGCGCGGTTGAATACGCGAAAGAAACTTCCGGTGAGGCGGCCGCCCGTCATTGCGGATTCGGACGACGAATAGCAGCGAAAGGAACAGAAAGACATTGCCATTTATCTTTAACAGTCTTAAGTAGCATGTGAAATTCAAATAAAGTAGATGTTTGTAATATTAGCCGGTATTTATGTGTAAAAAAAATTGCGTTCTGAAGATTTTTTTTAATAATGGCCGGCCTCTAATAGCAGCCGATCTCTAATAAGCACCGGTAGCCGAGGCTAGTTTTTTCAAATAAACGCCGGGGCCTCTATTGGAGCATATAGGGTACTTATTTATTTCATTGGTAGAGATAGATGTATCTGAATCGATGATATTTCCAAAATCAGTTAAACAGTTCCACCCAACTGTCCACTCACTATTAAATGAGCGCCATTTTTTTTTCTTTTTACAGAAGGTGGTCGAGCGTCGTACTAGACAGTTCCATTGACAAGTCCCGAAGATGAAAGAACAGATAAGATAATAATAAAAAAAAAATACAGGACCTATCACCCTGTGAAAATAAATCAGTTTAGGACAACTAGAAGTACAGAAGTTTTGGGGCTTTAATATGGGATCAGTGAAAAGCTACAACGATAAAAGATAGAAATAAACACTTTTCCTCTAATTACAACATTGTAAGGAATCAATAATAAGTAAATGCAGTATCTAATCTTTGCTATAACGTCTATCTGAGCAATATTTTGATCTTTGAAGAAATTTAAATTGGAGACCGGTCCCCGAATGGTTTTTGAAATTTGGTACTACTGATATACTGTACATTATCCATTAAGAAATATTTTAACAATTTAGTAACAACTACTAAAGCTTTTCTACAGCAATGAACAGCTGCTAAGTATCCTCGTATTTTGTTTTTTAAAAACTCCACCATCTGATTCGATTCCAACATCTTTGATTACCAACAGATGCCTCAACAGTAGAAGAGTAAGAAAAAAAAAAAAAAAGAACAGCAATTAGATTAGATTAAATGGAACGCAATTTGAAATTAAATATTGTTCTTCGCGAAATGAAGTTCGTATTTCAAACTGTTTCCGATCCCAAAGGATGCAGTAGCAAATGAGGCCTATTTGGCTGTAATTAACATCCAACCACAAACATCCTATCACCAACCAACAATCGCTTTAGCCTTAATAGCTGCCATTACAGTTCCTTCTTGCGGATAAGGTTGACAAACGATGCTCGCTGGGCTGTAATCTGTTTCAAGATATTACGTAGTTTAAAAAAAGACTTAACGAGTTACGTGTTTAATAGTCGCAAGCATCTCTAATAACCAGAATAAAAGCCAACACAACAAAACGGACCTATTAACGAAATGAAAAAAAAAAACAAAAAAAATTCAGTATCACGCTGTTCAAAGAGGGAGAATTTCAATCATTTTGCTAATGAAAATTATTAATGCGATCGGGCAAAATTTTATTATATATAATATAATATATTTATAATATATAATATAATCGTTAATGATGAGATATTCCAGATTGTCAGAATTTGTCATGGTTTTACAAGCTGTAAATTGAACATGAAGCTTCAAAGCTACGATAATGTATTAAAGTTGGGAAATTTTTCCTTTCGAACAACATTAAATATCTAACCAAGGTAGCTCTTGGCGAAAGAAGAATATAAATTATATATTAACAGAATGACTCAATCAATAATAAATTATCATATGATCTGTTTTACTTGAATCGAGACAGACAATTAGTTCATCGTCGATTCACAGACGACGGGAATTATATTTTTAATTTTTAGAATACGGAAAATCTGAATAAATTTTAATAGTAGACTGTTTACATTGAAATAAACGAAAATAAAATGACAAATTCCATTTTCTACTTTGCTTTTTTTTTTTTTTTTAAATAAAATAAAGGATGACTAATAACTAACTTGTTAATGAAGACTACTCATTATTACAAATTATTACAAATAAGAAATTGCTGCGGGATCCTCCTAAAGTGAAAAAACTTGGAGTTTTTAAGTCTTATACAGAATTTTCGTTCTTTGAGGAAAAGATTCGAATTGAATCGTGTTCTATAATTTATACAATTTTACTCGCAAATTTCTCTTTGAAAAGCCATTTGGTAATTCCGTTTTTCAAAGACAAAATGAAGTAGAACTTCTGTTGTAAATAAAACAGAATTTTATTTCTCCCCAATGTAGACGAGCAAATAGTCTTTTAAAGGAACCAGCAATTATAACGAACAATCAAGCGCCATTAAAATCGAAAAAAAGCTTTCGTTTAATTTGGCTGTAATTACATTAGCTAGAATGAAGGATACATTGGAAGACTCTCCTGCGCACAGTTCGTATTATTCGATTCTAACTGCAGCAAACTGTGCTAGGTCGAAAATGAATTATGCTTGGCCAGAAAGGATGAAACTAATTATTTGTTTTTGTTTTTTTATTACGAGTTCTCACATACTGGCAATTTTGAACTGCTTATTTTTTTTTATTTTTTTTTTTATTTTCTTTATTAACTCCCAAATTTCTATATTGCGCTTATCACCCATTTAATTCTTTTTTAATGCACTTAATTCGAAATTATTTCCTTGAGCTAAGAGCTAAGTTAATCAAGGAATGAATTATTTGTGTTAGAGACAAATGCTTACAACTTGAGGTCCTGACTCAAGCAACTGCAGGCGACTGCAAAATCCTTTATTTCTTTTTCCAATGCACCTACAATTCTGAAAATTATGAACTTGTATAAAGCATCTGGGATTTAAATTTTCTTGTTTTTAATTTTCAAGATATTCTGTAATTAATTATATTAAAATTCAAAAACAGGCAATTTTTTGGTTGTTTTCAAGGTATTAGTCGGTATTTTCAACTTAAAAAAAAAGTTGAAAATTTTCAACATACATTGAAAAGACTCTGCTTTTTAACTAATTTTAAAAAAAAAATTGTTAATAGCAAAATGCCAGTAATTGTTTAATATCAAGTTTTACTTTATTTTTTTTTTATATATTTTTTTTTAATGAAACCAAAGAAACTACGAGCACAGGTCAAAAACACCATTGAAGACTGTCTTGTAATATAAATTATATTAGAGAACAAGTTAATATCACTCAATACAAACATTTATCATCTTTTATTAACACATTGAGCCTTAATTTACGATCAATTGTGAGGAGAATCTTAATTCAAAGTGTAAGAGAGAGAAAAAAGAATGAAGCACCCAGCCTATGTGATTGTCCTCTAAGCCACAGGCCATTCACAACAGCGCTATTATTATAGAGTTTCAATTACTCTCATTAAAACAGACATTTTACAGATTGAATTGGCCTTACACATAAACAATACGCAACACAGCAAGGCCAGATTCTGATGAATAATTTATGAGGATGTCTCTTGAGACATTTATTAAAGAGTTCTTTTATTTAATATTTTTTTCATCTCCTGTGTCAAAGAGAATCCGTCATACACGTCAAGGATTAAGGCAATAAATTACAATTAATTAATTGTTCGGCGTCTTTAAGTTTCTTTGAAAAAGAAAACCGAGTAAAATTAGGACCGAAAATTATGTAATTAGTAACCAAATTGTGGCCCTAAAAAAAAAGAGCTCAGATTTCCCTTCAACTCATTACTTTAAGATGGTAATTTTGCCTTCAATCAGCTGATAAAACTGAACACATCGCAGTTTGGTTAGACTATCAGGGAATACAGACACCATTAAAGAATATAAAGTCTTCATTGACAACTAATGACATCTGCTTCACTCGCTTCATCTGAACAATGGAAAGTAGTTGGAATGCACAATGTTCGAAAAACAAAATATGAAATTATTACCATAACGATTACTTTTGAGTTAGATGGTGGTTAATAATGTGTATTATTATTCTGTAAACCGGCAATTGTCTGGAGAGAATTTAATTCATTTGCGCGCATATCTAAGTAAACACTTTTACCTAATGAAGGGAAAGGAAAAACTCGGGCGAATATAAACACGCTCTCTGTGGGTTGAGGGAAAGGAGAATTTTCATTAATGTTAGTGCTATTTTAGTGTTAAAAGCAAGTAAGTGTCAGTGGGAGGGTAAAACAGACTGCGATTTTCTGATGATAAAGAAAATGAGAATTGCATTGATTAAATGTCTCAGTATTTATTTTGTTTTTAAAACATTAAGGAAATCAATGGTCTGTGATAAGAAACAAATGTAAGTGAATGTTTCAAGATTTTCTATACCTGTACAAAACACGTCAATTGTGTTTATATGTCTATATGTTTTTTATAATTTTTTTTTCGTAATTTTTTCTGTCTCGTTTATTCTTAAAGAAGCTCTCCAAAGACATTTAATCAATGTCAAAAGAAAATAAACATTTGCAACCATTTTTATGTACAGATATTATAGTAGGTAAATCAGTGTTAAGTACATTTTTTATTTTTAATATATTCTGTATATCGTATTTGCAAAACTACTTTATTTTCTTTTTTATTAAGTAATGATAATATCCCATTTAAATACTTAGCGATAATAAGTTACGAAGAAAGTAAATACAGCATTTGCAAATATATCCTCAACAATACACCAAAAGTTTCCAACGATATCTCACTTCCAGTGATATCTTGAGTTGTAACCCAGTAAATGCAAAAGAGTTACACACTAAAATGAGATATGTAAATGACAGATATCTTTATCTACACAACAGTTTAGAAGTAAGTTGCATCAAATAATCAACTAAGAAACAAATTTTGAATACGATAATTTCTATTTATTCTATAAGAATAAACGTAATAAAGACACACACAGATTGACTTAGATGATGTTGACTAGTTATTTAAAAGCCTAAAAGTAAACAGACAATTCACAGACACGTTAAACAGCAAATGTCAATTATTTAATTTTTAGATAACTACTTACCTGAAGAACGAAAATGGAGATCATGGCAATAACAAATAGTATTTATTATTTTGCTTTATTTTATCAATTTAATAATTACCGTATTTCAAAATATTCCAAATAGGATTCTTGTTAATACTAAATTTTTGACTCAATGACTGCAGCACTTCTCTCCTAAGTTACGTCCTAATTTTGTGAATCACCCTGTACATTTCCATTCTTCATTCTACTGTTGAACATAAATAGTAAGTTTCAAAAGTGAAACATCCTATAAATAGATTTTATTGTTAATTTTGAGTTACAAATGATATTTTAGCTTGTTTTTTTTTTTTTTGTTTATTTTTGTTCCTCTTTGGCTAATCTATAACGTATTGAGTTATTCTTCACTTTGATTTATTGAGGAATTACAGTGAAATAAAATTGCTTCAATAATTAAAAACAGGTAAAAGAAATAATTATCCATCCACAACAGAACCAGATTGGTTCATATTCTTTGGACAGATTTTCGTTTAAATCACTTACAAAAATTACAGTGAAAATACAATAAATCAAATATAGTAATTTTCGGCGCACTTAAGAGAAGCCTAATATGATCTTCCACCTCGTAAATTATAACTGCTTTTGACGGTTACTGCTCCTACTCCACCCCTTCCCAACTATTAATCGCCTCACCCACAATAAGCATATTCAAGATCTATTGCTCTCAAAACTATCAGATATTGTTCTACAGATGAATCGACAATTTACTGCTTCAGGCGCGAATGTATTATACAAGCATAAGTTACTGATTATTCAGCTAATTTTCGAAAATGGAAATATATATATTAAAAATGCAAATATATTTATGTAAACATTCCCTATTTATTAATATTAATACGGAAAGAGTAAAGATACATATGAAATTATATTATCAACTATTTATAATTTATTAATTACTATAATTAAAATTTCAATTAATTTGAAAAATTAACATAAAATTCTCATTATATAACTAACCTTTTGATGAGTTGGTATTAACTTATTTTTAATGTGCTTCTATTTATAAATTGCTGCTCTGTGCTCTATGTTATTAAGGGGGTGTATTTACGTAGCACGTGAAATCGTCCTGATCCCATTAGTGTTGACACCCGTCCCTTTCTATTTGCTCCCTATCAGTCTACTCATCACTGCACTGAATGTTTGGGTGTCCTCTTGTAAATTTTGAACTGGCGGACAAATTCAATCTTGCGACGCATAATTGAAAAGTTTTCCGTTTATTTGTGCAAGAAGGTGACAACATTTTTCATAGAAAAGCATAAGTGAAACCGTGAATTTCTGTCGATGTCCAACAATGAATATTAATCAGTTTATTAATTCTCTCTTATCTGAGTGTGCTTTGCTTTGTTAAAATTAATTGGATTTAGCAGCTTAAGTCAGTTTTTAATTTGCGGAAAATGGGAAAGTCGAAGCTCTAGTCTGTGCTCGGCAGTTATTATAATTTACAAATACGATGATAATTTTTCTTTGAATTTCAGGGCTTTAAAAAAACAGACAGAACTAAACTAAAATAAAAAATAGTAAATTCTTCGAGAACTTTTTTACGTAACAAAGGTTCAACAAAGTTCCCGTAAATAAATCAATAGCGGAGAACGAATAACATACATCAGATGAAAGAGTCATTATTACAGAAGTAAGGAGTAACTGCCCCATAAAACCTATTTCCAAGCCGTTTAACTGACCCTTTCAGTTACTTAAGTAAACGACCTTAGATTCCTCAATAACAAGGTCCGACATCTTCGTTTAATACCAATAAACTGTTGCAAGGAAAAGAGTCACCAGCAAATGGGGAACAAATTACAGTAATTTACCGATTTACAACTAACTCCTCTTTCGAAAGGAATTTCAAAGAAAGAAATACGAGAATTACACGGAATTGGCAGGGTTAGATACAATCAAACATACATTATTCTTAGCACACGAAAAGACCCCCCTCGGTTAAACAGTTTTCAGCTTCGGTAATGAAAGAGTTTCTAAAAGTACAGAATTATAAAGTGTAGTTAATAACGAGATATGTTGCTAGAAGAGATCAAAAATATCTGGAACAAAGAACAAGTGAGAGTTTAAATTTACCAGTAAACATTCAGGGTTTCAATTATCGCGATAAGGTAATATCTGTACCATGTTTACAGAGACTCTCCGATTTTGGAGTATGTGGGTCAATTTCTACCAAAAATCAATAGGAAGAAACAATTGGCGGAATTTACCTAAATTTTTTTTTTTTTTTTGAGATAAGGAATTTTTTTTAATGATTATTGAATTAATACGTTTAATTTTCACTAACGTATTTTGTCTGTAGCTTCGACTGATTCGATATGAATCAAAGTCAATAGGAATCCATGTTATAAATTAAATTTTCTACTAAACCTAAACGTTTTAGGTTTGTAAGGAAAATAAGTTTGGATCATTTTGATCACAGATGCATGAATGAATATGCATATTTCATTCTAACTTTTTTCTGTCCGATGCAGAATAAGAGGACAAGCATTAGACCAGATAATCAAGCGAGAATAAAAGATATATTGAGGATCCTGAATTAATGGTGGACCATTTCTTTGCGTTGTTGTGTTTGGGGAGCTGCTCGTTGGCAGGCGTTTACGTCTGGATTCGTTTTTCAGAGCTCTATCAGAAACTGTTACGATAACGATAGAGAGCGGAGATCATCGGAATATAAGTAGAAGTGGACGTGAACAAAGCTGAAACAATATATGGAATCGCTTTATAATTAATGTGGCCTGAGATTGGTGTTAAGGCTTTGTTAAGCTTTTAGTCAAGGCTACTCAGCGGTTGTAGATGGAAAATCGTACAAACAAAATGGCATAAAATTGATATGCTTACGCCTAAAAATCTTTGAATGCTGAATAGCTTTGGCTGAGTAACTCAACAATTTCTCAACAGTTATCACAAGATTCAATAGGGCTGAAATGTTTCTTTCATTACGAAGTTTTTCATTTTCATTTTACCTATAACAGATTGTTTGTTTAACTTCTTTTATAGAAGAAAAAACTTCTTCTAGTTTATAGCTGACCAAAGTTATAATTCATTTTGTTGTTGAATTTATCTTTTTACCATTTTTTTTTTTTAAGAGGATCACTTTTTTTTTTCTTCTCATCATACATTATTTTTATTTCTTTTAGGTTTTTGGTTACGCTTTTTGAATGAAAGATCCAAAGAGTATCAGGGATAGAGCGGGATGGAGGAGTAGATACAACACTGGAACATAATTACAAATTTTATCTGACAATATCAAATTTCATCAGATTAAAACCTTAAGCTGGATATAACATGAGCTTCGTATAATTAGGAAGAACAACGAATTGCTAATAAAGTTTGAACAGTTGGAAAATTTGAGGGAAAGATGTAAACATAGACCCAGAGCAAGATGGGAACGTAAGATGCAGTAAGAGTCTCGATACTGGAGAACAGCAGCCACAGATAAAAATAACAGAACAAAGATTGAGAAAGACCAAAGTTGAACTACAGGTCATACAGCCGTAGATGATGATATTGAATTTTAATTTTTCTTTCTTTCTTTTACTATTATTATTATTAGGCCTTTAAGTACAATGTAAGTTTTTCTTTTTTTCTCTGTAGGAATTTGAAATCTATCAACACATCTCTAATTCACGAGAAATACATAAAAGTCAGTCGCATAGCGAGGGGATAAAGATTTACCCTCCCTCATTGCATTCGAAAATGGAAAAAAAAAAAATATGGATTTTTTTTTTTTAAGTTCATCGCAAGTTTGTAAACCCCCCCCCCCCATTCCTTCGGAAAAAGACAACTTTTTTTTTTTCCTTTGATTGAATGATCATCTTAACCCCTACCATTCCGAAATCCTGGATACGCCTGCGATAAAAGCGAAAAAAAAACATCTTTTATAAAAATAAATAAAAATTAATTGTAATAAGGAAAAGTTACAGTTGCAGTAAAAATTGTTCAACGAGATAATTTGTAACAAAAAAAAAAATAAAAAAAACCCATAAGTATTTTATAGAGTTAATAGTAAAAAAAAAAAAAAAAAAAAGCACTTTAATATTTTTGCAGTTTTAACTATAGAGAATTACATGTATAAATATCCTATCGGGCAGAAGACAGAAGATATGCAGATCAATTCCAGTAATGAATATTATTCAAAGTAAAGGTATGCCAGACTCCCCTGCATTAAAGAACATTATACTTTATTAGATGAATTTTTCATTAATGCAGGACAACAGCGATAAACATAGGACTCCAATAGCTTATCCAACATTTCGAGAACTTTCGTCAGATAATTAGAATTATGCGATATTAATTACACTGATAAGCACAATGTTTATGATGAAAGATAAACGAAGTTTCTACAATAACTGTTAACATTGAATTCAAATATGCAATCACAATCTTGCGGTCATCCACTGTTTTTTTTTTTTTTTTTTTTTTTTTTTTGATTACGCTTTTTATTACTAAGTATATTGAAAGATCCGATACTGTGTCGTTATCCCAAGGATTTAATCAGTCTTCTGTTTTGTGTGTGTGTGTGTGTGTGTGTGTGTGTGTGTGAATTGACATTAAAAGCTCAACGACGAAATTTTACTCAAGGACTACTATGATATGAGGTATATTTTGGTTGTAAAGTACGCGACCAAGATAAGAACAGGACCTCCTTTATTTGCGGCATCACCTCTATTAGGTAGAATGGATAGATTGCTTTCGCCATCTGATATTTGCAGTTTCCAATGTTTGGAGTAAACCCAAAGATCATTTATCAGATTATTTTTGCCTAACGAACATCACAGGAAAACATCTAAATCAAAACACATTGAAAATATCCCAAATCCCATCTGTTATGAGACCAGTTCCTCACATTGCTTCCAAAAAATATAATAAACCGATGAAGACTAGGAAAACGCGAGCCCAGTTCAACATGAGGATCAACATGACTCCTATTTTTGATGCAAGTACAGTACATCTTCTTCTGAGTCTCATCTACTAACTCAAGATGATTTAAACGACCTTGTTCAGAATTTGAATTCATCAACAAAACCACTCAAAACTTTTGGGGGTCTAGACTTAAGGACTGGACTATTTTACCGATACACTAAAGTTGATTTTCTTTTTTTCCCGAAACAGCCAAGATAAGTTTAAAACCTTTAAATCATTTGCAAATAAGTTTATTGTAACATCTACTTTTGTGAACATCGAACAGAATGGCAACTCTTCAGCGACTCCTCGAAAACTATTTTTAAAGAAGTCCTTTTGCACAATGGAAACAAATTTCTTCTGTACCATTGGCTTATGCTGCTAATATAAAGGAATCGTATAAAAATATTAAATTCCTTTTGGAAAAAAAAATCAATATGCCATGTACAATTGGAACATCTGTAGTGATTTGAAAATCATTGCACTGTTACTTGGTTTGCTGCTCAGTTGTACTAAATTTTTTTGTTTCTTGTGCGAGTGGAACCCGTCGAGATAGGAGAAGTCATTACATCAAGAAGAACTGGCCACAGCCCCTGGAAGTTAGTCACTTACTTCGGAAAGAAAAATGTTATCCAATTCCCATTGACCAACCTTGACAACATTTTTTTACCTTCACTCCACATAATTAGGAATTTTTTAAAAACCTTATTTTTTTAAAAAAGAATAAAAATGGTGCCAGCTTTGCTTATTTGAAGGAAAAGCTCCCTAAAATAAGTGATGCTAAAATTAAAGAAGACATTGCTGTGGATCTTCAAATAAAAGATTTGATTCGAGATGGGAAATTCGAAGATCTGTTAAACCAAGTTAAAAAAAAAAAAGCATGGAGATCATTCAAAAATATTACTGAAAACTTTTTTAAGAAATTTTAAAAAGAACTGGCGTGACGTTATGGCTGAATTCTTACATTCAATCAAAGTTATTGGATGTAATATGTCCCTTAAACTTCATTTCTTGCCTCTCACTTTGATTTGTTTCCTGAGAATCTCGGTGCTGTCAGCGATGAATACGGAGAGTGATATCACCAAGACATCTCGTGCATGCGAAAGAGATATCATGGCAGAGTCCTAATATGCTTTATGACTACTGCTGGACACTTAACGAGTGATATTCCAGATGCTAAATAGTCAAGAAAACCATCAACTGCTACTTTTCATATAACATGAATATAGTTACCAATTTACGGGAACATACTATCTTTTTTTTTTTTAGCTTTAACCAGTTTGTCATTTTAAAAATCCTTGAGTGATAGAAAAACCTAGCAACCTATTTGACTTCAGCATAAAAATTCTATTAGGATCACAGAGTTTTTCATGTTTCACAAAAAAAAAAAAAAAAAAAAAAATAAGTTTATAATCCAGTGTAATTTTAAGCAAGACTGATTGTAGCTGCTCATACATTAACATAAGAGTTTTTGATGTGTTTTTTTTATAGTTTTTTTTTTCCTCTTTTGTATTAATATCGATAGTTATTTTTTCTAGTTAATAGTTTAATACAGTAGTCACTTCTTGATTACAACGTTTGGGTTCTTTGGGTACTGCAACCAAACAGCCTTGAGCTGGTAATACGGTAAACATCAAAGCACAGATTTATCCCATTCACTAACTGTTAAACCTTCAGCCTTCAATTTACAACGACACGCTGAGATATTAAGGAACAACTGATTATACAAGAAATACAAGTGACTAAGATATTTTCGCTTGCATAATCACAGATTACCATATTCATTCCCAAAGCTTCTCATGGAAATTTTTTCAAGTGCTGGACACCAAAATTTTAATTCTATTTCAGCCTTTCAAAGTTCAAGCGTTAAATTAGAAATGCATGTCTTCCCAAAAAACTAATAAGAAAACCCACTAAGAAAACCCACTAATAAGAAAAACCTTAACTTATTAAGGAGTCACAAAAACACCTAAGGGACAGTTAAGATAAAAGAAAGAAGTCAGCAAAAAAAAAAATAATAATAATAATAATAAAAAGGTTAATTACAGTTCTTTCAATGAAGACTGATAAACCTGTCGATGATGTATAATCTTTCTCAGAAGAAGGAAAAAAAAAAGAATAGGATAACAAATAATATTTCTACTGAAGAATAAAACTGAACCCTAGCTTGTTTGTTTTTTGTTTTTCTGCCCAGTTGCTGACAGGGAAAGGAGTCATTGTATATGTGTATATGTGTGTGTGTTATCTAAAACGTAAGGAAGATTACAACTTTCACATTCTGAGGTTGAACTTTCAATACATGTGTGCTATTTTATTCGTAACTGATTTGTTCTGCAAACTGCAGATGGTGCGAGGTGACGTTTATGCAAATAAAACGTTATTCATGAGTTATTGATCCGTTACAAATTTATCTCCGATTACTGAAGGCAGTTAAAAGTTAAAGATTGAAAATTTCCCGCCTACAGGATCTTTCCCAGAAGGATCACTGACAAAAATTGAGTTCAGTTTAGAACTACATTTATTACTTTTATTGCCACACTGCCACAGTGATATAAATAGAAATGAAAAGTTCAGATCTTTTTCTAAAACTAGGAGAAATTAATATTACCTCGTACTTTTATTTTGCAAAATTTATTCAATTGAAATATATTGAATTGGCTGAAAAGGTTTGTGAGACGGATTTAATATTTGAAGTTGGGTGGCGCCCTCTATAAAGCAGAACCATAATTGTATTCACCTTATGTAAAAGGCTTATGGAAGTCCTGTCAGCGCTGAGCCCAAGTGATAATTTCACATTCGCTTCGCAAAATAGAATCCACGCCTTTAATATTCCTAGGCGGATAGATACGAATTATTGCGTGAACACCTTTCTAAACATGCAAATTATTATTGTTGTTTTTTTATTTCGGTTGTCTCATGAGTCACTGATAAAATGAGAATACTTCAGTTGTCGAAAGAAAGTCAGAAATGAATGAAACAAATTGAATCAGTCAAAATAAGGCACAGGAATTTAATTTTACCAGAATTTTGAAGAATGTTTATTGTCTCAATAGACTAGCATTATTTTCAGCGCTGAATTTTTGCACTTGTGAACTAAAGTCGGCCAAA
Source organism: Thereuonema tuberculata (assembly GCA_023159025.1). NCBI lineage: Eukaryota > Metazoa > Arthropoda > Chilopoda > Scutigeromorpha > Scutigeridae > Thereuonema > Thereuonema tuberculata. Next base: position 78,167,244 of record JAFIDM010012231.1, read on the forward strand.
CCAGAGATTGACTTTGACCTTGAACGAGACCGATGATCTCTTAATCATTCCAGGACTTCAGTTTCTCATTCACAATGGCGACTCTCAAGCAAGGCAAACCTATCAAAAGTCAGTCAAGGCAAATTTTTGCTAACGTTACTTCATATTTCGAAAAGGAGAAATCAGTGAAAGAAGCATTAATTTCTTATGAAAAGGTTAATGAGCGAACATCAGCGGCAACAGGAATTGGTGTAACTTCAGTTAAAGCTATTCGCCTGTCGGCGAATTCGGGCAAGCATGCAGCGGAATTCGGGCTCCCTTTTCCCGGCGAAACACCCGGTAAGAAACGGCCAAGGGTATCTCCGGTCACAGATCGAGATTTTTTCGCATTAGACCCTAATAACTTAATCGAAATGATAATACCTTCTCAGAAATAAAATACAATTTTAGAATTTCTAATGTAATTTATTAAAATACCAATACTAATGAATAACTTGTGTCTCAAATAAATTCCTATTCAAAAGGAAACAAACAATTGATAATATACTGTAGTTATATTTTAATTTTAGTTACCATTATTTTTTTTAAGAATTACATTCTATATTCAATCAAATGAATGAAAATAAATACATTTCTGAAATTTTATTTCATGAGAAATCAGAATAGTTCAATAAAAGGAATATCGTTTTATCCGTTAGATTCGAACTTTCCCGCCATAAAAACTGACATTTACAATCGATTCAAATTCTACCACCGCGTCATCTGGTGTCCACGGTCGACCTCTGGTTTGGCGGAAAATAGACAATGTATAGACAAGAGTTGTGTTGCCTAATTCAGATCTTATATGTAATTCTTACACTTTTTATCAATTTAAAGATTTTACTAAGTAGCAGAACGAAGTTCAATTGTGATTTCGGAAAGAAAATTCGTAGTGACGAACAATGTATTCAGGGAAAAGGATAACATTTATTCAAAAATAAAATTGTTGATTAGCATCAACAATTTAAAATAACTTTCAAAAATTTCTTTTTCATGGAAAAATATTCAAAAATCACAATTAGTTTTTAAGAACTGAATAGTAATCATATTTGTAATCTGATCAGATTTTTGATCAGATTAAAATTTCTGTTCAAGTTAAAAATATATATATATTCTTCAGATTAGCACTATTCTATATCCTATTTTTTTTTATCGAACTATTTTAAAGCATTTTTTTCTTAATTTAATAAAATTCAAGTTAAATTCCTAGAATGTTCCTACAGTTCATTGAAATTCTATTTATTAAACCTCAAAATATTTGATAGACAATATTCTAGGATACCAAAGATCAAGGATTTAAAATACAACTTCGTTGAACCTTGCATTTCCGAATTAATAAACCATCTAATCTAAACTTTTCAGTATCTAATAAATATAAAATTTGATAAAAGTTTGCAATTTTTATTTCCAATAAGTTCAGTGAAGTTCTGATCGAAATTGAGCCATTGTTTTGCGTTTATTCAATGGGACAAGAAGAACTCTTGTCTGCACCTCTGGCCTATACTTTATATTTAAGCAATTGTCAAAGGACTTATGATTACTCAAGAATACACAACAAATATATTACAAGGAACAAAGCGAACTTATGAACTGTTAAAATAATACAGACAAACAGTAGCAAAACCTGTTTTTATCAAACGATATTTAACAGTCGTTGTTTCTGGTAGACTTTTCTAACAAAAACATTGACGAATTACTCAATAAAATATTCCAGACTGATGAAGAATGTCTCCTTTAATAATTTAAACATCAAAAACTTCGTTAACTGAATTTCATTAAATGACTTGCAAAAACAAACAGCTATTTACTTTTCCTGATTTAGATAAGTCATTATTGTAGTTCAAGTAACCGAAAACATGTAACCGGAAGTTGTTGCAATAAATAGACTTATTACATTTTAGAAAGTTATTTTAAATTCAATCTTACTTCACAATATTGAATTCGTAAAATCGACCGAATAACCTGAAATAAAAATCCTTCGAATTCCTAGTTGATGTGACATTGAAAAGAAATTACTTAATTCCTATTTTTTTTTTTCCGAAATGTATCCGATATTATTGTATCAAATATTGTTATTATTTAATGGATGATTCCTTCTCGCTCATTTTTTTTTAAACCAATGCCAAGCTAATAAATTTGACTGAAATTAACGGAAAAAGAAAAAATAATCTATTCCCTCATTTATTGTGAGGTAATTGTCTGTTATGCAGACGATGTGGCAGACTTTCGACTGCTTCTAGTTTTTTGTTTATCAAAGCTTCAAAAAAGATATCCAATGTTAAATTTGGCATTCGTGATATTAATTTTTTGGGAAAGCTTAAAATCATCAAAAATTACAAAACAAAAAGAATAAGAATTTAGAGAAAGGATGATACTATCAATATATCGATGTTTTAAAAAGTCAATCGTCTTAGCTGTAATGGAATATCAGAAATATGAATTTTTCATGCTTAAAATTAACATTTCCATTCTATAAAAAATATTTTAAACAGGCTGAACTGGTGAACAAAAGAGAACGCAGACACTATTACGCATACATAATCCTATGCAATGGTAGCTTTACCTGTGCTGGAAAACTTAACTAAAACGCCCTAGGAAACTTGCCACTTGCAGCTCGGCCAAATCGGCGTAACTTTACACTAGCAAGTAAACTTTCAGTGGCAAGTCTTGATTTTTTTTATTTTATTTTTTGTATTGCTATCGCCATTAAAAATACAATTAATCGGCGAAGAGATAGCTTTTGCAGCATTAGTTTTGCTATTAATTTGCAACTCAATTTACAGAAAGATAAAAAAAAAAAGAAAAAAAAATATCCCGGAAGAACAGAAGATGGTGGAAGGAAACAATGAACTAAGGACGTCCAAATTCCAGTGAGAAGTCAGCACTGTCGCAAGGTTTCAAATAAATATTTCTTGCAGCTAAGCGTGCTGGTGCAGATTAACTGCTAACACTTGTTTCAAATTAGAGCATGCTGAATAGAGAGAAAGTGGCAGGTTTTCGAGCTAGTACGAGTATTTCGAGCAACTTCCCGGTTTCGGAAAGAAAACATTTATTCAAAATGCATAGCCGAAAAAGAATAGCCGAGGACCTCAGTCAGTAGAACACTTTTGAAAACAGTTTTTAGGCTTCATATCCTACGTCAGCATCTTCAATTTAAATATATTTAAAAAAACACAAACAAAATATTTAGCAATGTTGTTAACTTTTAAAGAATTCAATTACATTGTACAATTATTTTAAAACACTCCCACACTCTTTCTTAATCATTATAATTTTTCACCTTGTATTTATGTAGGAGTTAAAAGGATTCCACAAACAAGACATAGCATTTCAAACAGAATAAATTAGTAAACCTTTATATTATTTTCTCTCAAATTAGGTCCTCTTTATTATAGGTTTGCTGTAAGAGGCGGACTACTACGGGAATGAAAAGGTTTTAGCGACCCCACCCACTAAATATATAAGTGGATCATTACTTTACTTTCTTTTTTTAATTTCGGTAATTCGTATTCGTCTGAAAACTTCATTTTCTAGTCATCGCAAAATATAAAATTCGAGGGGGGAAAAATCCTGTCATTTAAGCACTAAATTAGTGCTTAAAAAAAAAGGCTAGGAAGCATCCTTAATTTTTGGTATTGTTAATCATTATGCAGTGAAAGCTAACTTCCTGAAATCAGTCAAGTTAATTGGTTACCTACTAATTAACTATCAGTTAACGAAGTAATATTACTACCAGTATCAGTTTACCACAATTTGCGCTTTGAAACTACAAACTAATTTCTGTAAAGTTAATTCCAATTTAATACCATTGTATTGGTTTATAAAATGGCAGAAAACGATACGCGATAATTTGTTTTAATTGTTTCCTGTACTTTCTCGACCAATAGGCTCAACTTATATATTTTTTTTTTCAAATTCTATTATAATTTTATGCATTACTACTTTTTGTATCTAATTCAGAATATTAAGTTATTACATGACAATAATTATTGTTAAGACACTTTTCTGATACACAAAATGTTAACACCTCCGTAGCTCTTTCAATAAGGTACCTATAGTGGGAATCCACTTGCTTCAGAATGAAGTGAACGGAAGAAAACTAAGATTTAACGAAATAAGCTGGGTTCACTTTGCGAAACTACTTTTCTTTTTATTATTCTTTGTGCACTAATACTTTTCAAAAAGTTTTTTTTTTTAGGTTTTATTTATCTGTTTACTTATAAATCCGTTTAGCAATTTTAACATGTTCTTGCGCTACACCATAATTTTTAATCATATTTATCCAGACTTCAGATTACATTTTCCAGTCAGAGTTATTGATATAAAGAAAGACAGAACTCTCAGTAAACTAGATGCGTGATTTTAATACAATATTCTAGATGTCAAGGACATTTACTAACTGAGCAACCTAATGACGATAAAATGCCTTAACTGCTTAACTAGGAAAAAAAAAATCCGGTTACACTGGTAAAAGTTGCCAAAATAAATTAACCCCGTCTTATCTCCAAAAGATTTTTTTTTTGTCTTATAAAAGATAAAAAGACAGCTTCGTTTATTTCTTCTACAAGAGTTTAGAATAAGGAAATTGATATTACGTGCATGATAATTTGGAAGTAATTGTTATGTATACGTTAGATTATAGAATTACCAGAATGCACAGTAGTTTTGCTGTACTGAATTTACAATATTTTTCTGAAACAGTGCAGACATGAAACGCCGTTATTATCCGTCGGAAAACAAAGCGGTTTTTTTTAATGAAAGTAATAAAAACAAACAAACAAATGAATATAATTTTGAGCTAAAGCATAAATTTAAATTCCAAATTTTAAAAAATTAATAAAAAACAAGAAGTACGTTAACGAAAGGAAAAATAAAAAAAAAGTTAGGGACAAAAAAATACATAAAATGTGTATTTTTTGTTTTTAGTTTAATTTTTGGAGGTACCATATTCCCTTCGACTAACATAAATAGAAAGTGAATAGAAAAGTCCATTAAATTAGTATGTCTATGACATGAAATCAGTAACAACTTTTTAAACAGTGAGTGAATCACTTTTACGATAAAACGATTTATCTTTTTGAAAATTTCCCTGAATGAAATATGCGCTTGAAAAGGACAAAAGTTCCCGTAGAATAGCAACAGAAATTCTCATTTAAAACAAACAAGGTAATTTCTGTAGACATCTAAGAATGTGTCGTAATTCAGCTTATAATCAATGTAATTTTAAATTGAAGATACTTAATTGGATTTCGGAGATTTAAAATAGTATTTGCGAGTTTAATTATTCTTGGGCAAATAAACTTTAGATACGATTACAAACTCTTTTTCATGGTACTCTTTTATCGATTTTTAAAGAAAAATAGAAAAAAGAAGTCTTTCATAAACTTATTTGTGTTTTTATTTATGTTTTTGTCCGTTGTGCTAGTAACATTTTTTTTTTTTAATTGATAATATACATGAATCAACAATTCAGTCCCGTTAGGGAAGTTAATTTCCCTGTCAACAGGTGCTGTTTTTTTATGTTAAAATATACATATGTAAAAAATAATTAAAACTATTTAAAAACTAAAGATAAAACATAAATTTTTGGCCAGGTGAGAGAGTGATTAGAATAGAAAAACAAAACAAAAACAATAGCCATATAACAAGAGTAGCAAATAAAGAAGTTATTTACGTTTACATAAGGATTTTCATAGTTACATATCTACAATATATTTACATATTTTGTTACAGACTAACTAACATATATACTTACATGTTACTTCATGATATTTTTTTTTCTAACTTATTTATAGAGATAAACATACAAACAAAAAGCTTATTCTTACATGTAGATATATATACACACAAACACATACATGTACAAACATAAATACACTAACATACATTCACAAATATAACAATATATAGTGGATATATACATATATACACAGAAGTATATACATAGTCTTTAGAGTCTTTAGACATCGAACAATAAATAATATATATATTATATGTATAAAAAAGTAAATTCTAAAGGAATATCTTATAATTTGACTCGTCTTTATAAACAAAAGTGTATGGTTTATGTAATAAAAAAAAACAACAACCATTAATTTACAGTTTTCATCTTTAGTAGCTGACCTTAGCTCAGCGATCTTTTCACGGTCTGTAGCTTCAATCCAAATGACTGGCGTTAATTTTATCAGAAACATTCATCGCTTTTCTTTCATATGTTCAAAGAAAAAAAAAGAAGAACACTACAAAAAGAAAGGGAAAGAAAAAATAAATAAATACGGCAATCAATTCATTCTTTCGACACTGGTGGAAAGTTGAGATTCCATCTTTGTTAAGGTATTTTTCTTCTTTAACATAGCCGCCAACACCTGGGATTGCAGTGTAAAACCTTCCTCATCTAAGTCTAGACGAACCAAAATACATGAAGCATGGTAATTTGATTGTAAGGAAACCACGTGATTAATTCTTGTCAATGGACGAACAGAAAAGGTCCCGAGATTGGTTCTTGTTGTTTCTCGATGTTCTAACTGTGGCGTTCGAAGAAATGAGTCAGCAAAATAAGTCAACCTTTGAAGGATTGGTAGACGTGCTTTTCTTAAAACTGTTGAACTGAACATCTTAATACCGTACTTACATTATCGAAATATAATCGACCGATTGCACTTAGTTTTTAATTATCCAAGAATTAAATTTCTTATGTAGATATTTTAGTGCAAGATGAATAACTTTAACTTAATTCTGTATTTGATTTCATGTGAAAATCGGTTCATCACTTGCTTTGTGTATTTGTTCCCGTAATAATTTTTGATTGGCTTGATGGATCTTCCTGAAACTTGGTTTGAATATTTACTTGGTTTATAGATGGACAAAAGACCATCTATAACTTTTCTATTTGATTTATTTTTTCTATACGGGTCCTTCATGAGATCAAAGAATGAAGTTGATAAAAATTCCTACAGAAAAGCATTCGAGATAATAATGTCTGATACATCGGGTAGGAATTCTGTCAGTTCATCTACTAATTCCGCGTGCTTTGATAGGATTAAAATGAATTTAAGTAGTGCTTTTCCATGAAATAAAACTTTAGAATATTTCTACTCTTTGCATTCAGCAGATGAGTTTAAATGTAAACTGAGATTCTTCGTTTCTGTGATTTTCAAAAACAACTTTAAAAATAAATAAATTAAGGATAACATTTTTTCAGGAAAGTGGACTTTTAATTCTTCAAAGATCTTTTTATTTAATATTCCAGTCATCTGTTTTCGATGTGTGTATGTGTGTGTGTATATATATATATATATATATACTACAACCTCGTTTATCCGGACTAACAAAAGGCAATCCGGAAAATCGAAAATCCGGATAATATGGGCAGTAAGCAAAACAAATCCTTAAATAAGCGATTTATTGATCCTTAAATAAGTTTATTACGATAAAAAATTGTCACTATGACACTCGTAAAGCTTTCTTAAACTCGACAAAAAACCATTTTATTACCATAATTATTGTACAATCTATGCAGGAACTGTACTTTTAATCAAAATAAAAAGCGATTGTTTGGCTCACTTATAGTTATGTTCTTGTTATAATAGTTAAAATTATTATCTATGTGAACATTAAATAATAAAAAAAAATGTCTACAAATCTGATTGGGATTATCCGGAGATCCGGATCAACGAGGGCCGGATAAACGAGGTTGTATATATAAAACGGGAAATGCTGATTAAAAATTCTAAAAATCGAACGTAAATTACCACAAAACAAAATGTATTGTTATTATTTGAAAATCATTAAAACTTTATATTATTCTTTCTTAGAAAACTTAATGGTTGATTTTCAAATCAAGCTTCAAACAAGAACTTATATGGTATAAAATTTAGTTCTTCAATTAACAAAATTTCTTTAGAGAGAAGGGTTTTATTTGATACGAATTTAAATTATATTTAAAAAATTCCAAAGATCTTAAAACCCACTTTCCTTAAAATATAATTTCATACCTTTTTTTTTTTTTTTTTTAAAGTTGTAAAAACGACAACAACAACAACAAAAAAAAAACAAACCCGAATTCCTCCATTCCTTTCATTCAAATTATAATATCTTTTAAATACAATAAGTACAAATTTTCTGGAAAAAAAATAAATACGCATTAATTTACTCAAACTGTAAATGGGATTAATTTTAATCCTATCAAACCATGTGCAATGGATTAACTGAAAGGATTAATCCCATTGTTTAAGACAACGAAGTATTACTGGAAACAAAAATCTATTATTTAGATTCCTTTCTTGGGGAATTTTTGTCGCCTTCTGATGAGAAGTTTCGACAAGGACACATCTGGAAAAGATTACAAATATAAAAGTTAGAAGTCTCTAGTCCTGAAATATGCAAGTCAAATTTCAGGAAGATCCTGCAGCGGTTCAAAATTCATATAGGTGGGATGGAACACACACACACACTGATAGATTTGATGACCACACTTTCCAATAGTAAAGAAAAACTAACCATAACAAAGGTGAAAAGGTTTGAATTTCAGAAAGAAACGTGCTTGTAATTGTGATATCCGTTAAGGGCTAAATGCACTTCTCCGTCTTCCGTTACGTTTCCGTAACGTAATTGCTTTAGTGACGTAGTTACGTATTCAGGTTCACCAGAATTGAGTCTCGTAAGACGTAACGGAGATCTTCAAATCGACGAACATATATTATATAAATAGAACGGAAATGTTCGTCGATTTCAAGATCTCCGTTACGCCTTAGGAGACTCAATTCTGGTGACCCTGAATACGTAACTACGTCACTAATGCAATTACGTTACGGAAACATAACGGAAGACGGAGAAGTGCGTTTAGCTCTTTATTCCACAGTAATCGCAATTCAGTGTCTCTGTTTCCTCTACATTAAATACATTTTAGTATTTATCTTCATTATTTTTCAAACTTCTGTGCTTTATAACGTTTTACTGTAAATTAATACATAATTAGAATTTAAATTGTTTAAATACAAACTGAAAGGAAAAAAATGAAGAAAAGTCAACAAAAGAATAGAAAAACAAATCTCAAAAAGATCGAAATTGAAGTAAAAAAGGTCATTAACAGAACCCGGATTTTCATAACTTTTTTTTCCTGATCTTTATTTTAGGTTTTAAATGTATATAAATGTTTCTCCATTTATGATTAAATTACACGTTTTTAAATTCGATTTAAATGTACAATTTTATTATGAATATTAAATACTATGATAGATTATAAAGCATTAGGAAATATGGTTCGGCGGACATTATCTAATGTATTTTCTTTTTTTTGGTTGGAAGATGAATGCCAGTTGTTTTTTGTTTTTTTTAATTTGCTGTTGATGAGTTTTGTCAAAAACATCCTAACCATGTCTCATTACTCTTGCCAATAAATCTAATTCTTCTGCAAATATTCTAGTCTTATATCTTAAAGAGTTCATTATTAAAAAAGATTTTTATGGAAACCAGCTTCCCATGCAGTTGCTTTTTGTAAGTTTGAAGAGACGCAAGAAATTCAAACCAAGCAGACGTAATCTAAAGGAGATGGACTAACCTCGTCTACCTAAAAACTTGTTTAAACTTAGATAGGTCTTATCACATGAATTAACAATTTCCATGGGATTCGTACTGGTTAAAGAAATAATAATAATAATAAAAAAAAAAACACAGGCGGCGAAATGTCTAGACATACCATATAAATCTAATTTCAATAAACATAAAGTAAGATTTAAGCATTTTTTTTTTTAATAATAAACTAGGATTTTTTAAACAACACAATCAGCAAATGTCTCAAGTAGTTAAAAAAAAAAAATCATTGTAGGCCTATAATTTCATGATTAGGACCTATATATTAAATGAAAATTCAACAAAGCAATATAAATGTTATCTCTTAATTTATGGTTGCTACTTACATAAAAATAAATAAATAAATAAATAAATAAATAAAAGAACGAGAAAGCAGTTAAAATGTATGGAAATTAATGTATAAAATTTAGCAATAAAACATTTAAGAAAGCATGTAAAAAGACAAGGAAACATCAATTTTTTTTTAATATTATGATTTATTTAAATTAAATCAAAATTATGATTTATTTATTTTCAACTTTTTTGAAGAGGTTTAAAAAAAAACAAATAAAAATAAATAAGTTATGATTTATTTTTGGAAATTTTCTTCAAAAATGTTTTGAAAATGACAATATAATCACACACATCCACGAACGTATTTTTTGACATTAGTCATGATTGAGTCGTTCTACAACGTAAATTAAAAACTAAAAAGGATAAGAAATATAGCTAATTATTTATGTTATGTTAATTTAACATTCAATCGGAGTGGTACAATCCTAGAATATTCAGTAACAAAAAAGCGAACGAATTGCCAAAGAACTGGCCGTTAGCAGTAAAATGACAGCAAACGAGCGAAGGCTATCATTAGGAAGCATCTGGCAACAGAACTAGTTGTTTTCCACAGAATTGCACTTAATTTCGAAGCGCAAAATTCCATGACAATTCTATAAATTTTCATTAGTTGCGGGTCATCCATAAATCAACGGAAAGGAGTGGAAAAGGAGGAGAAGCGGAGATGAATGGGTAAAAATAATAGCTGTAAATCTTCTGACCTTAGGGCAACAACAATAGAAGTACGGAAGCTTAAAGAAGATGTATTAGAAAGAAAATAGAATTTAATATATTAAAGAAAATACAAAGTAATAACAAAACCGTCAACATATCAAGAACATTAATAATACATAACTATCCTTAATTATGGGAACTTGTTTTTCCTTAATTATTCCTTTACATTAATTATTAATTAATTAATAAATATTTTAGTTGAAATCTTAACATTCTATCATTTCTTACATCTTACATTTTATTAAAAAATATAACAGTAATATCCACAAAACGAGATTTAAAATCTTGTAAAATCTAAAGTAAAAATCTTGTAAATCTAAAATTAATTTCGATCACTTATATTCTAAGCGAAAAAAATAGAATCTTGCTTTCATATTTCCTCTATATGATCTTAAAAATCAGGTCTCTTTTTGTGCTATTATTTCTCAGACTTTTATATTTTTAAAATATAATAAAATACTAGAAAGTTACAATGAAGATCCAATATTACAGAGGTCGCCAAGGTCATATTCGTCAGCATTATTTGAGTGGAAGATGGAGGATGGGAAGGTAGAAAAATGTTAATAGCATCAGAGCTATTGTTAGCCAGATGAGAATGGTCTACAGTAGTGGTTCCGAAAGTTTAAGCTTGAAGGGATTCTTCTAGAACCGAAAAATTTGACGGACCTCTATTTTCAGCTGTTAGTTTTTAGACAGTAATTAATAAACTACATTAATAATAATAAGCAACCTTTTAAATTGGAAAAAAAAATATATTTTTAATATAAAACTATTACATTTATTTTTAATCTTAACATAGCAATTTTAAATTACTAAAGTCTGTCATTTATAAAAAATAAATAGATGTATATGAGTATATAATAAATATGGTTTTAGATAGCTGTCCAATGGATGATGGAGATGTGTCAAAGATTCGAGATATTAGGTTCAATATTGGACATGTTGATTCTCAAATCATGTTTAAAACTAAGGGGGCTAAATGAATTGTAATTTAGCGTGATTCCTGAGTATGTTTTCTTTCGAAAAACTTCAGTTTGGAAAGAGGTAGCTATGTCCGTTATTTTTGTGTCTAGAAACGTTATGACACCTTCCTGTCCGTATTCAATGTCAAATTTTATGGCATCATGAATCCCTTCAAAGGTGTTGAGTATTGTGATGATTTCCTTGTTGTCAGCGTAAACCTCGTTCTTTACGCCTCGGATGACCTCGTTCTTTACAAACAAAAAAAAAAAAAAAAAGAACGCTTTCCCTCAAGGCCTGCTCTGTTTACAAACAGTAATGGATGTTTGTAAACAAACCCATGTGCACTATTGTAGTTCCTTCGATCGCCACCAGGCCGCTGTCTTTGATTGCCGGCAGGATCGCAGCCTTCGCCAAGCATTCAAATTTCATCATTTGCATCCTGTAGACAAGCTTCTCATTGGGTGTCTTGCTGAACATTTTCCTATATAAAAGACTGAGGTTGTCGTTTTTATTCTATTCACTGATGATGGCCCGTTAACGGCGCAGAAACTAGTTTGTTTTAATTGTAAATATTTGTTTTTTAACTTTTAACTAATTTTATTTAGACTTGTGTGTTGGCTATATTTAAGAATTTCAAATAATTTTCACAATTGTTTAATATGTTTCAGTGTATGAAATACATTTCTGATCAATTTCTTTATCCTAACATCCTTGTGTTCTAAAATATTTTTTTTCCCCGAGTTCTTAATAAAGATCTTTTCTTTTTCTATGAACAGTTAAAGCTTACCTCAGTGTTGCAACTGAACTGTCCCGAGGTAAATAATTTCATAAATATAAAGCAATTTGCATTACTAAAATTATGGAGTGTTTTCATCGCGAACAGTTATTATAAAGAAATCGGAATTATGTTTAGTATAACCAATTCTAAGGATTTGCGGAGTCAACAACGAGAAATCGATTGCCAGGCACTTAATCTAAAGCATAAAATACTATTATACATACATGAAGAAATTAATATAAACATGTACACATCACGTGTTCTTTCGCACAAATTGCTTCACTCCTTGAAAAAGATCCTGGTTATTATAAAGTTGATTGGTCATATCTATCTATACTGTCTGCGTAACAAACTTAATGTTATTTATGATTATTTTTTTATTAGATCTATCTTTCTAATGCTGCTAATCGTGACTGAATTTTTTTTCGTTATTAGATAAAGTACAAATAATGGAGTCATAACTTTTTTTTCTTTTGACATCGAAGTTTATTACTTACATACTTTTTTTTTTATTCCTAATACTATTATTGCAATTGGGATTTTTTTAAATTTGATACTTGAAAAATAATAGTCTAACTTAAATACCTTTCTTTCGTTCATTAAAGTAAAAACTATGTCAATTTCCTTTATAGTTTAAGTTCTTATAAAGACGACGAAAACACATTGACAGGATCTCGCATGTACTCATATGGAAATTAACCAAAAAACAATTGTGCACATTTAAATATTATTATTATTATCAAATGCCAGTCTGTTGATCACTAATGCCGAAGTGCACCAAACTTCAATTAACTTTGACGGCTGCATTGTAGACGTAGCTAAAATTAGTGGGGGGTGCTGCTGTAGAAAAATTTTAGCCTTTGGTTTAAAATTGTGTTAAAGAAAACAAACATGTATAAAAGAAAATTTATTTATAAACTTGATAAATTTCTTTTTATACATGTTTGTTTCCTTTCACACAATTTTAAAACAAAGTTTAAAATTTTTCTACAGCACCCCCCACTAATTTTAGTTACGTCCACAATGCAGCCGTCAAAGATAATAGAAGTTTGGTGCACTTGGGCATAAGCCATTTAAATATTTACTATCTATTCTTAATTTGGAATAAATGTAGGGGACTGCGCGAACGCATATCCCCACTAACAAAAATTACGCATTCGAGATACCCGCATTAGGGGCATTCGCAGGGGTCAATTCACTCGTAGTGCAATGAGTAAATCTCACCCTGGGTCACCGCCTAAATGATCACGGTAAAACCAATGCCAGGTAAGTATGCTGACCCAGCGTCGAACCATGATGTCGATAGATTTCATCTGACAACATCCAATGGTGACTATTCATGTTCTATAGAAGTTACTTAATTTCTAAAATAAAATTTGAAAATAAAATTCCATTATTCTATTCAAGAATCTTTATTTATAATTTCTCCTATTATTTATTTTCATTTTTTGTGTGAAAATATTCGATTTTTAATGAGGAAAAACGACAATCACATCAATGGTATAAAACTTCGCGCAGCGCCATTTAGTGAGCAATGATGGAGTTAAATAAGCAGAAGACGTGCGAAATCGGATGGCAACGGCTATCTACATCTCTCTAAATTAAAATTTCGTTTAATTTTAAATTAAACGTTAATTTAACTTGTTAATTTTTGAATAAGAAGCATAATACTCCAATACTCTATCTAATTTTAATTAAAAACGAAAAACAAATGCCGGATTTTAATTTTTCTTAATTTTAATTTAATTAACAGCAAAAATGCATCTTATTTAATTTTCATTATTACTTTTAATTTAATAAAAGCCAAACAGAATTAGTTAAAGCATTAAATTTAAACTAAAATATGTGGTACAAAATTTATAATATAATAATTTTAAAAAAATACATAAAAAATATAAATAAGATTATATAAATAGAATTTTTTTATTTTCAGTTTATTATTAGCTTTCAGTTCTTTATTAAATTTAAGAAAAAAAAACAAACAATAAATTTGATAACATTAAAATCAAAGGTGACATTTAGTCATCACAATTTTGACAATGCATATTAACAACAACAACAACCTAAAACCAAGGTACCAAACAATTAAAAAAATATCAAATCAAAAATATTTAACGTGCTGTAGAATCATATAACTTAAGAAACATATCTAAATAAAATTGAAATTGCCTCTCTGGACGAATCGGCCGTTCCCAATTCCTACCCCATAACTAAAACAGAGAAAATTTCAATTTTAATTAGATATGTGCTGGTTTGTTTCGTAAGTTTTATAATTAAAAAGAAATTACTTCATTAAATAAGTTTTTAATGTAATAAATTCTTGTAATGAATATAATAATTTAAATTTACCTTAATTGAAAATGATATCATCAATACTCGATTTTTTTTTTCAAAGGAAATATAGCAAATATTATTCTTTTATTAAACTTGTTAAATGTTTAAAACATCTAAAATATATAGCTTCTGTTTTATTTGACGCTTATAATAATTACGCAAATTCAATGTTTCAGGTATGTTGTAAAGCTTAACCAACCTATTATAGTAATGTTATATTTTCTAATATATTGGCTCTTTCCAAAATAATTTGGTTAATTTATATTTATTTCTTTTTTAGGGGACATTTTTATACTGAAATACTCTGACGAATATTACAAAATATGACATTGTTCATTTCCTTATAATGATTAGTTTATTCTGTGTCACTTTCCAATACCTAAAAAATAACACACGCACAAAAAAAAAAGAATTTCTTTAAGAACTAAAGTTTATTTTCCTTAAATGTTATATTTTCATATTTGTTTTCTTTAATCGCGAAAACAATTTAAAAAAAGCCTCCATATTTATGTATTACAATAATTGTCGAATAGAAAATTTTTTTGAAATTTTTTTTGTTAAATATTAATTAAATAGAGTATGCAATTTATGTAAGATGTATAAATCCAATTCATTTTAATCATATCAAAAACACGTGCAAAATTTAAACTTGTTTACATAGTCGATTGTGATTCATTCTTAGACATAGAAAAAAAAAAATCACTGTTTCGCTTATAATCAGGGCCGGATTATCGCATAGACAAATGAGACAAATGTCTAGGGCTCGGTTTTTTGAAGGGCCCGGTCAAATTGTCTATTTTGAAAAGATTTGTAAATAAAATAGTTTACTTTTTCTTGTGGGAGAGAGAGAGGGGGCCCGGTGAGAAGAAATTGTCTAGGGCCCCAAAGTGAGTTAATCCGGCCCTGCTTATAACGCTTTCTATGAGAATTTTTGTCAACTTTAGATGCAAACTACTCCGTAGGGATTCACACGGAAAAAAAAATTCAAATGAAAAAATTATTCATTAGATAAAAAAGCTTCTTGCTCCTGTGTCACAAGATTCATTCATTGATTCAGAAATTATCAGTATCTTACACACACACACACACAGATCCATTTCTATGAACATAACTTTCTCAGGAAAGTAGGCTAATAATTCTTTCGTTGAGGAATAAAAATTCACTTCTTTCAAAGCTGTGTTTAATTTTGATGACTTTATTTAAAGTAAATTATAGGCTGTCCGTATTTATACTTTGCTCAATGTGAGTGATACATCAGTCTTGGCTGAAGCAGAGAGGAATTACGTCGAAAATAATATGGTTCCTCTCCGCTCTGATTTTTCAGACCTTCGGGGCCAATAAATCAGTTCCAACTTGCCACACTGCCAAGAGCCTTACTGCTAATGTTAGAGTAGGAGAGAAAAGAAAGCAAAGTATTTCGGATATCCCATCATTTATTTTATTTTTAATTAATGATTTTATTGAAGGAAAAGTTTCAGGAAAACTTAAGCTGAATAATAACAAAAACGATTTATGATTTGTACCGTATATAATCAACGTACTACAGATCGTTTCAGAATTAGAAAAAGATTTATATGGGCTTTTATTTGTATATTATAAAATGAAAACTAAAATTTAAAAAAAACAAAAAAAAAAAAAACAACAACAATTCGAAGATTTAATCTAATGGTTTTCTTTTTTCAAGTATATCTTATTGGGGAAAAATAAAAAAAGTTTCATTATCGAAAGAGAAAAAAAATAAAAATAAAAATAAATTACTCGAAAGGAATGGAAACGGCAATCTTAGACGAATTTAAGAGCATCACGCCCTTATTAGAGAATAGGCAGCTCGGGAGATAAGATCTAGGAGGTGAAACACTGGAAAAAGTACTGAAGGAAACGTTAACAATAATTACAAACTTAAAAGTTGTAAAAGAGTTATTTTTTTCTCTTAACTTCAGTGAATAAAAGAATTCGATCAATGTTAATAGCATACAAATAGCATTTATAGAACAATGAAAAAAACTCAATGGAGTTATAATTAAATGACTGTATTAAATTATAATTCCATTAAAAATGAAACAGCTCCTTCCCTGCATTAACGTCGCAGAATATTAAATGTCTAACATTTATTTAGGCCTACTTTAATCCTAAGAGAAGAAATTTACGACTAATTTAACAGTAATCTACCATTAAATTACAACTAATCCCGCCCTAATGTAGGACTAGTTTAGCACTAATTTATCATATACTTAGAACTAATCCAGTCCTAATACTTGAATGATTTACAAGTAAAAAGTGCCTCCAGTGTAACCAATGAAGACTGATTTAGGACTCAAACGGATTATTTAAATCTGTTTTAGCCTCAAATAGGATTAATTTAGACTATATTAGCACTAAATTAACACCAGCATAAATGTAATTCTGTTGTAGTAAATACTTACTCAGGATTAATATAGGATTTAATTGGGACTAATCTAACACTAATATGCGGCTAAATTAGGACCAGTCTGCAGTAACTTAGTCAACTCTAAAAAGACACTATGGTTACTTAGGACGAATGTAGGGCCTTATTTATAACGTATTTCAGACAAATTTATAAATATTTTAGGTTTTATTTAGGACTATTCTATCCTTAATTTAGGACTGATATAGAACTAACTTACTATTCATTACACAGGCCTGCGATTTTCCGGCAAGAATAATTTTATGTGATATAAGTTACGTCTAATATCCTGATATTAAAACAGGTCCTGTGGTTGCATAACATGTACAGACTTTTCAAAATTCCACGTTTTATTTATGTTTAAAGCGCTATAATCCTGCTAATAACGTTTCCATGCAATACATGTAATGTAAGTCTGTAAATATCCGATTTGAAGGATTTTTTTTTTTTAATTTCCACACTGGAGAGGGTTAGGAATATGTGCAATTGTTTGAAATGTAATAGCTGCCGTTCGCGCATGCGTAGTTCCAATACAAGAGCTCGTTCTCCCTATATCAGGGCTCCCCTATATCAGGATATTTATGATAATTCCTATGGAAGTTCTTTACTTTTCCAGTGCAGAACGGGATCATTGGCGCTAAATAAAAGAACAGAAAAATGGTCTGAAAAGGGGCCAATATGTTTAAATTGCGATAAAAATGAAGAGGAATCTCTAAAACATTTCATCTTAAGATGTCCATGCTTCGGAAAAGAGAGAACCGAACTCTTAAAAAATATTAACATAAACCCAAATAACTGGGTAGAGGATGAATTACTGGATCACATATTAGGATTCAAGGGAAAATTAGATCTGAATAAAATTAAAAACTTCTTAAAACTAGCTTGGATTAAGAAAGAAACTCTAATAAATCCTTAGGGTATCCTGTCTGAACAGGAAGTGCGTTTTAAAGCATATCCCTATGAACATACATACATACATACATACATTCTTATGTCCAAGAGAGAATTGTGGAAATTCTTATGCCAAGTGGGAATTCTGGGAACGTAGATCACGCCATTTTTCTGGGTAAGCATACATCGTGCACATGAAGGTGATAGAGAGTTAATATATGTTATTAAAATGGAAAATTTCAGTGGCGAGACTGTGTTAACAATCCAAACTCTTTCTTTTATATACGAGGGTCTTACGATAAAAAAAAAGCAGCGAAACATTACGCCATTTATCAAGAGCTTATATTTGGCATATTTTAAAATGAAGTTAGGCAACCAGGACAAGAATTTTGCTCCTCGTGTTGTGTGTAAAACTTGAGCAGAAAATCTGAGGCAAAGGTACTGAGGGCCATCAATGCCATTTGGAATTCCAATGATCTGACTGGAACAAAAGAATCATATCGATGACTGTTATTTTTGTGTGTGTGCATGGTGTATCTGGATTCAATAAGGAAAAACAAAACAAATGTTGTACCCAAATCTGCACAAGCGATTAGCTCTGTGCCACATGGACCAGATATTCCAATTCCAAAACCACTAATAGCATTACCAGAGAGTGGATTCTTCGCCATCCTCAAATGCAGAAGTTGATGATGAATTCCTTGTTATGTATTTAATCATAATACAATGACACGTATTAAGTTCGTTACAAGTATTGAATTTCTCCAAGGAGTAAATAAATATATTAGGAAATTCATTGTGTTAGTCATTCTGCTTTCGAAAATTGACAACTGTCGCGCTAGTTTGGCTTATATGAAATCCCTGAACAACATTAAAGAGTTATTCTTAAAAATTAATATTAATATTAATATGTAACCTTAAAATTGCAACCACTAAAATGGAAATGATAGAAGCAGACGCGGTGAAAAATACTTATTCCTCTTGGAGAGCTGGGTTTATTAATTCGCTATACTGACCAACAGGCGTCCCACATCAAATTCAAGGATCGGGTACCAAATGCAGTAATGGTACCCATTTACTATTGTTATGGTCAAAATCATAGATTTTTAACCAAAAATACCGCGAAAACACCCCACGATTTCATGTTTCTCCCTTTTAAGCAAGCCACACACATAGTTATTAGCATTATTTTTAGAGTAATTTTTAGACCTTAATTTAAAACCAACAATATAAAAAAGCAACTTAAATTGATTCTGGGAGTTCATAAGCCGATTACAATCTTAAATTAACCATATTTATGATTTTTCTTTGTTACAATTTCTTTAATTTATTTAAACATTTGAATAAACGACAAAATCTTCATAAAACGCCTTTTATCAATTTCAATTTACTATAAAACTCCATAATCTATACAATCTCCAAATGGCAAAATGTTTTCAATTTTACAATGGTCTACAGAAACAGGTGCTTAGGTTCAGTTATAATACTAAAGGGTAATGTGACCTTTAAGGAAGTCGTGAGTACGATGTTCTTGCACGTAACAGTGAACATGATATCCATTGTTGAACACGAGATTTCGATTACCCACAATCAATGACCAAGGTGCCTGGTATCAGAGACTGGTGACAGGCTCTTGCAATATAAAAGGCGTCATGTGGATTATCTTAAGCGACAAATTAACCATAATCTATGTTTAAGATTGAAGATCTATCTTAGAGATAAATGGCAGGGATAGTGATTTAATCCAAGATGTGTAAATCGTATTTATTGTGATCAACAAGTGTAATTATCTGGGGAGCAATTAAATTTGGCCCTAGTGTTCCTCAAAATACCTTGACACCTCATCGGAACATACTATAGATACTGTTGAATTTCTAGTTTCGATCCAATCTAGTTTCGAAATTCTAGTTTCTGTTATGTTACAGCCGAATCAGCCTTAAAGTCATTATTTAAGACTATCTTAAGTGATCTTCATTGGTTGTAAGTTCCATTAAGTCTTATAATCATTTTCAATTAAGACTTTCCAATAAATTTTATGTAAATCAATAAATTTTAGGTTATATGTATATTATTCCTAAAGAAGCTTAAGTAAGTCTTACATTATTTCTTAATTTTAAAAGGCTAATTATCTATAGTCCTACTTGGGATTTTGGGAGGTAAGGCTCTCGGCGTTTCCTAACCAAAGAGGTCTGATGATCAGTCAGACGCTCGCCCGACATAAACTTACAGGAAAGAATCCCACTCTTCCGAAGGCCCAAGAACCAGTTCTAGAGAAGAATTCATCGTCGAAAAATCCACAATCTCCATCCGCAGTCCATATTAAATCGTATATTACCCATAAATTAATCCCATATTAAGGCTGGATTAGTTTTAAGTCGAGTCCTGTATTAGCCCTGTAATATCAAAGCAGCAGGCTCGAATTGCCCCATGAATTCCTATTTTTGGGTCAAATTAGGGTAAGATGTGAATTATAACTAATTTCATTGTGAGCTTTAAATCACCACAAGTTTAGATTGATTAAGATAAAGATATTTAGTAAAGACAATTTCAACACCAGTCGTTTCTGAAATGCCTCATAAACAACATTTCCCCTCCCCCTCAAAAAGAAACAAAAGTTTTGGATGCCATTTAAGGAAGAATTGCTGCCTTTCGAACTATTGCTTTCGATCCACCCATTGCTGCAATTTTAATACCTTCGGTAGAGCGACGCCCTCCTCTCTACCATCTATCACTCGAGAAGAGTGTCGTTTTGTTAGGCAAGTGCTTGCCTAACTGGTAGTGTCAAGTGGACCACTTGTTGGGAGGCCATCTCTACTTCACCCTGAATGCATCTCGGTGACACAAGGATCCACCAAGACCTTCACTGACCTTCGATGCTTCAAATTGACTAACACAGAGGAGAGAAGGGACGTTTACGAAACTTTGACAATAGCTGACATAGAATCCCTTTTATGAGTCGATCATTGTATTTTTAACAATATATTAGAAACATTGCTATAAATAAAATAAAAATATAATAAAGGAAATAGCACACACAGACAAAAAAAAAATATGAAAATTAAATATAAATCAGAAAAAAAAAATAATATACTAGAATCAAATCTATCTGATAGAGATAAAAGGTTCGAATAATAAATTTACTATTAAAGATAGAAAAGACTGTTGATCTGGAAATTTCTCGATTCTATTGTAATCCAACAATATTTATTGTATAATGCCTTCCCTTAGAATTCCATCACTATGTTATACGGAGTATTTGGCTTGGCGAATATACACACAACTATTTCTAATAAAGTAATAAATAAATAAGTAATAATAAAGTATTCTAATAAACTATTTCTGAGTAATATTCAGTTAAACTGCCAATGCACTTTCGGAGTGTTTTCTTATTTTTCATTATTTTAAGTAAATTGCTTTGAGTATCGAAAAATTTTTTGAAAAGAAAAATTCTTTTGCCTCAACAGGTTATTTTATAATATTACAGAAAGAATAAGCAAGGAAGACACAAGGGAAAGTAAAACGATTTCCCCCGAGTCCTAATGAGGATGAAACGCCCGTTCCAGACTCTCCCCGGTGATAGCCTGGGTGCGAATCGTTTTACTTTCACTTGTGCCTTCCTTGCTTATTCTTTGTTGAATTATTAGGTTATTTTTTTTGTTTTATTTTTTATCTTCTTTCTTTTTTATTTTATTTTGAATCAATTGGTTGTTTAATTTGATAAGCGTCTTAATGCTGTCTTCGGTAATTTATTTTCGATACATGCCCTCTGTCCCAGAGTTTTATTTATGTGCTATTAATTTAATACTTTGAATTACTAATAACCTTGGGAATCAAAGGTAAACTATACTTGAGGGTACGAGAATGAAAAAAATATATTATTATTATTGTTAATAATAATAGTTATTTCAATAGTTGACATTTCTGTCCCACTGTCCCAAAACATTTCCAAAACTGAAATTGAAAAATGTACGAAATATGAAAATCTGGCGATTGAAATACAGCGAATATGGAAGCAGCAACGAATTCAAACAGTACCATTGGTGATATCGGCGTCCGGAATTGTTTCAAAGAATTTTATTGATAATTTAGAAAAAATTGGGCTGCAACAAAATCTTATCAAAAATATTCAGAAAAGTATATTATTAGAAACATGTCATATCACCAGCAGGTTTCTACAACAGATGGCTTGAGATGAATTTCTCCGCCAACAAGGCTTCCGGACTGTCTGAGATAAACACATGTATAATAATAATAATAATAATAATAATAATCGCCACAAACTCAGCCAGCCTCATGTCGACATGGAAGCGTCGAACAGATGGCTGACGACTGGTGAGCTGTTTGGGGAGACCGAAGGGTTCATGATCGTGGTACAGGACCAAGTCATCCCTACACACAACTGGTGAAATTGTCTTTACACGACGGAAACACGCATGAAGACATGTGCAGGAAATGCCACACTACGCATGAGACGATCGACTACATGATATCAGGCTGTCCTCTTCTGTCCCAAACAGACTACCTCTACCGACACAATCAACAGCTAGCACACAAACACTCACTTAATAAGAACATGGTCACGTACTACAAGTACACACCACAAAGCGAATTAGAGTCACCCTCACATAAGCTGTACTGGGACCGCCCCATTAACAGACAAAACTATACATTACACTTGTTGATAAGGTCAACAAACAGGTCTGTCTCATTGATTTTGCAGTGCCTATCAACAATAACATGCAGAAAACTCACGCAAACAAGATCAGCAAATACATCGACCTAGCACACGAGCTCCAGAAGCAGTGGAGGCAGGACCGAGTACGTGTTGTACCCATCGTCCTGTCCGCCACTGGTCTGGTGCCTCCCCATGCACCACAACCTCAGCACACTAGGACTTCACAAAAACGACTCCAGACGGCCGTGATACTCAACACAATACGCATAGTTAGCTAATTTATGGACTCAACCTCACATTCCTAACCCTCCTTGCACACTTCTTTAAACTTGGCAATATGTGCTTTGGTCCTTGACCCGCCATATTGTCTTTACTGGGGAAACAGAAGGTTTGAAGTTTTTACATATTATTATTATTATTATTATTAGCAGCACTGGCCTAGACAGCTTTGCTGATATACAGAAAAGATGGAAAACTGTCAACTTCAAATTCACATTTTTCTTTTTTTGAACTACAGTTGACTGGCGATAATCCGGCAGTTACGGGACCGAGGGGTGTCGGATTATCAAAAATGTCGGATTACCAAAAGTTGATTTTTTAAAACTGAATTTTGACTTCTAAGGCAAGAAAATGTAAGTTATGTATATACAGTACTGTACGTATTACAGTACTTATATTGTTACAATACATATTGCCTACATATTTTACGGCCATTGAGGATATTAAAAAAAAAAAACTCATTAGGCATAGTTTTACACAAATGAATACGTATGTATGTAATACTAATTTATTTCTGTATTTATGTCTTAAAAAATAAAAATTACAGTATATAACGTAAATATAATTTTATGTCTTAAAATGAAAAATAAAAATATGTACATATGTATTTACGGCTTAAAAAAAAATCTGTAATCGTTTTTTGTTTCTTCTTATGTAAAGATGGCTTTTTCTTGAATATCTTTTAACAATAAAATGTTCTCGTAGTCGAGTTCCCTCTCCTCACACCAACGTATCAAAGTGTTTGCAGTCGACATAACTTCATCGCAAGTGATTGAGCGTGTCGGACTGTCAAATGTCGGATTATCGCGAGTCAACTGTAATCGATAATTTAAATGACTATTTTCTCATTGACAATTTAAGAAAATGGGGTACTCGAGAAAAATTGTATGAAATACAGCATATAATAAGTTATCAGTACAACATATAATAAGTCCAAAAATACAATTTACTTTCTATTTTATTTAATTATTTCCTCTTTTTTTTTGTCAACTAAACATTTTAATATTTACACAATTAATTGGAATTATAAGCAATAGAAGTTACATTATATTGCAATCACAGTAGCCTAATAAAAAGCTGCGACTTATGTTAATTTTAAATCACTATGATTGGCTATTCAGTGGTCAGGTGTTTTTTTAATGATTGGATGTAGAAATCGAACAAAAATAGTTAATGGTTGGTTGGTATCGTGTCCTCCAGAAGTCACATAGAACCGTGTACATGCAATACAGCTTTAGTAATCTCTTGGATCTTGTCAGAACTCTCTTAAAAGGAGATTCATGTAAGTTCTGCAAGGCTGCCGATATGGCTGGGCAGTTGAAGATATGTTCGGGGGAAAGTTCAATCTCCGGACAATTTCTGCAGTGTCTTGTAATTGTTTCGGTAATTTCTCTATTCGTATTAATTTCACAAGTCTTTTGTGCTTCGCTTTTCTCGAAGTCTATATCTTGTTACAGCGTTAATATCATTGAGAGTGACAAAGTTCATGTCATAATTTAGATGGTTAAGATGTCTTGCCTCTTTAGCCAACTTATCTGCTGTCTCATAACCGACGATGCCAACATGTGCTGGCATCCACTGAAGAATGCAGATCTTCCCCAGCTGGTTAATTTTATTTAGATGTTTATGAATGTCTTGTGTAAGTCTTGATCGTCCCTGTTGTAATGCCTGAAGGCAGCTTGAGGAGTCACAAAAAATGATTAAATCACTAGGACAATCAATGTCAGAGTGAGATTATAAAATTAGGGCCTCCTGTATAGCTTTAAGTTCACAAGTAAAGTTGGAGGCCGTACCAGTAACCGGAATAGTTAATGGTTATTAACATATTGTTTGCTTTGAGTTTAATTTTACTCGACATTAAATCATTAATAAAATTATTAACTAAATATTTCTTTGCCGATGACATAAGCAAAAATAACTGAAATAATTTATCATAGAGGAAATCAGCCATGTACTAAGGAAAGAAAGGACAATGGTTGCCTATCAATATATTTTTGGCTAAATTGTGTTACGTGTTTATTTCCCGCCATTTTGGCTTCTTTTAGCCAAAGATTTACGCCTCTTGCTAATGTACATATGTATAGTAGTGATCTTTTTAATTTTTTTAAATATTTTGTTTTTAATTTAAAAAAGAGCAAAGTCTTGATATATTGCGTTTTTGTTTTCTAAATTGTTTCTAAATTTCGCTGCTGATGATGTGAAGATAGATTGGCTGTATCTTCATAGAAACAATTTAATTTCAGTATTTAATGCTATCAAAAAATAATTTTAAGGCCAACAGAATTTGCATTTTAGTATTTTGTTTTAATAATAATTATTGAAAGAATCAGTTTAAGGTTAGTATATACAGCTGGACGCGCATCTTAACGTCACCGCTACGGATCGTACAGAAACGTACGGAACGTATGGAACATCAGCTAGCGGCTGACAGCGACTAGTAAATGGCGAGCATTATATGTTGTCGCCGCTCTCTGGAATGCATATTTTGAAAACGGGCGACATGGGACAAAACATATGTTAGTAAACCGTTTCCTGTATAACAGAACAGTATATAATGCAATATAAACAGTTTATTACAAATTAAAACAAAGGATAAATGCAACGTAGAAATAGGATTTACTCAAGACTGCTTATTTTAGATATCATAGATAATGATTTTGCGGTTATTTCGGACGACCTCACCGATTAGCTTTCAGTTTCTTTGGTTTCTTTCTTTATTTTTGATTTAGAAATCTCTTAAAGCCCATCTTATCTTTTCTTACACATGTTTACTTAATATACATACTCCGATAATTAAACGCTTTTTTAATCTTCCCATCAAAAATTAAAAAAGGAAATATGAATCGAGCAGAAAATGGATGTCAATTCCTCGTTTAAGCAACGCAAGTGTTTCGGATTGGTTGTCTGAAAATGATTGTTCCAGCCACTTTCATAAGACAACGTGACTGACCTGCCGCCAATCTTTAAAGGCTACTGTGCTTTGCGGCAACAAACTTCCGTGGACTAACTGCTGTGGCTAAAGCGCGATCGGCTCAATTCTTATTGAAAAAAAAAATTAGCAAAATCTACATTTAGTCCCTTACTTAATTAAACAAGTAGCTATTATTGGCACAGAGAAAGAAGAAGAAGAATCACCATCACTTAGTTGATCCTGGAACAGAAAGCAATATGGCGGCGTCGTAAGAACAGGTTGCTGTAAGGCCTGCACAGTCAAGCTAGAGTTATAATTTGGAACGTTTTACACTATTTTAAGTCAGGTTGATGGAATATGTATTTCTGAATTACTAGCAAGACCGGCTATTGCTGCAAATTTATCCCATTTGACTGTGGATTGTCAACGAGCGGAAAACACAGGTGCCGCATTTTCTTATCCTTGTTCGAAGTCAGTTTTGGATTTTCATTATACTTAAAAAAAAAAAAAAAAAAACTAAAATAATATAAAAACAATAATAACAGTAAATAAATACGTCAAAGATGCAACGAATAAAAAAAAAAATCGAAAATCTTGTTCTCTTCTACTTTGCAGAAATATAAAAAATTGTTGCGATGCTTTACAATAGAGATCGCTGAGCACACATGGAATTACTAATCCATAACCCACGATTTTCTATTTTATGTCTCTCGTAACAGTTATTAATAAGGCGTTACATCCCATCCCTGCATATTACAATTTGGTCTTTAACGTTATTAATGTGCAAAAGAGTAATTCAAGATTAAAACAGAAAGATGTTTTATAACATTAAATACACATCCGAGCTGTCAATCCATTTGTGATGAATAAAATAAAACAGTATTTATTCTAGAAACCTCAAACTCCTGTAGTAAAATTAGACCATCAAAGGAGACCTCATTTGATTATAGTAAACACTAGACCCGTGATTTAAGGTAGATTTAGATTAAAAATGTACGGCTACCTGTAATCTCGATAATTCAGAAATCATCTTTATATCTTAGAAAATTTAAACCTTAATTTTACTTACTGTAAAATCTCTAATTTTACTATATAACTTACAATAATTGAATATCTATAATTTTTTTTCTGTCCTATACACTATTATGATAAGCTAATCAAAAGCTAATTATCCGGAGAATCTGAAAATAAGACTTAGATTTAGGCTCTTCACTAATTTTGGATCATATGTGAATTTTCAAAACTTGATGTGTCATCTTTTAATTTCTTATTTTATTGTCTCTTAGATAAACATTTAATCGGTCTGTAGTGTAACCTCTGCGAGTCACAAACACATTAGTTTTTCTGTTATTTCCGGTAAAATTATTATTATTATAACTCATTAATGCTAATATCATTAAATTAATTAACTATTAGTTATTATATCACGATTGTATGAAACACAAATAAAATTACTCTAGATTTGAAGATGATAGAAGTGAAACCAGATTTACTAATTTAAATTTTCCTTAAAACTGTAATCAAAAGTTCGATTATATACTTTTATATGTTATTCGCCAAATAGTTCTAAGTCAGTTACAGTTATTCGAAATAGATCGTGAAAAAATTGAAACCTATTTTCTTTAAAATATACAATTTTTTATTACTTTATTTATTTATTCATTTAGTTATTTTTTTTAAAACACTTTTTTTTTAGTCTAAAATTAAAAATAGTAGCATGTAAAGTCTCCATGTATTTGTAAACCACAATATCTACCAAATACAAATACTTTCTGATTATTTTTATTATTATTTTCCCTGGAACTTAATTAAATACGTTTATTTTTAAATTACTCAGTAAAATTTATTAGGCTAATGATTACTTGGGAAACTTTTTACGTGTATTCTTTATGTATATACTATGTTTCCTTTCTTCTTTTCTTTATACAGTGTTACCTCCGAATAACGGACAGTCACGGGACCGGAAGTTTCGCCGTTATTGGGAGGTGTCCGCTGTTGGGGAGGACTATCTTTTCCCATTTTTTAGCTTATAGCATGTCATTTAATGAAAAATTACGTACAATCTTAATTATATTTCTATAATTACTATTGCGATATGAGAGAATTTGATCAATTGCAAATTATTAACTATATTCCTTTTTAAATGAGTCTTACTTAAAATAATGACAAAATTAATTATAGTATACAGAAAATTAATTTCTAGCCATCCATTTGATGCCTTAAACGTGTCCAATCCTAAAGTTTGACCGAATTCTCTGGCTTTTTCTTGAAGCAAAACACCGCTGATAGGAATGTTCTTTGCACGAGCAGAGCAGAACCATTCTATGACCACATCGTCGATTTTACGAAACTTCAAATTCTTCGAATTTTCGTTTGAATTTACCATCCACATTTTTTTAATCTCATCTTTGTCCTTTAAAAGTTCACTTATCTTAGTTTTTCCAACTTTAAAACGTTCAGCAAGACAACGCACACTCAGCTTTTCTTTTTCAGCAACTTCAAGAACATCAATTTTTTCTTTCAGTGCCAATCTCTTCCTTTTTGACGCCATTTTAATTCGCACTAAATTTATTCAACACATTTATAGGATAACTTTATGAGGTATTGACATTTACAAAGGAACTGCAGTAAAAAAAAGGGCCTCAGATTCGTGGATTGAATCACGGGACACAGAAACAATGTATCAATGTATGGGGGGGGGGATACCGATACAATGTATCAATGTAATGGATACCGATGTAAATACAACCATGATGTGTTTGTCGAAATGTTAATCGAAAAAAAAAAAATTACAGTTAAAATAACTGTCCGCTATTCAGAGTGTCCGCTATTTGGAGTGGATAACATGGAATGTCCTATTGTAAGGGACTGGGACCCGCAATAATGTCCGCTAATTAGAGGTGTCCGCTATTCAGAGTGTCCGTTAAAAGAGGTAACACTGTAGCTTATTCTGAATCAATATTGATTTATTAATATTTTATATTGATTTTTTTTTCACTGTTTCTTTATTATTGTCTTCTGAAAATAATGAAATAATGAAAGTAATGAAATAGAACAAAATGTTTATTTCTTGGGTAAAATAAAAACTAATTAAATTCCATTTACTTACCTACGACATCTAAATCCAGTTGATTTTATTCATAATCAAATGATAAATGACAGTAGAGTAATAAACGCATTAATTTCTATTGTTTAACATCGATAAAAATTCGTTGTTTTACTTCTAATACGTTTTATGGGAATTTTTGTCCATCTTCACGAGCAAGTTTCTCGATAGTGGAAAATTCAAAAAAAAAAAATTCAAGTTGAAGTTTGAATTCAAGTTATTGTCTTTTGTCCTTTATTATTCAAGCCAAGTTTCAAGAAGATTCACTTACCAATTGAAAGTTAGAAGGGGGGAAACTAAACACGCGGACATAAAAATTGACTGATTGAAGATTCTCTCCTTCCTAGGAAAATAGGCTAAAATCATTATCTACGTTAGGAAATTAATTTTCTAATTTTATTTCAGTTGTCATCATTTAAATTCTCGAAGTAATTGTTTAATTTTTCCAAACGCGATTTCATTAATAAGCTACAATTGTGATTTAATGACTGACACTTAATTAATTCACTTGAACTTTAAGCAACCTTTCCTTTTTTTCCTTTTTAATTTTTAATTTGTTCTCAATGGTCTCTTTATGCTATTATTTCCTTAAAGCTGATATAATCCCAAAGGAATGCAAGACGTCAAGTGTCACGACGCTTTCAGACATTTCTTTAATGCCTTTGATCAATAACTGTTTTCAGTAAGAAGCAGCTTTGTTTCAAACGACAATGATTTAAAAAAAAAGAAAAAGAAGACAAGCCCCTGGCAGCTACGTTGACATCTCAAGAGTTAATCTCTTTACAACAGAGATCAATGTTCATTGCTGGCGTTAAAAACGTGTTCAGTTAGGTTACCTCGTCTAGAAAATTCTCACGAAGAAACCTCATGAACATGAGAATGACCAGTGTTAATGAGAATTTACAGGATGATATATAGTTTGAATTAAATAAAATATCAAAAATCTTGGGTGCAGACTTCAAGCGGAAGTGGTTAAAATTGAAAATTTTAAACTTTTAAACTAACAGATGGCGCTACAATACAACTGATAGAAAACATTGATAAAAAGAAGTATTACTAATGTTTTTTTGTAGTGATTTAAGTAGAATTTTTACGTTTATTTCAGTGAAAAGCAAACTAACAACGCTAGTTAACTCAGCAAATATTATTTTTTTTTATTATAGCAACATTTCAATGAATTTACATCAAATGAATCTTCGTCTAATAATGATCAACGTTTATTCAAATTTTAAAATTTCAATCTCAACCAATTTTTAATATAATAATTCATTACAGTAATAATTAATAAGTAATTAATAAATTATTACTTATAATTACCTTTTTAATAATATTATAAGTATAATTAATAAGCAATTACAATTTTACAATTAATTACTAAAAACAATTATTAAAATTTACTATTATCTTTGTTACAATTAAGCTGTAGGGTACATTATATTTGTAGTATTTTGATACAAAAATAAAAACTTTCTATAAAATTCAAATTTTCTACTTTTTTTCCTTTCTCACATCTAAGTGTTTGGTAATTGCATGAAGTCAACCTCAAATTAATCCCACAAAGTTTCATTAAAATTGGTTGTTTTACTGTTCGAGAGGTTTTCTTTTTCAGACAAATACAAGCATTGCTAATAAAGAAATTATTATATATTTTTTTTTCTTTTAGGATGGCAAATCGCTCTAGTCTTGTATTTTGCTTTTTTGTCCAATTTCAAATTTAATTTGAAGTATTTAAAAAATAAATATTTTCAGTAATTTGTATTTCTTTTTTAAGATCAACATTTTATAAGTTCAAGGGTGCACAATACGCGGACCGCCCGTAGTATCGGTAGGCCCGGTAGTATCAAACTTAAAATTAAATTTGAGCCTTATTACGTTGCTGCCAACAAATACATTGAATAATGTCGTAACTTGCAATAGCAACTGTCTCAGACATTACTATTGGAATGTTGGTATGAAACATAACTAGCGCATTATTTGTTAACTAGCAGCAAAGCCTGTCGGACGACAAGCATAAAAAAAATCTGAAAAATCATTTTATTATCAGCTATCAACTATAAAGTAAATATCTCCTTATAAACTACATTTTTTGTAAAAATAGCATCAGATCCTTCTATCAGATGTCCTTGATCTATTCGGTAAATAATTTTGATTTTGACGTCGCAAGCACGACATGCTCGAGAAATAGCAACATATAACTGTCTATGACTAAAAACAGGCTCTGGTAAATAAATACCAACCATATCTAAAGTTTATTGAGAACCCTTGGATCTATCTTAATAGCTTAATTATATCGAGTTACAAACATACAGACAGACGAACCTAGCCAATTTATGTGTATATATTTGATTTGATTGATGATTTGATTTGAAATAAATACCAACCATATCTGAAGTTTGTCCTTGTAAATAAATTTTACTAAAAGTAAGGAATGGAATAATTATTATTTTTGACTCATAACGCCGAAAGGCATTTAAAACTCACCTTTGTAATCTAAATACTGCGCTAACTTGTGAACGAAGCTTTTATGGCAAAAATGGTTTTGAGTTTCAAAATCAGCGTAAAAAACTGAGTAAGTATGCCAAATTTCATTAAAATGGGTGCAGTGGTAACAAAATTATTTGGTTTTGAACGTATGTTTTGTTAGAATTTCAGTTGTCTAGGTCAGTTCCCAAGGATAAAAGTTCATGGAAACAACATGGAGTGACAAAATTAACTAATATTTCATCCAATTTGAGTACCCTTTAATTTTTATCCAATTTGATTCAATGGATAAATTGACTTGAAATTCAATTGAGAACCTTGGATCTATCGTAATAGCTTAATTATTTCGAGTTACAGACAGACAGGCGAATTATATAAGTTGATGATTGATGATGATGATGATTCGAAGTTTCTGTAAACTACATTTATTATTAATCTTAATACTGCATATAAAATGAATGTTTCTTTTTTTGTTTGTCCCGTATGCGTTCATATATCATTCATCAGATTGCGATGAAACTTTGGTGAGTTGTTGTACACACATCCGCGAAGGTTTCTGAATTAGTAGGACCATTTTACAATATCTGGTGCGCGAGTCGTTTCAACAAATGAGTGTATTTCCGGTTTCAACGTTTGCAGTTTCCTGTGCGACTCGCATTTGCAATGACCATCAACAAAGCACAGGGACAAACGCTACAAGTGTGTGGACTACATTTGGAAAATCCATGTTTCACACATGGACAGCTTTATGTGGCCTGCTCACGCGTCGGAAAACCTTCTGATTTATTCGTGTATGCACCAGACGGAAAAACAAAAAATATTGCGTATCCAAAAACACTTCATTAAACAGAATTAAAACACAAACACTTTCTTTCTTTGAGTGGCATTGCAACGCATGCCGGGTACAGCTAGTTATTATCATAAATGACACTGTCAAATCATTAATTGACATTTATTAAATTACATGTATTGTTAATAATTATTATTACGAATGACAGTTTCAAATAATCATCCAATTATTAGGCAAAAATTGTCCAGTTATTCGTAAATTTGTAAGCAGAATCGGAGAAATAACCAATCACAGTGCAGCGTTGGAACACGTCAGGCGTGACGTCACGCCCATGTTTAAACGTGGCATCTCCAATATTCGTCCCAATTCACCGCGACGGAGCGCGATTAGACAATTATTATCAGCGTATTGAGATTTTCTTTCCCACATAAATATAGTTTACATTGAAATGCATGAAGTTCATGCGTTCAAATTTATCAGAGAGTTTGTAAAACCTCGGTTTTTACATTTCGGCTGTGTCGCCGCTCTCTCAATAATCAACGAAGTAGGGAATAATAACGATGCACGTGCCCTCATTGTTGCCCAGACAGGATTATTGGCATTGGCTGTTGGACATTCGTTATTGTTATTGTTGAAACTAGTAAATCAATTTTTTATTTTCTTTTATTTTAACAAAAGTTGGCTTAGTCATTCAACTTATATGTGGGCTATTGCGGAAGTCATGGCTTTTAAAAAACGAGCTTAGAACATCTTTTTTAATCTTAAGTTTTTCAAAAATTTCAGAATATTTCAAAAATGGGACATTTGTTTTACTTCCGTTAATATTGCCTCAATTTCGACGAACCTATTCTTTTAGGGCAGCAGGTTGCCATTATGTTTCATAATGAGAAACCGCAGCACTGGCTACTACGAAAGTGGTATTTCGTATTTTTTTTTTTATTTTAACAATATTATATTATTATAAGCCGATATTCAAATTAAATATGGGCTGTTGTGGATAAGATAAGATAAGGATGATAAAGGATCGGCAATTGCCGTTATGCCACTTAGATTGAGCTGTTGTGGAAGTCAGGGCTTCTAAAAAAATTAGCTTAGAACATCGTTTTCAATCTTGTGTTTTCCAAAAAGGTTGAATTTGTTTTACTTCCGTGAATATTTCACGGGTCGCAACTAGTTCATTATGAAAACATCCCCAGATGTAAACTGAATTAAGAAAAGTTATTAAATTTCTTGTAGAGTTAATACCGAAGTTTAGATTAATATGTAGAAACGAACTTGTTCAATATCTGATATCTTTATATTTCAGCATTGAACCAACTTAACAGATATTTGATAGCATATGATGGATTAAGGAAATACATGATAAATAAATACTTTTTGTAATGATATATAGTCAGGTTTTATCTGACTCGTCATTACTAACCTGTGTTCAAAAATCTCCCTCTTTCATAGGGCTTTTTTTTTTTTTTTTTTTCCTTTTAAAATCAGTCATTTTCACTTAAACCTAACAAAAAACAACATCCAATGCTTAAAACAAAATTGAAGGATTGACCAGAGGACTATTGAACTACGTTTTACCTTGTGAAACAAAGAGTGGAAGATGATGTAAACTTAACTATCAAGACATCACATATTCACCAACCTAAAAAAAAAAAAAAAAAAAAAAGCAAAATTAATATCGTAATTACATAATTTGCTATTTATATTAGATACTCTTGAATTTACATTACAAATAACTTTCTTATGACAATAGTTTTACTTTGAATTTATTTAAAAATTCTTTTCTCTAATATCAAAATTTCAATTTTAATTTTGTAATATTGGAACGCAAAGTAGTTCATTGAATTCTTCTTTAAATAAACACAGAAAGTTAGTTTGTGTGATGAATATCAATGTAAGTTATGAAAAAAAAAGTATTCTCCGATGGCTAATGCGTTATCACAGCAATAGAGCCACAAAGAAATCTTTCTTAAGTGTTCCACTGTAGAGGTTTATTAAACTACTCGACACACAATAAGCTCTTTATGCTTCTATCACTGATTCGTTCCACGTTGTCTGTATTATGCCTAAGTGGATCCACTTGAAGCAAAGCAATACATTTTGCCTATTTAAGATGCAACATCAATTACCATTGCTGATTAATTTTTGTCATTCATAAAAACAACAGTGATACGTTATTAGGAGATAAAAATATCGTTAGATACTCACAAAATGACTTACCTTTTGAGGACTTACGATATTCTTGGTTAACGCTAATTTTTCCAGTTTTTATTTATTTATTTATTTATTTATTTATTTATTTATTTATTTATTTATTTATT
>JAFIDM010012231.1:78201863-78237536 GCA_023159025.1 Thereuonema tuberculata
ATTTATTTATTTATTTATTTATTTATTTATTTATTTATTTATTTATTACTGTATAATTTCGGTTATTTACTTTTATGATTATATTATGTGAAGCAGTCAATTAACTAAGGCGGAAATAACTTATTATCTATATTCTTTTTATTATTTGAAATACATAATTCTATTATATAAAACGTTATTTCGTCTGTCATTGTCATAAGACTTTACGTTTTTCCAATTTTGTGACCAAACTATAGAAGAGATTGGTCATGTAAATGATAAAATGTAGAGCTTTTTAAAACAAACAAAATGCTATAAAAATCTTTCGAAAAAAATTTTTGGTTTCCAAGATGGCTCCTTTTAAAAGGGTCAAATTTTTACTTTTTCTCAATTTAAACGAAAGTATAAAAGTTGGAAGAGAACATTATATTGAGAAAATGTTGGTATTTGAAAGTTCTATCGAACGGTATATCAGTCATTAACAAACGTTTCTGCGTTTGGAAGCTACATGCAAAAATGAAGTGTTTTTGCGGCAACCCCCCGTGTGAGTGCCAACGTGCAATACAACTGAGTTAAGCGGAGAAGCCCACAACGAGCTGGGAAGTCGTGTATTAGATCTCCACATTAATTTGCTAAATAAATAGAGTTGTTTTTTTTTTATTTTTTTATTTTAATGCTATACATGCAAGAGTTCGGGAACGAAGCGACGGTACCCGTCTAGTTTAAGATATAATCCTTCAAGGTGACAACAGCTGTCATTGTTTGCAGACTACAAATTTTACTGATACTATGCAGAGACTCAGTTGTTTTGTCAGATTATATAATGTTTTTGAGCTAACTGGTTACAGAAGGGATAAAACTACGAAGTTTAGTCTGTAGTAATTTACGCAGTTTATTATATGTAAAAGTGAAGTTTCTTTTAAGGTGTTTTCTATAAATATTTAGTTTTGAGAATCTAGATGAGTAAGATTAGCATCCAAATTCTTAAAGGAAATTAATGATTAATCCTATACCATAATCTTCTGTAAAAATTTAATCTTTCTGTGCGAAAGACTTCTTCTGGACATTAATGAAATATAAACGGAAAATAAAGGAGTGTTTAATTTTTACAGAAGATTGTGGTGTAAGCATTTGATATTTCAGTTGGTATTATAATGATTAAGCAATTTATTGATCTTAATTCACAATTATTTGATACATAACAGATACACAAATCATGCAGATTGCTTTTCCTATTGTGATTGTTTATTAATGTTGTGGCTTCAGTTAGGCTAATATTCTCCTATCCCCAGGATTCTTATTTTTTTCATACGTACTATTATTATTATTTAATTCAGTCGCCCCAATTACCCAAATTAAAAATTACCCAAATTAAAAAAAAAAACCCAAATTTTGGTTGTTTTTTTTTAGGGATTTTGTTTTTGTTGTAATTTTGTCATTTCGATCTCTTTCTTCATTTTTAATGCATCAACAATTGATTGATAGCCTTCATAAAATATGAACAGAACTTGATGATTAAAGCCGAATAACAGAATATTTGGTTTTTATTTCTTTGCTAGCAGTTACTTCGTTGATATGTCGTGTGCGTCGGATGAATACATTTTATCATTTGAGCACGAATTTCTTCATTTTGCTTAAGAAACTCTCCATGAATTTTGATGGGTCTTTAAGTGTTAATGTATGCAAATTTTATAGCCTCGAGACAGTCATGGTTCTTTTAAGCTAACAGAAACATCTAAAAAATTCTACAATGTTATTATTTCATTGTATAAAGCAGTTCCCATCAGCTGCTATAGAAACCTATCCAATAAAAGCAGTATACACTACGTAGTCGATTATTTTAATTCCAAGAGTATAACAATTTTGAAGTAATCAAAGAATGCTATTCTTTCTTAGATTATTTTAAAACAAGTTTTAGTTAAAGATGAAGTAATAGGGAAAAGCGAAGTAGAAAGTTCTAGTCCAGTGTCCAAATGACTCGTAACCGAAACGTATAATATTTTACATCGACATGCATTAAACAAAAGTAAATAAATAAATAAAACCTTCAAAGGCAATAATAAAAGAAGGGGGGGGGGGAGAATCAATTCTTAGAAAACCAACTAAAATAATTGATAAGTATATTTTAATAAATAAATGTAACTAAGAATAAAAATTAGTTCGAAAATATAAAACAAGTAACAAAAATTTTGTGCTAAAGCGTAAAATTAAGGGCGACCCATTAAAACCTAAACTACATCTAAGGAGCGTTAGTGGGTTATCCGCCGCGCAACGACAGTCGACTGTCCATCGGAAAAGGGTGAAGTTTGGGAATTTTTTTCCTGGGCAACTACTGACTTGATCGACTTAAAATTTGGATATGATTTACAAGTAGTTTAGAGAGTCTACTATACAATGAATATTTTTATTTTGCCTATACTTGTAGAGTAGACACTAAACTAAAGCATATCTAAATTTCAAGTCAATCGGGAAATTTTCAAACTTCCAAGCGGGAACCAAACAGGCAACTCAAACAGTCCGCATTTTTCCGGATAGGCAAAAAATAAATACCGCATTCCTACGGTATTTCGACCCCTGAACACGATGGTGAAATCCGTTTGCCGATCCGACCGTTCGTTCTGGAGTTGTTAGGGGAGGACAGACACGGATGGACGGACGTACAGGACAAACGCAATAGCTCCCAATTGGGTCGCTAACAAGCAAATAAATTATTAAAATGTAAATTAAACTTAATGTTTTTCTCCAGATTAATGTAAAAGTCTTGCAATGTTTGGATTGCTTATCCATCTTCATGAAAGGTTGAAACAAAAATTTTGGATTATTCATTATTTTTATTTAGTTTAATTTATTGTTTTCTAACTAAATAATTTATATAACGCTTTTGTTTGAAAGATCTAAAATAAATAATAACCAGTTTTATATAATTTCGAACATCATTCATATCTTTAAAAATCTAAAAAAAAAAAAATCCTTCAAGGGTTGTTATAGTTAGTCGTAAATTTGTGTACACCATTGTTAGATAGCTAATAACGCCATTAGTAGATGTTTTCTTCATTAGATCAACGTAACAATGAATTTTAATTAAAAACTATTTATCATTGGGGCAACCTAATAGAAAAAAAGAAACGTCAATTGTTATTCAATTTAAGAATACAGAAATTTGAGACGGACTGCAGTTCCACAGTTAGTTAGTTAAAATCTTAGCAGTTACTTAGGTTTGAATGCAAAACACCTTCAGATGTGAATTTTACATCCCAGACTTCATGCTATAGTATATAACTGATAAATTCTCTTTTAATAATTCAGGTAATAATTGCGGGATTTGATTGTAACGTATCATGGTTGTTAATAATAAATACTATAAATACTTATTTCTTTACTAATGTTTTTCCTACGAAAGTTTTAGCGAATTTAATATTTTCAACTAAGCATTGGCTAAACCTAAATTTATGAAGAGAGAGCGCATGCGCGTAAAACTCAATCATTTGATCGTATCAAACAATTAATCTAAACATAGCTTTGCGTCTCTATAAAACCATTAATTCAGAAGCACTTCTGTATTCAGAACAAACATCAGCATTCCTCTGCTCGCTTTCCCCAACTGAAAAGGTCATTTCCTTAAGCTAAATAGAATTCATGATTATTTCAGGTTTTGCTACAGATTTTTTTTCCCTTTCATTTTTAATTGAAGATTAGTTCTGATGGTGTAATTTCTATATTTTTCTTGTAATGTAACTTAGGTCGATGTTCAAAAAGTCACGAATGTCGTATTAATAATGTAGTAACAACAATTTCAATGAATTTTTCATTGCGTTTCCCGGATACAGCTATTAGCAAGCGAGACCAGAACTTGTAATGATCAACATTTAAAACTGTAGGCGTTCTTTGTAAAGCTTTTTTTTAAAATTATAACTTAATATTCCTCAGGAGGATAAGTTCATAAATTTGTTTCCGGTTCAAAGTAATTCATGTTAATAAATCCAAAAAACCTTTTCTGCTGCGAACATGAACAATACTCATGGAACAAGTAAACAGTGCCATAAATCAGCTTTAACATGAGACAGCATCGTCTCCGGTGTTAGCAATGGTAGGAAGACCTCATCACCGTGCCCGAACTGCATTCACAACATGTTTAAAGTTGAAAGGCAGGAATACAAGGGGGCCAATCGAAGGAATCTACTTTGATGAGAGGGAATACGAAGGGAATCGGCCGAGCGAATAATTGAAATGCCTGCTGGCAGCAGCCACGTCGATCTGGCTGGCTGATGAGAGCGCAAGGGTGAACAGGCTTCGTTCGGGTACATTACGGAGATTTACGGGTCTTTCCCCCCCTACTGACTGAGAACTACTTGTCACCCATTTGTCAATGTCGTCTGCTTTGCAATCGCGTCAGTTGTTGGCACTTTACCACAGGTAAAAGTAATTTGGCGAAAAGAATGAAAAATTCCCTAAATAGTAAAAACTAATTTGACACAACGGCAGTTAAAAATTACATAAAAAAAATATGACAAATACAAGATTTTTTTTTTTTCCTTTTTTTCCCGCTTTTTGGTTCCTGTCCAGAAAGTTGAATCATATGAGAACAATTTTAGCCTGAGTGAAATCAAATGGGGATAGTCCCAACATTTCTAGAGATTTCGCTTGAGTGATGAAGATTCGCAAGAGGTTCAATAAGAGTATTAAGAATCCTCAAAAAAACAAAGTGATACTAAATACAGAAATTCTGATATTTTGGTATTCAGCAGAAATGAAATGAAGCTATTCTAATACATCTACTTACATTAAACAGATGAAATTAACATGAGTATTAATTTTAATGTGTATGTATTTTGCATTAACAGAAACACCCTTTTTAATGCCTCACAGAATCAAAATCTCCATATTGTTTTTTTTAACCACTTCGTCTCATTCATCCCTTTATACTGTGACGTCTTCTTCTTCATCTCCTCTTATTTCTATGTCAATGTTAATATTCTAAGTAACAGCCAAAAGCCGACATTAAACTATTTTTTTATTACCTTTCTTTTTTGAAGCTTTCTTTTAACAGAAATAGTCTTTTGTTCTCACTTTATAAATTCCTTGCTTAGGTAGTCAAATTTGAATTTTTAGACTATTGACGAGAATTAACTAGCTGGAAACAACTTGCTACTCATTACATTCATTTCATTTTCCCTAAAATTCAAAATGAAAAGATGAGGAACTATTTCATTCCAAATTAAAAGAAGAAATTGGAAAATTTTAAAAGCCACATTTCGCTTCACTATGTAGTGTCTGAAACACATTTAAATATGTTATGTACATTTTATTCGACTTCGTTCAAAACTTTATTTTTAAAAAACGATTATTCAAATTGTAATTTGTATCAGTGATGCTATCTAAATATATCCGAATATACAATTGGGACGTATTTGCATTATACTGTAAATAGTAAAGAAAAGAGATCATTAGCAGTATTTCATTTACGGCAATTTAAATAAAAACAAGGTAGGGATAGCAATTAGTAAACCAATCACAATGTTTCGCAACGTCTTCTGATATGTCTATGAAAATATAATTGAGGTTGCCTTAATTTCCTTATTATTATAAATGTGATTGTTACGAAAACAAAACGCGCAATTATTGCGATTCTTGTAGAGCTGTATTATAAATGTGATTGTTGCTAATGATACTTGAGATTGTTGGAATTGTTGTAGAGCTGTACTATAAATGTGATTGTTGTGATTGTTGCTAGTGATATTTTAATGATACTTGTTCACAGACAGACAAAACGGGAATATATTTATGTCTTCTGATACTTGTATCAGAAGACTAACAAGAGCTCTTTTTCGAGTAAATAATAAAGAGGTTAAAAACCAAAAACAAACCAAATTTACTGTGAAATTGATATAAATAATTCCTATTCCATCTTTGTAACTACATAAAAAGAATTAACGAAATGTAAGCAAATAGAAAAAGCCTAATATATTCTTATTAATATTAAGAATTAAAAAAAAGGCATATTCTGTCAGTAATTCCCGTGAGAATCCTCATAAAGCACTAAGGATCATCTTATTTATTTATTTATTTTATTTCACTGATCTTATTTTTAATTTGGGATGAAGCATTTGGCCTTACCAAACGAGATGGGGTTTCGTAAGGGTCATGAAACCTCACGCCTCACTGTATTCCATCTGAAAATGGAAGAAATTTAGCATGCAATCCCACCCCATCCGAAAAAAAAGGACATAAGTTGTTTTTTGGGTGAATGGTTGAGACCATCAAACTCCTCCCATTCCAAATTCCTGGGCACGTCTCTGGGATTAAGTGTAGTAACTGAGTTAATAAAACGAAATACGAAGACAGAGGGGATAAAAGGCAATTACGAAATCTGATTCTTACGCCTATCAGCAGATATTACAATAGATTTCTCAGCTAGGATTCCATGGCTTTTAGGATTCCAAAAACAATTATTTTGTTTTTGTTTTTTTTGTATTACTGGAATCTTTATAATTACAGCTTAATCTGTCTAAACCAGTGAAATTAAGGATGACGTAATAAAAAAATCTGAAATAATAAGTTTTTTTAATTTTGTTCTTTTGAAAGGAAGTGAACACAATTTGTGAACACAATTTCTTCCTTCTGTTCCTTCTAATCAGAAAAATTATCGTTGTGTCGTTCCAGGATGTTCAAATCCACTAAATCCAGGATATAAACACTAGACATTTACGGCGATGGCAACATTGATATCCACAGGAGGAAACAATTCCAATAAAGATCTTCGTCTATAATTCCAAGGGACATGCAGAGGCAGAGAGAGTTAAAAATAAAATGAAGTCTTATTGAGGTTCAGCACAAGTTATGCTACAATCCATTTAAAATGTCTTTTACCATTTTTTACCATTTAAAATGTCTCAGACCATTGCGCTAATATTCGAATGCAGATATTGACGAATGCTTTCTTTCTATTAGGTTACCACTCTAATGAATGATTCGTTCAAAACAATAAAAATAATCATGCATCTTTGTTAATCAAAGATCTAAAAAAATCTGAGCTGGACTATGTCTGTTCAGTGTTCGATTTATTAGATTTATAATATAAATAATTAGAATTTTAGTAATATTGGTAATTTTATTTATTTAAAATTCATTATTAACAAAAGAAAATCTTTACATCTACCACATACAACAATAATTTCAAAAAACGGTGAAAACTCGATTAACAGTCATCGTCGGGGACCGGATGCTACAGAAAAATCTACCAAGGTGCTGAAAGAATTTAAAGCCTTACAATGTTGAGGGTTTTTTTGTTTTTTTTGTTTTGTTTATTTTTTTTTTTATAAAGTCGTGAAAATAAGCTAAACGAAAATTCTTCGTTGATTTATAAATTCCAGAGAAATTATAAAACCTACTCAATATAAGAAGAATTAATTTTTCTTTTTGCTGAAGATTCTTTGAGTTGCTCAAATACATTTAATTTTAATCACATCAAAACATGGACACGAGAGTTAGTGACAAAAGATGAATATGCATTGTTTTGAAATCAATAGGAATTCATTGTTTCCAGTTGCTCTGCTTTTTTATGGAAATTTTTGTCACCTTATGCGATAATTTCTGAAGAAGCCAAACGGATTTTTTTTTTTTTTTTTTCAAATACAAAAACTGTTTCATTTTTTGCCCATAAATATACATTCCAGCTTTCAAGCACCGATTCACCGATTTAAAAATTATTACATGAAACACAAACACACAGATTAACTTATTTTCTGAACTTACCTCGGAAAGTAGACTAAAAATTGACTGACGAGCCAAATACTTGAGGAAAAAAAAAAAACGATACTCTTTGGGTGGTCAATGAAACAGGAAATTCAATTACTTTAAATACATTCGTTATCCGACTGCGTCAACTGTCCAGAATAACATTTGTACTTAACAAGATTCAATGATAGATTTAAAAGATATAAATGTCCGAATGTCACGATTCGAAACCTTTAAAAAACTCAGAAAAGAAAACATTTTGAAAACTCGGTGACTTTTGTCTTGTGTTCAGGCACTTATTCCAGGAGGAAAAGACTTTATTACATCTATTTTTCTTGTTTTATTATTGTGTGATCTTCTGCTTTATTGTCTCCAGCTGCTGGGCATTAATCTGCCATGTACAAACACTTCCGCAAGAATTATGGGAGAATCGGGAAAGATGATGACAAACGGACAGCAGTCGGATAAAAAGACGACGCCATTCATCTCCCGAAACCCATGGGAAAACAATTCTCTTCACGCAAAATGACTTGGGTAAATATAAAGTATCCTGCTGCTGAGAGTAATTAAAACCAGCTTCAGAAATAAAGAAATACAAAAGATTTGTGAAGCTTGTCCGCTGAGTGGTAATAGATAAATTACTCGTAGTCTATTATACGGTTCATTACACAAATAAAAACAGATGAAAGCACTAGATGGTGGGAAGGGAGGGGATTTG
Source organism: Thereuonema tuberculata (assembly GCA_023159025.1). Classification (NCBI taxonomy): domain Eukaryota; kingdom Metazoa; phylum Arthropoda; class Chilopoda; order Scutigeromorpha; family Scutigeridae; genus Thereuonema; species Thereuonema tuberculata. The sequence goes on from JAFIDM010012231.1 coordinate 78,210,295, forward strand.
CAAGGTTTTAGGGGAAACTGCCATTGTAATACTTACTTTTTTTTTATCCGTTTCATTTGGAGCGGAACCGAGAAAATGTTCAGAAATACTGGTGAAAAAATTCATTCTTAGTCTGTACGTAAATGAATTTTTGTTTATTACTTGATCGTTCTTAGGTTTGCATCGCTTGACAAAGAACAGTTTCTTACATTCCTACTTAAGTTGCAGAGTTTTGAAAAACGTAGTTATTACAGTATCAAAAAGTTTTCTTTAATCGTTCCGTAGCGTGATTTCGGACATTAGCAATTCACTGCCGAAATTCCTTATTTCATTTCATCTTTTTTTTTATTTTATTATTGACATCTGAAAAGGACTGTTTTTAGTCTGTTTTCCTAAGACAATAAAGCTTATCAATTCACTCAGTCTGTGTGTATGAATGTATTCCAGAAATAACCTTTGAACAGCGGATATTTCCTTGAAATTTCGCATGCATATTTATGGTCAAGAGACTTTCGTACTGAAAAGTCCAAAATACTGTTTGGGCTCTTGTTGAGAAAGCCAGATTGAAGATCCGAAGATTACCATAGAAAAGGTACCATATGATTCGAACCGGAGCAATGTTGTCATACAATTTGCATTCATTCTTTCAATAAACCAATAATTTCCATCTGTTTTGGATGTGATTAAAATGAATTAGATTTTGACAACATCAGTAAGTAATACGAATTTAAATAAAAAAAAAATTTCAGAAAATGGAAAATTAGAGCTATTATAATTTTAAAATAAACGGATACTTTTCTTGTTCTGTTTTGAAGAGTTTAAAAAAAAACAAAACAAAAACAAAGGAAAATTAAACAAAACGAACATTTCAGGAAAGCAGGCTTCAAGTTTTTCCAGAATTTTCAGAAATAGTAGATTCAGAAAAAATACGTAGCAGGACTACTCAAACAAAATCTTTCACCAAAATCTTTTATAAGTAAAACACAATTTCACTACTTACACATCCCGTATATTACATTGTTCTACAGATCACATTTAAACGATCATGAAGTAAAGAAATCTTCAGATATTTCTTCGATTTTTTTTTTTCTCCACTTATCGAACAGTTTTCCTTATCAGAGAAGTTTGAGCGTTCGATGACAATTCTTACTCAAATAACAATCAGTAAGAAAACATTTTTTTATTGTACAATACGAAAAGCACAAAAGGAAATCGTGATTAATTATAATTAATAAAGCTTCAGATTAGTATAGATTAGATTAGGGTTTCTTTTTTCCTTCTTAATCTAGACTAGTCCTTTCGAACCTTTACGCTTCATTGCACACTTTCATATTTGTAGAAATTCTAAGACACATCAAACTTTTCTTTGCTTTTAATGTTGTAACAGAATCATAAGAAAACATCTGAAATGAATTAAACAGCCTGTTTTAAAAAAAATACCCTGGAATATTTCTTGGGATGTAATTAACATGAAACAGAATGTTCTTCAATTGTGATTGTGCAGATTATTCGATGTCGAGAATTTAGTCTGTATTAGAGACTTGGCTAACTACGAGGATTATATATGAACTCTTAGGATTTTCTTGCGCTTATAGGGACCTCAGACAGACAAAGCAGACCGTGTGAAAACGGCCTTACCTAAAACTAGCCTCGACACTATTCTTTCTAGAGCCTCACAGAAACTAAAACCGCCACTGGATTAGATTATAAAATAACTATTATATAAAACCTGTTAAATCGAATATTTATTGTAATCTTCCTTTTTTATTAGAAGCAAATTTTCTAAGAAATTTCAAAGAGTTTATCTATTTTATTTTATTTTTTCATAAAAGAACTATTTGAGATCTAGAGTTCTTTTTTCTAAGTTCTTCCCAATGAAAGTTTCTGTATTTTTGTAGTTTCAAAAAATGCATATATGGAACCTGCGGTTTTCCCTTCAGAGAAATCATAAAAGATCGTTTTGCCGTTATTTACCTTTTTTTTTCTTGAACTAGAACGTTAATAACTTCGTTCTTCTAGGAACTAGAGCTGGAACTCGTTCTTGCAGGAACTTGAGTTCGAACTCGTTGCTTCTTTTTAATGGAGCACTGATACTGTCCGAATACTTCATATTAGCTTACTTTTGCTGTAACATGAATTCCTGAAAGATTTTTTTATTACATAACTATTTGGAAATGAGTGTTGAAGCAAACCATTATCCTTTTCTGTTTATTTGTTTTTCGGGAATTTGCGATAAAAAAATAATAATAATAATAATAATAATAAAAAGTCGAATTTCATACCTACAGAAAGGGCGTCCCACTAAATTAAAAAGATACTATTCTAAAGGAATTATTCATTTATTTTGGTAATTAAGAACGAATCAAACAATGAGCAGAAGAAGATAAGGTCAGTCGTAGTCATTAAAAAGAACTGAGTACAGTCAACAAAGGCTTGTCTCAAAGCATACCAGCCTTAGGTTTAATTGAAATTATTACTAGTTACGAAACGACATGGTTCTCTCATCAAGTGCCTCTTTGTTTGCGACCTAAACTAACGCTAAATAAGTACACGTTTCTCAACTGAAATTAGGGGGTTTACAAGAGAATCAGACGTCTAGTACTGAATCCAAATAAGTTTAAATTTAATAAAAGCATTTTTAAAATTGGTTAACATGAGATTATCCATTTACGTAATATTTAACAACAAAAGTTTAATTCTCGCAAGTAAATGATGATAATCGATATTTAGAATGAAACTTAGAAATATCTGCCTTCAAAAGGTAGGCGATAGAAAAATTGAAAGGTTACTGTAGTTAAGGCTAAAATATAATTGACGTTTATGAAGCGTTAAAGGAGGCTTAAGACACCTCTGTATTAATATAGATTTTCGATTTCCTCTGAACCCAACTCTTATTAATAAGAATACAATTCAATAAAATTTTATTTATCATTAGAATTTCAACTTCATAGGATAAGTAGTTTTTGAATTATTATAATTATTGCATTTAAATATAAACAATAACACACACACACACACACGTGAATATATATATATATATTCACAGCTCCATACTTATTCGTCCGATATGTAGCAAAATGAGATGGGTTATCTTTACAATAATACAAACAATCTCTATAATTTCAGCTTCCTGTGATTTTTGAGTCATTACAGATGAACATTAGTATTCAGACATAAAAAAAAATAGAATGCAATATTTTATAAAATCTTATTAAAGGCTTAAATTCGAAGCCAAACTTAAGTACTCTTAGGTAGCATTTAATGGTGTAATACTTACCACTTTTAAGTAATTAGTCTAAAGAAAAGACTTTCTAGCACGTAATTCTTATCGTAATGACTTATCCAATACGTACAATTCTTATAGCTAAATATATAAAGAAATAAAAGAAATTACTAAGATCTCTACCTCAGTCTCATGTCCTTCTTTCTTTATTTAGTTTTAGTAAATGTAAACAGTTGGATAAAATTTACTACGAATTACATTGTTGCATCCCAGAGATCGTCGGTTTTGATCTTTCTCGCTGCTATCTATGGATAATAACAACTAAATGTTATTGAGAAATAGCCTTTTTGTATATCAACTCAAATTTCAGAACTACTATATGTATCAGTGCTACAGTGGATGTCCAAGGAAGCAAAGAAAATCATCCAACAAGATGCATTGAACCAAAGTGACTGATTGAATGATAACTTAAATGCAACTATCTTTTCTGAACTATTAACATTTATCATCACGTGCACAAACTGCACATCCACAGACGGGGGCTTAATCAGGTGGAATTCCATATGAAAGTGAATGTTCCGAAAAACTATTTGTCTCTTTATCGTATTTACCGTTATTCATTGTAAGTTGTTGAAAGTTTAACTGCATTTTTTACTTCAATATACTCTTTAAAACAGTTCTTATATATTCTTATAAATTTAAAACAGTTCTTAATTGTTACAGATAATTGACTAACGGACCCAGTAGTCTAGTGGTACATAGGTAGTGGACTGCGGACTGGACGAGCCGTGTTCAATTCCCAGAGGAGGTAGGGGATGTTTTCTTTGGTGTTGTTCCTCAAAATAGATCCTAGGGATCACCCAGCCCTCTGTAAAATGGCCACCGGGTTTCTTTTACGGGTTAAAGGGAGGGGGGGGCGAACTGATTCATCCCGATGGTCGAGAATCGTCAGAGCCTATACCTCCAGTGCATCGAAGGAGGCTGCACGGTCTGTCACATTGGATCCTTTAACTTTTAACGTTTTTCATTTTAAATAATGGCAGTTAATTTCAACTGCAAAAAATGCATAGTATGTTATTGTTCGGTTTACTTATGTTTAAGGTAAAGAATATTATTTTGAAGCTTCTTATAGTTAGTCTACCGATTTTCCACTATTTCTCAATAATTTTAATAATTAATTTTACTATTATTCTTTTATTGTTCCTGTGATGTCCAGAATCGGAATTCGGGTATTTTCCGTATCAAAATACGACCGATTACTTCCCGAAATTTAGAGCCATAAAATCACTGCCACGAAGCTTCCATTTTAGGTATCCCATGAAGTACTTTTGCTCTCTCCGGAGAAAATCAAATTATTTCCTTCCTTTAAACTTTCTTTAAATCTTTTTCCAAATACAAATCTAACATCTACAATAAAATAAAATTTATATTTTAATGTGCATTAACTTAACCAAACTAACTATCTCACTACCCTGACGAAAGAAATGGACACTTCTTATTGTTATGTTTGGACTGGATCTCATAACTTACGAATTACAAGAGTACAGAAAATTCTCGTGACTGAGCTTAAAACGTAAATCGACAGAAGGATGTCATTTTCAATTACACTTTATCTTGATATTCAGACATAAAACTAATCATTCTCAAATATACTAGCGGAGTTTTGCTGAATCTTATATCATAAATAACGTAGACTCTAAAAAAAGTGATTAAAAACTAATAAGAACGAATTACATTCTATGATGGGTCATAATCTTAGGATGGGAAAAGGTGTAACAATACTTTGAGATTAGATGAGATGAAGACTTTGTTTCATAGAAAAGACGAATTAAGATAGCAATCGATGAGTGTGGGCAACAAATGACGACGCCCTAATCATAATCATCGTTTTCTTTTCGTGGGAGGTAGAGGAGTTGGCGTCTGAGCGCCTCCTGGGTGAAGAGGCGGAAATTAGTAAAGCAATGCCATGTTAAAAAAAAAAGCATCTGTCTAATGACTTCCCTCTAACAGAAGAAAAAGAAAAATGAAGAAAAAGAAGAAAAAAAAGTTAAAGAAAGCAAAGACAGTCAATGAGAAAAGATTTAGAAAAAAGAAAAAAAGTATTTATAGCATTAATCTGAGACTTCGTTCAGTGGGTGCAAGCTATAATTACGTTTGTATGATTAATCATCTCCATTTTTCAAATATCTATTGATGATTTTAGAGTTTCATATCATAATCTTTTTTAATGATATAAATTATAATAAAATTATATGTAATATAAAGAAGATTAACACCCAAATTGCTTTAGATAAAAAAAAAGTAAAAAAAAATAAAAAATAAAATGTAATTATTATTAAACAAATATAACATTCTACTACTAATTAATGAATATTTATTAATAAGCTTGTTACAATTTTGTTGAAAATTATAAAGATTTGAAAATTTCTCATTATTTCTGTTAGGGAAATTACTTTTGTAATTGGGGTACCATAATTTTCTATTTTATTATTACTGTCTCCGCAAGAACCCCTCTAAATGCACCGGGTCAAGGAATGTTGGTTGTCAGGGCGGAATTGAATTTTTTTTTTTTTTGCTTGAAGTTACAAAAGGACGAGTGAGGAAAAAAAAAAAAAATCTTAATAGTATGGAATTATTATTATTATTATTATTATTATTATTATTATTGACTCAGTCTTCTAGTATTGTACAATCACAATGTCAATGTCTGCTTATTCATATGAAGACGAGGTTCTTAAAGAATCGCACAGTGCTGTATCATACACACAATGGCAAAATTTTAGACATGTAACTGGGTTTCATTATGTGAGTTACATGAGGGAGCCCATCACCAAATTTCGTATGGGGGTCCTCACTACATTGTGTATGTTTTGGTGTAGGGGAGTGGGTTACCAAATGGTAACTATTTCAACAGGGTTTCTAGATTTTAAGTTCATATCTTTTAATTGTAACGGATAGCGAGAAAAAAAAAAAAGGATCACACTCAAAATTTTTAGAATGCGATTTCTAAGTCGAAATATCCAACTGCATAAGACTTGTTTAAGATTTCTTACCTAACCTGTATCTCTTCACGTGAAATCGCCAAAGAAAATGCAATTTCAAAAGCCAGCACTGAATTTAGTTTTTTTTTTTACTGTTATTTACTAGTAAATACAGTCGTGATTACATTACGTTAAGACACTTCGCATTTGAAATGCTTAATCTAATGTGATTGGAGAAAACTTTTGGGCAAGGGACTGGAACAAAAAAATGCGAAAATCACCTTTAGTGAATGTTTTGACTGTGTTAACCCGTCCACCCGTACAGCACGAACAACTTGACTGGACGGAATTCACAAACTTAAAGTATTACAAGGTCAATGAAATTGAACGATCAAATCTAAATTCCTTAGAGATTGAATGAAAATTAAGGGTAAAAAGTTTAATTTTTCAATAAATCTTTCAATCCAGTTTAACTAATACTACAACAACGAAATGCATAGCAACAGAAGATTACAAAACCGTAAATGTTAGGGTTTACCTTCATATGTTCTTGTATTTAGACTTCAGCTACCTCTAACGATTAAATATTTACTATTTTTAGTTAAAAATAAACAAAACAACTTTAATAGCAAGTAAGTTTCCTTGTTAGAAAAATCCAATCAATTAATAATAAAATAAAAATAAAAAAGAGAATAATAAAATAAAAATTATCGTTAATAATATTCATACAAAGTATCATTCAGAGAGCTATAGTTTTGATAAAACAGTTATAAAAAATATTTTTTAAAAAAAATAACAAAAAATATGCATAAAATCCTCCTAACATAAATAGGCAAAGCCATGATAATTTTTTTTTTTAATATGGCTAAAATTTTGAATTATATATTCTATATATAAAGAAAAGTAATAAGTGACAAATGAATAGGCCTATCTATAATATTTTTCTTTTCAGTAAGAAATGCGCAATCAAGTCCTTAAATAATAATAATGATTTTATTGCGCATTTGTAATATTAATATTAAATTTGTTTAATAGTTTTTCTAACTAGTTATTCCCCATTTAAATCAAATGCAAAATAAATGACATTCTATCATGCTTTCCTGATATTAAATATTAATCTTTATAGAAAGTTTAAAATCGTTACATAATAACTACATTTTAAATTAATAGCAAAATAGGCCCTGAAGTTACTTTCTGAAAGACCCTATTCCAATTTTATCTCGTTCCCTTTCATTCTCTCTGTAGTCCTCAGTAGACGAACTGTAGCAATACTGCCAGTGGAAATAAAATTTACTAGCGACATAATTGAGGGAAACAAGTCCGTTGCCTCTCCTCTAATTTCACTTCCGCAAGTCTATCAATTGACACTGCAAAAACGAAAAAGCGAATTTGTGCGACACCGTCAAGAAAAAGCAAGGATTCACATCTTCAAAAACAACACGAAATCGAAACTCTCCCCTCAGAATAAACAAACTAATAAAAAACGCTGAGGGGATTAGTAAGAAACTCGACCGCAAACGATGAATAAACAAACAAACATTAATAGGCTTAGTATTTTGGGTAACTGGACCCTACAGTATAGGTTTAACATCAAAATAGATTCGTCTAAGAAAAGACTTTTCTTTTTTTTTTGTTTCTTGGAAAAAAAATATGGACAGTAAATCATCATGCTAATAATAAAACCTCTTTCTGTTGTCGTCACCAAGTATTGTCTTCTTGCAAGCAGTTCAAATATTTGTTTCAGTTCAATTTGTTACAAGTTCTCGAATAAAATAATGAGCAACATGAATCCTTATCTTTTCCATTTTCTATCTTTTTAACTACATTCTCTTTGACAGAATTTTCTTCACTCTTTATATTTTATTTTTCAGTCTTTCTGACTATCGCCTCTTTTCTTTTTCTCTCTTTCTCCAGAAATCAATTTTACTGATATCTTTTCCTTGAATATGAAATATCAATGAAGAAATATCCATTAGCATTTTGTTTGCTTTTATTTTTTGTATCACAGTACCCTCTCCAAATCAACAACAAAAGTTCATATTACATCACTTCTATTCGTGTTTTTGTAATGTACTATTTCCTCCGTGAATAAATAAGAATACTAATTTCGCAAATCAAATAAATCACCTTTCTAACTCTTTCTAACTTAACTTAATAACTTCAATTCCGAAGGAAAATGTACAGTCGTCGAACTGTGCCTATAAAACGACCAAGTAAATAAATATTCCGAGGTTCCCGTCAGGCATAACCCAAATAATAAAGCAGGATCATAAAAGTACTGAAATATAAAAAAATAAAATTTAAAAAAAAAAAAAAAAAAAAAAAAAAAAGACACTAGGAAAACCATCGGATTTAAAATATAAACAAATATAATTTATTAAAACTTGTCAAAGGCAAAAATTTACAATTATTTACACTTCCCACCAGTTCAAACGACTTGCCCTAGGCAATTAGCTATTGCTTATAGAGCCTTTAAAAAAAAAAGAAAACAAACCAACCACCATATAACCCTTTTCTACTCTCAACTACCTCAAAACTGTACTTTATACTTCCCACAAAAAAAATATTCTGATAAAAGGATCATATCTATATGAATAATGGTTGCTTACAATCAATATAAGAAATTTTGTATATAACACCTTACTAGAGAGTGGACTGAAAAAAAATAAATAATAAAAATAGATAATAATTAATACTGAAAGTTCTTTAAACTTAAAGATTCACACACTCAATATTCTTTGATGTTCAATATCTCTTACGGGCCCTTACTTCTTTCAACTACTTCCTTTCCAGACTAACCATCTATGGTCCGCTATTCCCAGCTTCGTACCGCTATTCCCAGCTACGTACCGCTATTCCCAGCTTCGTACCGCTTTTCTCAGCTTCTTACCGCTATTTCCAGCTTCTTTGCGCTATTCCCAGCTTCGTACCACTATTTTCAGCTTCTTACATCTCTTTCCAGCTTCCTTAGGCTATTCCCAGCTCCGTACCGCTACTACCAGCTTCGTACCGCTATTTCCAGCTTCCTTACGCTATTCCCAGCTCCGTACTGCTACTATCAGCTTCGTACCGCTATTTTCAGCTTCATATCGCTATGTCCAGCTTCTTTACGCTATTCTCAGCTTCATATCGCTATTTCCGCTATTTCAATCGATTCTTCTTTCCGCAAATTCTGACCTCCGAAATTTCTGCATCTTACTCTTCTGGCGGTCCCAGGCCACTTTCAAGGGATAACGTCTTTTTTTGCTACAGCATCTCTAATGCGGTGTCCTCTCCGATCACCGAATCGGCTCCCTCGATCTCCCCGCAATTTACAACCTCAACACTACTACTCCAACAACAACAACTCTCTCTGACCTGTTTATCGGTCCCTTATATACATTCGCCACCCCCATCCATGCAATAAGATCAACTAGAACAAGGACTTTCTTTGTCCTTTTGTCTACAAGCTAAGCAAAAAAAAAAATAAAAAAATAAAAAAATAAAAAAATGTCCCAATTTCTTGAACGGAATGGAAACTTTCCACAGGTTTGACAAAGAACTACTGAATGGAAATTTCCTACAGGTTTGACAAAGAACTCCGATCAAACACAACTATTAATCCCAAAATATAATATTTTATCAAATTTCAATCGACTCTCTTTACAATTGCAAAGAAAGGAAAAACACTATTACAACCTATTCTTTCATAACCAGCCCCACTCTCTTTACAATAAGAAATATAATATTACAACCACCATCATTATAAAAAAAAATCAAAAAATGGTTCGATAAACCATCGAACCATTACATTTTATATAAATCTAGCGTGAAAATCAGCGGCGGTGCTAGACCAAATGTAGACGTCGGCGACATCAGCTTTGCGAGGCCTCTTTCATTTCCCAGTCAGAAAGAAAACGATAAATAGATTGAGACTGATGTATGAGTATATGAGTTTTATTGCTAATCAAATGTTGACAAAAATTACATAAACAATCACAAATTAAAATAAACGAATTTTTCGGCTTTTAGCCTCACTCAATTTTTTCAAGATTATGTCATAGTTAACATCAGCCGCTATTTCCGCTTCAATAGACAGAACTGATAACGCAGATAGTCTCTCTTGGCTCATCGTGCTTCTCAAGTAGGTCTTAATCAATTTTAACTTTGAAAAACTTCTCTCAGCAGAAGCTGTACTGACTGGAACTGTGAGCATTATTCTGATTGTTATGTAAACATTTGGATATACTTCTTCCAAATTATTTTCTAAAATGCACTGAATAATTTGTTTTCCGTCGTTGACAGATTTTAGTGAATTGGATTTTAAAAGCTGGAATTCTTCATACAGTTCATAAGGTTGTATATCGCTGTTTTCACCTTCTCGAAGTATTCTACCTAAATCATTAAAATGCTTGAGAAGGTTCTCTTTTGGTATAGATTTCAAATAATTGATATCATAAATAAAACCAAATCGTTCATAATATTCATTGAGCGCTTTGAATCGACATTCGGTGTCAACTATGATAGCATCTATCATTGTGTTAAAAAAGTTAACTCTATATTGCATTTCAACAGATTGTATGGATTCATCAATATGTTCATAACCGAACATTCGTTTTTTTTCTTTGCTATTCTTTAAACTAGAGATTATTTATGTGGGAATAAAATTGACGCTTCTGATAATCTACAACACAAACATCTTTATCAGCCTGAGTATCTGAAATAATTGAATCTCAGTGGTATTCCTCAACATCGTTTGTCATGGAAGATTGGATCTCCAATATTATTGTTGCGAAACATCAATCCCAAGTTTGGACACTGCCGAGATCATAACAGGAACTCACAAAGGAGATTTTGTTTTCATCCATAGAATGTCTATGCAACCAAGCGATAATCTACTCCCATTCACTTTCACAAGAAGGCAATTTCTGATCAGGCCTTCTTATGCCATGTTTATCAATAAAGCTGAAGGACAGACTCTAAATAAAGTTGCCATCTGTTTGGAGAACGTTGTCTTCACTCACGCATAACTATATGTGCAAAGTCACAAGTCATCAGAATTTGGTTATCTTCACTCGAAAGAATAGTCACAATCAATTCGTCGCCAAGAATATCGTATACAAGCTATGATCTTCATTTATCACTTATATCAACAAACATCCATCTCAACATATCTCTTCTTCAAATATCTATATCAATCAATAATGGCCTAGTTGGTTTGAAAAACTAAAAACTAAATACAAAATATAAAATATTTTAAAAATCTAAAGCTAACTAAATCTACAACATTTCAAAGCTAGGAACCTAACAATTCTACTCTATCTTAATCCTATGAATAATCCTATGAATAATCAGTATGTGCTCAAACCCGATGTAATCACCCGGCCGCACCCAACTATTTAAATACTTCAGGAAATAGATACTCCATAAGTTAAATAAATAAAAGTTTTTAATTTTACATTACAACTTCAATAGAATTATTTTCTTCAAATTTTATAATTTTAAATTTTGAATAAATACTTATTTGAATATTGATAGCAAGAAATTGAAACAAGGCATCGAATCATGTAGATAAATATATATATATATGTATTTATGGAGTTTCTATAACCATCAGCAAGCAAATCGATTACCTATCAGGTCACATCTGAACACAACTGAATAAAAAAGATCTGTGGTTGTGAGGTCTTTTATAGTAGTTGATTTGCAGTTGATAATCAAATAAAGTAACAATGAAAATAATGAAAAATAAATTATTATAAAATAAATTATTGTTATAATAATAAAAATAAAAACTAATTGTTACAACAATAATGATAGGAAGAAGTTTTTATACCAATTTGTTTTTCATTATTTTAATTGTTTTAAAAATGCATTGTTTAATTCTTTTATGGCAATTAATAATTATTTCATTCCAAAATTAATTTGATTTTATTTGATTATTAACTGCAAATCACTAGAGACCTAATAACCATATATCTTTTTTATTCAGTTGTGTTCAGATGTGACCTGAGTAGGTGATCGATTTATTTGAATACATTCCTTATTGATAGGGGGAAGGGGAAGGACACATAAGTCAAAAAACAATTTAAGGAGATTCGTAGTTCCCATGGCCTAATGGATAAGACTTCTGACTTCGGATCAGCAGGTTCGATTCCTGTCGCGAACGTTTCATTGTAAAAATTATTTCTATTTTTCAGTCTCACAATTTTTCAAAATTGTGCCAGACAGACAGAGCAATAAAAGATTTTAGTAATATAGATTGTGACTCAATTTCATAACTACTTTTTTCTACAAACAATAGAGCTTCTGCAACGCTTTTTTCAAATCCTGTATTACGGAATTCTTGAATCGAGCTACAAAATGAATGTAATGTATCAATAGCGACTTTCAAGTTCACTTGAACCGTAGTTAGTTCACTTGCCATAGTTTACTTATATTGTTCACACGTAGTAAAATCTCGTACCACACGTGTATTGCAACAATAAATCAAAAGTTAACATTTCGTTTTAAGACTGCTTCACCGTCACAGTTTCGGAATCATCAGTTTTATTTTTCAAGTCATTAACGCATTCGATAATATCATCAAATTGTAAAAATATCGCTTTGACTACTCCGATTCTACTCTCCCATCGTGTTTCAGACAGAGATTTTAAAGTCAATTTTAATTCAGTTTTTACAAGATCCCAACGCTTGCTTGACTTTGAAAAGACCACATAGATTTTATTGATAAAGCTGAAAAATGTTTTGGCTATTGTAGAAGAGTTAGCTGCATCTATCAAAAGCAAATTCCAACTGTGGCATCCGCATGGCGTGAAGAATGCTCTTGGATTAATACGGAGTATTCTAGTTCCGACACCTTTATTAAGGCCGACCATATTACATCCCTATCCTCGACAGTTTTGGATATCTAGACCGTTTCTTTCTGGTTCTTGTAATATTGCATTTGTTAAATACTCTCTCGTTGTTTCTGCGACGCTAATAAACCCAACAAAATGTTCCTCTTTCGCTCCAGTTGAGGAATTGCAAAATCTTAATATTATTGACATTTGTTCAACACGGCTCACATTCCTGGTAAAATCGAGCAAGAAGGCGTAGTATTTTGCTTGTTTAACTCTGTTTATAATTTCGTCAATAACGGATTTAGACATTAATGTAATTAATTTATTTTGGAGATAATATTGATGAAGTTGTTTTTCATTAATACGTTGCAGGTGCTCCCGTAGTGTCAGATCATATTTGGATAATAATGTAAAAAGGTCTATAAAATTGCCACTGTTGCCGCTATCATTAAGGTTAAGGGATTCTCGATGATTGTGTGAGGCTAGGTAGTTTATTATATCTTTCAATCTTATACCAATACTTTTGCGATTCCCTTATCAATCTCTCATTTTCTTGATCTATTGTTTTTCCGTGCTTGATTCCGTTGTAGAATTCCATCCATTTAATCATGCACTCCACGTGTCCTTGACTTTGTTCATGTCTTTGCAATATCCGACTCACATCTTTCCAGTCACAACATCCTTATTTTACCATCTGTGTCTGCAAATGTGAAAAAAAGTCTACATGGAAAGCAATAAACTTTGTCCTGAGATATGGAATAAGCCAACTAAAAGAATATTACGTTGTTGTCTGTGAAAGAAAGCAGGAGAGTGCGAATTTTGTGAACGATGAATAAACAGAAAGAATTCGGAGATTCCCCGAGTCTCGCGCGCGATATCGTCTAACTTTCATAGTGTTGCCAGACCACTTTCCGATTCTGGATAAATACTACTCACGCGTACGGAAATATATATGAATAACTAAACTTTTAATAACATTGTTAAACTTTTTTGCGAGGCCTCAGGCGCGAGGCCGTCGGCGGTCGCCGACGCCTAGCGCCGCCACTGTTGAAAATAATAATATTAATGTTGGGACGGATTTTGAAATGAAATTTTATATTTTCTACGGGTTTTATACTGATATTTTTTTTTTACACCTGTGGAAGCGCAAAATACTTTATAAAATTTTTTCAACAGTTTGCAATGGGTTACTGTAATCATTGACGGATACTGCCAATGTCGTACGAAAATCCAAGAGAAATTTATGAACCGCTGTATTTTATGTTTTGGGTAATGTGAGAAAAGTTTTTAATCAGAAAAGTGAATATCATCTTAAATTTTCTAAAACTACTGACACACAATTGAGGACAATGAATACAAGATGGATACCACACAGTAATGGTGGCGAATTTCCTTTCTATAGTGTTATAAAAGCATATCAGTACGAAAGGGATGGAAGAGTTTCAATCAACAGGGCTACAGTTCATATTGTCTTTCCTTACTGTGATAGCACTTTGTTTCCATTAAGCATCATTTTCCGCGTATACTCCTTGGCCTTTACAAGAGTTGATCACTAAGTTTTACGGGACTCTTAGAAGAAGAAAAGCATTAACTCCCAAATTCCATGTTACTGAAGATCAGCTTTCACTAACAGTTAACTACATCACACCAGAGCGTCTTTATACAGTCATCTACAACTTTTCCCATGAATAGTTTCCAGGTTTGTAAATTGTAGGTCGCAGACAAAATACAATCAAAAACCTTAAAATTAAGGTACATCAAGTTTACAAAGTAAAAAAAGTAAAATTTAATTATATTTAAAATCTCCTTGAATTATTTTAATTCTCTTTAATTCCCCACTGAAATTAATTCTCTCGTGTCTTTACATTTAGTTTCTCTTGCTTGGCTGCCTGCAGACTCTCCTCCCGGCCAAAAGATGTACTTGGATGATGAAGTGTTGGGCGTACCAGAAGTAGACACCAATAATGTTCTGACTCTCAGAATCTCCATCTAAATAAATAAACACTGTAGACTTGACTGTCGTCGTAAATTCGGATTGCGTTTCTTTGGTGAGATGTAACTAAAGACGCAAACGAATAAATCACTTGAGCTATCACATTCGCAATTGTCATCTTCCTTGTCTTCACTCAAAAGGGAAGAAGAAGGTTAGGTTGCTCACCTTGGATCACTGCGGCATCATCTACTAATTCCGTTTTCAACATCTGGAGGAAAAACTACCAACAGTTAGAAAAGCGAAATTGGTCTACGATAGAAAAACACAATTTCCGAACTTAAATGTTAGAAAAATTTTTTTTATACACTTTAACTACATTTCTTCCATTTTAAAATAGCTGATTTTATTCTAATAATGAATAATGCCAATAGATTTCATCTCATTATCAATACATTAACAGTTGTGTTAGCAGACTTTAATATACTCCCAAAACAATTATCCGATGTCAATCGAGTACCTAGAAGGGTTTCAAGGGGCTGTAACTCCTTCCAGATAAAAAAAAGAAAAAAGGAAATTTTTTATTTAGTTGAATGGATCCCAAATTTTCATTCTCACTCCCTTCTTCCATTGAAAATTACTGAGCAGCCTAGTGTCCCACACAGCAGGAGTAATAATGAGAATTCTATTAGTAAATGATATAAAAATAAAGGAAATATTCGGGTCCTTTAGAGATTATTTCAACTCTAAAACTGATATGTTATTCTGCTTCAGTCCTTTTAAATTGCAAATACTCACGCTTCCATTTCAACGTCTGTAATAAATTTTATTGTTGTATGGCAGTGAAATAAATAACTAAAAGAATTCTTTTCAGTATTTATCGAGATTATTAAAAGAGACTGAAAAATATAAAGTATTTCCGTTTTAAGAAATTTAAATAAAACAAAAAACAACAACAACGAAAATACAATTTTAAATCATAACTTCAGTACGGACTGATCTGATTGCTTGTTTTTCATTTTTTGTTTTTTGTTTTTTTCGTTTTAATGCAAACTAAGGATACTTAATTTATCATTTCAGCTATTATTAAACTAGTAATGCTACAAAAGAAAATGTATATTATACAATACATTAGTCTCACTACTGAAATATTCAATTGTCTGTTATCTGCTTTCTATTATCATAATTTTTACCATGGCTGGAAAAAAAAAAAAAAAACAATTTATACTCTCAATGCTTCTTTACATGATAAAATTTAAAAGTTTTAAATGCTGTAACAGTTTACGTATGTTAAAATAAGCTTTATCCAACTACGGTATATGATTATCGTAATTGCACCAAGCCAAAAGTTTTCCTGTCAATCTTGATTATTTCGCATTCTAACTTTCAAAATTTCATTCACAACTCCTACCTTGCAAATACTTTTAAGGTGTATTTTCTGGATACCTGCACCATGGATGTCAATTACAATGAAGTAACAAATAAAATTCCATACAAAAAAAATTTTCTTATCACATTTAACCAAACTCGAAAAGACCCTCCCCTGCAGATGTCTGATTATTAGGATCTGAAAAGCATCATACACAAAAAAAAGTCTGTTTTTTAAATTAAACTCAACAGCTGTAGACTGTTTTTACACATACACGTGGTTTATAGAAGTCTGTGGAATGTTTTCTGTCGATCGTGAAAAAAACTGCTTCCAAGGGAAAAAACTTTAATGTACTTTCATGTTATTTCATGGCCTGATCAATTTGTTAGGCTGTAGCAATATTCTGGCAATTTATAAATAATTGTTATTGCAAATGGAAAGAGCACATAAAATCCTTGGTGTGACTAATAAAACAATAGAGCTGTTCCCAATTTAAGTGAAGGCTAACTATTAGGGCCGTTATCTTGCAATAACCACCATTCGTTCTGGCTGCTTTTAATTCACATAAAGAGGTTTAAAAATTCTAAGAAAGCAATAAAAAAAGGTAAAATTAAAGTTTGACGTTTTGAATTTTTGTTACTTTCCTTATTTTTTTTTTCTTACAAATAATAAACCTAAGTTTTTGAATTTGCCTTTTTCCTGAAGATTCCTCCTGCCTGGTTCTCTTTGAGCAATAATTTCCAGAACTGTCGTAATTTCTCAAACAGGGGGAAAAGAGCTGTCAAACCTAAGAACACCCAAACAGTAATTAAGAGCGACTGCTACCGATTTTGGAATGTGGAAACGGAATTGGAGACAAACTGTGGACATCCGGTGACACCAGTAAATCAGGATGTTTGTAGTGGGGAGAAAAGAACACCTACACCTCCCTCTCAACATCTTAGTTTTAAAGCGATTTAAATTTGGACTTAATTACCATCTTTAACAAAATTTTAACCCTGGTCGTGTAAATTTTGTAAAAAAAAAATTGCAATTTATTTATTTATGAATTAAACACGTGTACCGGATTTCTTATTGCATTTAAAAAAAAATCTGAAAATTATTCACCTGTATTTTTCTTATCATTTATCAACTGTAAATATATTAAAAAGTAATTCCACTAACATAAAAATAACTAGCTTTTTGGATTTTCACCTACCCACAAATGAAAGAGGCAAAGAGCGCGAAAAAAAAAACAAACCAAACCTATCGCAGAATATCTATTTTTAAACTAACTGGACATTTTTCAACTCGCACTGGATTTGAAATGCATTATTTATGTTTGAAAATACAATGTTTGTTAGATCTGTTACTAATGAACTATAGAAAAAAGTAATAATTTTTAAGAATGAAACAAATACTGAGTCTTTCCTTTCATCAGATTTTTTCTAATGAAGAGTTTTTTTTTTTTTATTATATATACAATTTCGTATTTCAAAAGATTTCTTTCAAGACTTAAAATAAAACAAAGACAGCCAAGCTTACAATAGTTTCATTTAATTAGTTTTTCTTTAATATGCTTTGAAGTTCTTACTTGTTTCATCTGTTAGGAATTTGAATTTATTCTGTAATATTTCATTTATTTGTGAGACCGTACAGCTGTTACATTGTTTACGGTAAATCTTAAAAGCGTCAGTTTATTTCCTATTAGTGCAAATTGACCAAAGGACCCATTTAAATTTTGGTTACTTGATGAATAAACTTAAACCTCTAAATGTCTTCCAGTTAGGAGTGGAAATAATTAGTGATATTATGTTTCTGTGGGAATCTCAGACACTTCCTTCATTGGCTTCGTATTACTCTATGCCTGTAAATCAATCTCTTTCAAATTGCGTAACAAGGATCGAAAACTGAAAAGCTCTTTTGTTTAATCTTCCTGATGTGAAGAAGCAATCTTGAATCAGATTATACAAAACTACAAGTGTTGATATTCATGAAAGCTTCCTTTTGAAGACTTTGAAAGCTTCGATTATTATCAATTGAAATCCTTCAGTTGCATAAAAAGCAACAGGAAGAAGAATTCTTTTAACTACTGGGAACTTTTTAAAACATTGTTACTGAAAATTTGTTTCTACTTCTTAATGAAGTAGTTCTTCAAATCCTCATTAACAATAATCCAAATTAAGATTTCGCTTGAATATCTTTAATAAATAAATAAATAAATAAATAAATAAATAAATAATAAATTATCATCGTTTGAAATGTATTGTTAAACTGAAATAAAATTAATAATATATCAAATTAGCTTTATTTGCAAGAATAATAACAACCAATGTAAATAACACATGTTTCGGATGAAATTCATCCATGTTTACAGTAATAAAACAGTTAATCCTTTAAACAAACAATGAAAATTAAATAAACATAATTACCGTATCTAAGTATCAATCATAAATGGCATTACACAGAATAAACTCATAAATAAGAATTAAACTTTATAATAAGTTATCAACATTTAACAACCCTGTTATTTTAGGGGTCTCGTGTTTTCTATTTAAAAGCTTTATTTTATATTTATGAATGAAATAAAATTACATTTTTAACCTACTCTCCTAGAAAAGTGAACTCATCAATTCAATCTGTGTGTGCTTATCTCCGCTCTCCCACCTGTAACTTGAACCGCTGCAGGAATCTTGAGAATTTGCGTACATATTTAAGGACAAGAAACGATCTAATATAGTATATTTCATATATATTTTTTTTTCGTGTGGATCCTTGTCAAAAATTAGAGGGAGTAGGTGACAAAAATTCCCATAGAAAAGAATTAGAAGTTAAACAATGGATCGCTTTGCTTTTCCTACAATTCTGCGCGAGTTTGAAATGCCATTAAATTTATTTGGATTGAGACAATTCATAAGTAAACCGGATTTTAATTAATCTTTTCAGAATATGAAAAGACCAATATATACTGTTTTTATTCAGAAAATATTATAGTTAAAATAAAATAAATAAAAAGGCAAGATCTTAAGGGAAAGTAGGCCACAAGTTCTTTCAGGAACTTTTTATTTCATTACTTGTGGTTGGCGCTGAAGTGACATCAACGCACAGAAGCCAAAACTTAGGAAATAAAAAAAAAATTTAACATAAGAACACGATAGAAATGAAAAGAGCTCATTTGCTTATTTAGTCAGACAAAAATGACATCTAATTAGTAAAATTTAATTAATTTAGAAATTTAATTGATTTCACTATTAACCCATTAATAACAAATACTTGAAAGGTTAAATGAACCCGTGGGGATACATATTCCAAGACATAATTAACTTGAAAGCAAAGGCTAAACTAAATATGATTAAAGTTACTATTACGCGAGTATTTATTATTATTATTGTTAGTTTCGTAAGAAATAAGTTATAAAGTTCAGCGATATTCCTGAAAGCACAGGCATCTGGCAAAAAACCAACTGATAATAACATCACACGAAACAGGCCTTTCGGGTTTTTTAATTTTTCTTTTTTTTTTTTTTTTGAAAATATTTGTGATAATGTTTTCAACTAAAGGAAAAACAAATAGGAAAAAAAAAAAGTAAAGGAATAAGAAAAAAAGTGGTTCTTCCTTTATTCAGACAGAGGGAGCACTCAAAGAACAGATAATAATAAAAAAAAGTTTGCAAAACAACACATCCTGGCTGCTAATAGGATATGATTTTAGTCCTCAGAAATCCGCCACTTCCCTTTTTTTTCCCCCGCCCCCCTGTTCATCCCCCCCACTCTGAGGAACGCGAAAAGAGGGTGAGGGATGAAGAAAGAGGAATTCCGTTCCCCGACTCACTAACGAGGGTCAAGTGACGACTCTGCCTCATCAACCACACTCACGAGATTAGACTGTGGCGGTTTCACGCACAAACACCAATGGACTGCCGACAGATTTGTTGCCTTACTCGGTCCTGACTTCTCGAATTTCCGCTCAATCCACAATGTTCCCTTCTGTACGACAACCAATTTCGGGAGACAAACAACGAAGAATAACAAAATCGTTTGGTTTCAGTTGTCAACATGGTCATCAAGCCACAAGCAGTTCCCTAATGGACAAAGTCTATTCCTGGAAGGTTCCTTCCGAGGAGATTTGTTAGAACAGGTGTGAATGCATCCAACGATTTGTTTGGGGGAAAAAAACAAAACTTTTTTTTTTTTGTCTATTAAGGAATTTTTACTTATATTTTAATTTGCATTTTCAATTTTGTTAGTTAACCTAAGCAACAAATACATAGACACCATCCAATCAAACAAATAAACGACCAAAAAAATAAAGAGAATAATAATATTGATAATGCGATCAATACCATACAATACATATAAAACAAATATTTTAAAAAAATGACATGTTTCGAGAAGCCCGAAGTAAACGGCTCTCTTCCTCAGACTAAAGAACAACAAAGGAATAGAAAGAATCAATTTAAACATAAAAAAATTAACAAGACCGCCAAAAACATTTAAACATTTTTTAAATATTTGTTTTATATGTAATGTGCGGCATTGATGGCATTATCATTGTTATTTCCGCACGTTAATTATCTTCATTAGAATAATAATATATTTGTACATTATCATCGAGATACTGTTACACAATCTTTTCTGCAAACCACAGGACGAGAAAGGCTCATTTAAGACTAAACAACCAGGAAAATAAATAAATAAATAAATAAATAAATAAATGGGGCAATTTAATTTTACTTTGTATTCGTAAATACAGTAATAATGGCTTTGCTGAATTTAAATGGTGTAGAAAAAAAAATAAAAAATCAATAAGTTTTATTCAGATGTTAAGAGAGAAATAGGCTTTAAACTTAATTTATTGTAGAATCCTTGAACAGGCTTTGATTGATTGAATAATAAACAAAGTTTTTCAAGACGGAATAGAAAAAAAAAAAATAAACTTTTAAAACATCCGGCTTCAAAAATATAAGGAATCACAGGGTTAGAAGAGAAGTTAAGTCTATCGTCTAAGGCAGGCGCTTCACATTTAGATCTTATAAATATCATTTCAACATTTATCAAAGTTAATGCGTAATTGAAAGGGTGCGTAAACTGTCAAACTTAAAATTTAATTTGATCTTTTACATCGCTGTCAACAGCTACATTGAAAAATGTCGTAACTTGCAACAGCAACTGTCTCAGACTTTACTATTGGAAAGTGAAACATAACTAGTGCTTTATTTGATAATTTGAAATTTATGTAAATTAATAATAATTAATAATTATATATTATAAAAGCGTTATTTTGTCTGTCATAAGACTTTACGTTTTTCCAATTTTGTGACCAAACTATAAGAGATAGAGTGGTCATGCAAATGGATAAAATGTAGATCTTTTTAAGACAAACAAAATGCTACAAAAATCTTTCGAAAAAAGTTTTTGGTTTCCAAGATGGCGCCTTTTAAAGGTTAAAATTTTGACTTTTTCTCAATTTAAACGAAAAGTATAAAAGATGGAAGAGAACATTATATTGAGAAAATGTTGGTATTTGAAAGTTCTATCGAACGATATATCACTTATTCACAAACGCTTCAGCGTTTGCAAGATACATGCAAAAATGTGAATTTTCGGTGTGTGACGCCGACCCGCAATACATCCGAGTTATTCGGAGAAGCCACAACGGGCTGGGAAGTTATATATTCTCCGACGATCGCAACATTAATTTGCTAAATAAATAAAGTTTTTTTTTTGAATGCTATATAAGCAAGGGTTCCGGAGCGAAGCGACGGTACCCGGCTATTATTATTATATATTATAAAAACGTATATTATAAAACGTTATTCTGTCTGTCATTCTGTAAGCAAAATGCTAAATCACAAATTACTAAAATGTTACTGAAATAGAGAATCTATTCATAAAAAATGAAAATATATTAAACAACTGTCCAACTATACTGATTGGTGATGTAAATATAGATATTTTCAAAATGAATAAAAACAAAGTAGTACAGAAATACGTAAAACTTATGTGCAATAATGATTTCAAAAATCGTATTTACGGAACAACAAGAAACTGTACAATTCATGGAAATACGAAAACAAATATAGATCATATTTTCATAAATAAACATGATATCAAAACACCAGGAATAATATGTAAAGAACGAATCGGATAACAGTTGAAAATGAGAAAATAACACATCCAAATATTATCTATAAAGAACTAATCAATGTTGTTAACAAAACAAAATTCATGAAAATCTACATATATAAAAAGAAAAGTCCTGACTCACTCACTCACTCACTGACTCATCAACGCTCACCCCAAACCCTTGGATCTAGAAAGCTGAAATTTTGCACAGAGGTTTCCTTTATGATGTAGACAAGGAATAAGGCCGGATTTTTCGAAATTCGGGATAGGGAATAATCTGGCAAACTGACGATGAAGTGTATGGGGGCAACCCCTGGTGTGTGGCGCCAACCCGCAATACACCTGAGTTAAATGGAGAAGGGCACAACGGGCTGGAAAGTCGTATATTCTCCGATCTCAATATTAATTTGCTAAATAAATAATTTTTTTTTTTTTTTTAATGCTATATACGCAAGGGTTCCGGAGCGAAGCGACGGTACCCGGCTAATAATAAATATATTATTATAAATGACAATATGAAATCATTAATTAAGACACAGTAAGGGTTGGGGGTTGGAGGATGGGACACTGCAGCCCTCCATCAGAACTTTTACAAAAATATTGGCACTCAGACTTTGTGCAGCTTTGCGTTAGAGTAACGCATAAATTATGCGTTAAATTTAGGATTTAAAGATGTTCAAAACAGTTATCAAGGCGGCAGAGGTAAACAGTTATTCCATAACTTATATTAGCAAGTTGTTTTGGGATTAATATTAAATAACTTTAAGTTATTAAGTAAAATTTAAAACTGTAGTAAACGCGTTTTTCTAGTACTTTATTCAAAATATACGAGTAGTATAAATAGTTATTTATTTAAATATAGTTCAGGCTAATTAATGTATACTACGTATATCTATATTATAAATTTTATACAGACTTCTTTGGCTTCATAAGTCTACAAAGTTACCTGCTGTGTAAAGATTCAATTTTTCCTAGTGGATATATTGAAAACTTAATTGAATGGCCCCTGATCTAGTCTTTTCAAACGACGTCACTGAATAAAAGGCTGGGATTTATTGCTACGATAGGCTGCGCACTGTACAGCACTGATGTTTTGGTAATTTCATAGGCACAATTTTTTTTTTATGATTCTAAAATTTTATGGCTATTTCCTTTGAAAGCGATATCATTCGGCAAGATAATTCTAAATAAGCTGTTTCTCAACAGAACTTAATGGACAATAATTCAATCAATTCATCCCAATGACAGTTTTTCACCCAAAGGCGTGTATTCTACCCTAACAGATAACGATCTAGGAGAGAGTATTTAATAGTTGCCTTCCAAAGGGAGAGAGGGGAGAGAACATTACAATCTGTCACGCACACTCGCTTTTTGTCCCATAATTTGAAAGCTCAGTCACCGAATGGCATTTAATAAATAAAATAAAAAAATTGTCGGCATCCTTGTGCTGCTGGATTTCAGATACTTAGCTTGGCTCAAAAGATCTTTCCAACATTTTGAAACAGATGGTTCAATTTTCCTACGCTACTGCAACAGTTTCAGAAAAATTAATATTCTACGAATAAAATTCTGAATCCACCATTAATAATTGAACTGACGTGTTTCAATTAAGATGAAACATTTGGATTTAAGGAACCACTTCTAGAAGAGTCGATCAATGTAAATCACCATTAGATTCAGTAGATTAGCATTAGAGGCTGATTTTTTTACTTTTTTTGTAAGTTCTTCGTTAATTTTTTTTTTTCACTTTTGATAACTTCTTATTTAATGAATACCGATATTTTAAATTATAAAAACAAATCAGACAAATTTCGTCTTTTTTTCCCCCTTTGTTTCTCCGAAACAGTGCGTCATAACAAAGTGTGCCTAAGAATTTGGAATAGGAGGGGGGGGGGGGGGGTACGATGATGTTTCATTCAACAAAAAAAGGTGGTTGAATGCTTTTCCGGATTGAGAAGGGAGAGGTTATAAGCGGAACGATGGCTACCACCAATCCTCCCTCGGCAGCCAATCCGTCGTAACAAAAAAATAATTTACGACAAAAAGTTATCAGCCTGAAGAGATAAGCACAAGAACATTGTTATTTTTTTTTTCTTCTTCTATCTGTTCGTCTCTTCAGCACTGTATCATTATTTGCTTGAAGGCCTGTCCAGTATTCAATAGAAAACTGTTCAATTCTTTCCCAATTTGCAACATTATCTACAGAGCGACCGAAAAAGTATAAAAGTATAAGTTTTCTTAATATTTGGATGTAGTTCCTTTTGTAATTTGTATATAAGTTGGAGAGATTGCTATGTTTTATCACTTGACAAAGACAGACGGCATGCTGTCGTTATTAATAGTGTTTGTTGTTTTTAATTAAATGTAATTTTAAAGTATGTGTGAGTTTTTATCAATTATTTATTCAATTGCTGCCATATGTTAAATTTTTTAACTATAAAAATAGTTTATAAGTTTTAACTACCCGATGGAATAAACAAATATATTACGGTACTGTTAAAGGATTCCTCAAATACTTCGCCCTTAATTACGCCACTGACTCTGATTGCAGTGTGTTAAATAAACTACTTAATATCTGTCTAAGAATTTATAATATTCGACATTTATCATTTTTTTTTTATTTTCTTTTTACTAGCGAATAGCAAAAAATTAAAATTTTTCCCCTACTGTTCCCTAATTCTTCAGCAACACATCCTTATCGTGCATTATTAAGTCGCCATTTAGAGTTTATTAGAACTCTTGCTTTGTTAAATACTAACTATTAAATAGTTTTTGTGAGAGCACTGTATCATTAGGAAACGTTTTTCATTCCGTGTCGAAGAACTACATGAAATTTTCAAAAGACTACAAAGTAATGACTACATTATTAATTCAAGGTTTAAGTAATTTTTCAAGTTTGACAGTTTAATTGCGTTGTTTATTCATAATTATTCTGCAAAACACAACATCTTCCTTTGTTAAAAGTAATAATATACGAAATGGGAAATTGACGAATTCATGCACAACAGTAATAATTTCTGCTTCGATATTCCTAAATTACTGTTTTGGAAACACAGATCAACCAATCAAATGTCATTTCACGGAGTCGAATGATGAACCAACACAGAAATACAGGATTTCCATACACGATAGAAAACTCCTGCACCGTAATCAACTGCTCTGAAACAAACAAGCATTTCTTTTCCGATTAGAAATGCTGAGGTAATGTTAAGATACTTTTATTTCTCTCATTTTCAGCTGAGAATCAAAAGAAAAACACTAAAAACGTATAAACTACATTTTAATTCAATTGTAAATTTGTTTCCCTAATTTCTTCCAAATCTATGTAAGGAAGCCTTTTCCCTGAACCCCCCCCCCCCCCAATCCTTTTTTTTTTTTTTGATTGGATGATCGAGAATTTTGATTCCCTCCTTCCCGAATTTTTTTTTTTTTAACCACCTAACTCGACCAGTCCCTAAAAAAAAAAAAAAAAAAAAAAATCTCTAAGCTTAGGCGAACTGACACAGATAGTAACTGACACCTTCTCAATTTGTGAGAATATCAACATTTTAATTTTTAGATTTTTCTTTTTCAGTAATCTAACTTAAAGATTACCGAAATCTTTTACACTCTACTTTTTAATCAAATATTTTTTATAGAATCCGTGAGATTAAGTCATCAGCAATTATAAATAAAAAACATTACAATTGTTGTTCATGCCAAGAGTATCATTACAGTGCAAGGATATTTAATAAAATTTTTGTACATAAAATTAATATGACGTGTTTCTTAAATTGCAAATAGACACCTTTGACTGTTGATAATATTGTATAATAAAAAAAAAAATTAAAATATTTATTCATAAGTGATGCTGCAGATCAGGCGTAAGATCACTGTAGTGATCTGCCAAATTATGCTTAAATTGTACATTTAGTATGCAAATATTTATTTGTGGCGCAAGTTTTACAACAGGTTTCAATGCACACATAACAGTTTCAATTGGGAATAGCGGGAAAGAATTGGTTTCTAAGGCATCTCGTGGAGGCGTAAAAACTTCAAGAATCAAAAGAGCTTAATTAAATAAGTAATACTGTACATTCATAAGTCAATAAAAAAATCTTACGTTTCAGCATTAAATCATTGAAGTTTTCAAAATGTTTAGTCTCCGAAATTAGGAGGGAGTCGTGCCCCTTCCCGCCCCTGTCTTTGGACACCCATGAAGTGGGGTCAAGTGATGCTCCAAGAACGGCAGGCACAGGACTAAAGAACTGAATTCAACAACGACAAAAACTTTGTTTATTTCCTTACAGGAATCCAGGTCGAAATCTTGCCAAAACACATTTGTCTTGATCGTATGTCTTGGAGGCACACTTTTATGAAACAATAACCTGTCAAATCAAAGCAAGTATATTTTTTATTAGAAATTATTGATGCACGTAAAAGTAAAAATGCCAACTTTTAATAAAATTTAATAAAATTATTGCAAAGTTTTCTTTAACTAAAATGCAAAGATTTTTATACAATTCTTTTATTTTTTTTAAAACATTTAAGATTTTTTTTTTCTTTAAGTTTAAAAAAATAATAAATATTCAAGGAGTCTAGAATAAATAGTTTTGAAAATTAGGAGTAGCAGTGGAAGTAAAAAAAAAAAAAAAAAAAAAAAAAAAAAATCAAGTGATCCCCTTTCTTTCCTACTGTGGTCCTTGAGAAGACTCCACACGTGTCTTGTAATCTTCTTGTTTCGTAACCTGTCATTTGCACTTCATATATTCGTATATGTTACATCAATGTGGAACAGAAAATATTGTGAAAACTCATCAGAAACACAAAACGACATCTCCGGGGGGGGGGGGGGG
>JAFIDM010012231.1:78237636-78251350 GCA_023159025.1 Thereuonema tuberculata
GGGGGGGGATCATGGATAATTCAATTTATTTTTACTGATTTTGTTCTCAAATTGGCTTGTTAATCTTCCTTTATTGATTTACGATAAATTTGTGATTTCTCATCACCTCAATAGCTCACATTCTATAAAATGGGATAATATGTCTTTCTTTTATTGAATGCACGTATATATCGAGAGCGACAGAGGCTAAGCTGAGCCAAGAACAAAAGGTATGGAATGAACAACAAATGGTTGAAAGGAACAGAAGAAAGAATGAATCATCCAAGCCCACATCTGGATTCAACCCAGGTACGTGACCTTTGGGCTGTGCTGTCCGAGCGACCAAAGCCAAAGTTAAAGACTTGTGGCTAATTGCAGAGGTGACAAATCAGTGTTTATCGTTGTCAGTAATTCCGTGTCCATCTACGTATTTCTAGGCATTCCTATCTTAACTATCATGTTCCATTAATGAGCAGCAACTGCGTGGACGTTATCTCTCCAGTTTTGTGTTATCTGTCTTTGTATTAGTTGCCATTCCTTAACTCACTGATTGATCTTTCCTGCATTAGGGAATTTACGGAGTCCAACGTCACTTAACTTAATAGCAGCTAAATGAAGTCTACTTAAAAAGATGAAATATCGGTAATTGCGAATGTTGTCCAGCGGTTTATTCGAAGAATTCCACAAAAATAGTTGAGAAATGCCAAAAATTTGTGGAAAAGTTTCATAAAAATTTGTGAAACCAAACTAAATAATGAAATAAAAAAGTGTGTTTCCAGTTATCTAAAGTAGTCTCTATCCTTTCATTCTCATTACTTCTATTTAATTAAGCTAAAAAACTGTCTATCCACAACTATACGGATATTGTACGTCATCCTTGCAAAACAAGCCTCAGTCATAATTTACTTTTAACAAGGGTGGAAAAGAATTAACAATAACGAAGAAGATAAAGTTTGAGAAGCTTCAACTGATTTTTACGACCGTCAATGACTCCGAGCAAAAAGTCATGTTCATAAATTTATTGAATTGAAACCCACCGAGAAAAATTTTGCTGAGCAATAATAAAAATCTCCAACTGGATCAGGTCAATACTTCGGTATGGAAACATAGGATGGATACGCCCACTCCACCTTTCTGATCTGAAGGGATTCTTCTCAAAATATCTCTAAAGATGAAACTAGAGATAAGATCGGTCTCTCCCTACAACGATTATCCTTCTCTAGATTATAAGACTTCTATTAAAAAGTTTATCTATCAATCTTAAGTGGTCAAGTTAAACATTTCATTGTTGCTATTCAAGATGGCAATTGTAAGCATTAAAAACTCAGAAATTATTGCAAAATAAATATTCCCTTAAAAAGACCACAATATACACTTAGGAAAAATTGTCAAGTCACATAACAGTAGCACCATCCAACCTAAGAAAACAGGCAACATCAAACAACGGAAATAAGATTTAGGGGGAAAAAAATGGAAATAGAAAAACAGCTAGATTGCATTTATATACTCGAATAGATAAAATATTCTCTGAGCCCTTTCAAATACGAATTGTATATAAATGGACAATTCAAAATTCGTTTTTCTATGTTAAAAACATCCATTTAATAAAAAGTAACTTCGTAATATCACCAACAAAGAGATGCCCATTTCTCTTGCTTACATTAAACATGCAACAGGGTCATGTACGTATTGTGTTTGCGTACTGGTGGTGTATCTACAACTCATCCAATTTGGTTTTGAAGGAAAACACACATTCCGATGCATTTTCATTTTTCTGTTATTATGCAGAACCACATATTTTCTTTAATTTTAAAGTAGTATAAATAAAATAACATTTCCTGTAGTTCATGCTTGTTCACGACGTTATTAAATTTACACTTTAGTATTGAAGCCAGTGGGTATTAATCTTCACTTTGCTCACGTGTTTTAATTTCCAAAATATGTTCTCGCATTTTTATATCAGAATCGCTGAAGTGACAAAGTTTTTTTAATTTTAATATAAATTAAATTACAGAAAAAAAATCAATAAAGAAGATTTAGTTAGATTTCTTTCTAAAATTAAGAGAAATTTAATATTCAATGTCGCGTTTAGTATATGCATGACACAATTCTGTATAACTTAATAAATAAATAAATAAATAAATAAATAAATAAATAAATAAATAAATAAATAAACTAATGAAAGCTTTAACGTATCCAATTTACAATATTGAAACGTGCCAATCATCGAAGGTAAAACTAGCTGATGAGTTCTAAGAAGAACGATTCCATCTATGATATTCTTTTCTGCCTTCTTTCTTTATTTTTTTCCCCCACTTTCACGTAAAAAAACTAATTACAAATGTTGAAATAAAAAGAAAATATCCTAAAAATTTAAAGAAAAAGTAAATAACTGTAGACCTATTTCACTTACCAATGTATTTCAAATGCTTTAAAACAGAAATATCTATTGACAAGATAACTACTTTGTATCCCATTTAGTTGATGATCCTATCCTACTTAACTACGCTATTAACAGTCAGGACGAGAGATCGCGTTCCACAAAACAGGAATCTTTAATGTCAAGGAGACTTAGTAGATAAACATTGAAATGAACTCGTGATTTATGACACGCACGAGCCCTGTGCTATAATCGAAAAGCCTCTTTAACGTCAGATCATCTTTGGCAAGGTAATAATTAAGGTATAATTACGCACAGCAATCACAAATAAAACCTTCGAAAAATGCAATTTTCAAAGATAAAAGCTTTCCTGACTTTAATAAAAGTTATCTGAACACTTTAAGATGTAATCTACGCTGATTTACTCAAAGTCATGCAATTTGTAAGTTATTCGACACGATATTGACTATCCTTCACGCCTTTTTAAATCCAGATAATTTAAAATAGGCAAAATACATAAAAAAATGCGGGGAGGGGGGGGGGAGAACTAACATCCTTCTTAATAACAGATTTTCATAACCACATAATATTAGGGAAAGTATATTAGATTTGAAAGCTAGACTAAAAGTTGTAGAATGAGGTTTAACTTATAAAACTATTAGAAATTAGAAGATATGTATTCAAAAATTTAATAGCCTAGAAAGCTAAAATTTTAGAGGAGGGTTCAACTGTTAAAAGGAAGATCCTATCTGATTTTTTGGTATACTTCAGACTCATAGGTAACGAGTTAAAGAATTAAACTGTGTAAGTATTCTGAAGGTAGCACTATATACCTTTGTGTTAAGATGAACAATTTAAGAAAATGGAACATTTAAAATTTTTTAGAAAAAAAATAAAACCAAATATTGAAAACAAACTGCTTAAGGATAAGGCTGTGGTAAATAAATTTACTAGTATGTAATAGGGCGACTGTGTCATTTTCAATTCTTCACCTGTATAGCTTAGAGCTTTTGTAAAGAGTATTATTGTAAGATGGTAGATTTATTTTCCATCCATCCATAGTATTCTGTCCGGAGACAGGTCCAATTCTTTGGAATTCACATGGAATTCCCAGAAATGCCTGGGGAAAGATACTGGGGTGGTTTCCTCTTGCCTGCCCCAGGACGCCATTAAGGAATGACGTCAGACCGAAGAGAAAGCGAAGAAGAGGCGAACAACACAGGAAAGGAAATTGAAACAGCCAAGCCACTGCCGGGATTCGAACCCAGGTACTGACGCACTGGCCACCACGGCAGACCTCCGCCGAGACCGCACGGCCACGCCAGCACGGCAGATTTATTTTGTAGATTCAGTATTAAGTTTGAACACTGACAAGTGAGCTACAATAATTAATGAATTCAGGGCTATTTTGTTTTTAGAAAACCGATGCATAAACTGAGTAATAGTTCTCTGTAGATCAATAGAGACAATATTTTGTATTTTAAAATAATTAGCTGAAATATAATTATATTTGCTAGGAAGTCATACAAAAGTATTTGGTTAGTAAACTTCTACTCTACAATTTAACAAATAAACTTAGTTAAAATCTTATCACCATACCTCCTTTTGGGATCAGTCCTCTTCATATTAATTTTAAGATTTAAATCCATGTGCACACCCTTGTTTAAATTATTTATTAAAATAACTAGCAGCAAAGACGCCAGGCATAAAAAAATCTGAAAAATCCTTTTATTACCAACTATCAAATATATAGTAAATGTAAACTGTGCTAACTTGTGAACGAAGCTTCTACGGCAAAAATCGTTTTGAGTTTTGAAATCAGCGTAAACAACTGAGTAAGAATGCCAAATTTCATTAAAATGGATGCAGTGGTAACAAAATTATTTGGTTTTGAACCTATGTTTTGTTAGAATTTCAGTTGTCGAGGTCGGTTTCCAAGAATAAAATTTCATGGAAACACGGAATGACACAATGAACTAATTCAATGGTACCATTGAGAACCGTTCGATCTATCTTAATATCTTAATTATACCGAGTTACAGACAGACAGACAGACAGACAGACGAACTTAGCCAATTTATATGTGTATATATTTGATTCGATTGATGATTTGATTTGATTTTTTTTTTTTTTTTAATGTTTATCATACCTATTTAGGTGTAGCCTACTTCTTACCTGTACACCTACAATATAGGTTCTGAGAGTTTAATCTAAAGGATCATTTTCCACCCAAAAATAAAAAAGTAATACCAACCATATCTAAAGTTTAATTTATCTAAAGAATAATTATTATTTTTGACTCATAACGCCGAAAGGCATTAAAACTCACCTTTGTATAATCTAAATACTACGCTAACTTGTGAACGAAGCCTCTACGGCAAAAATGGTTTTGAGTTTCAAAATCAGCGTAAAAAACTGAGTAAGTACGCCAAATTTCATTAAAATGGATGCAGTGGTAACAAATTTATTTGGTCTTGAAAGTATGTTTTGTTAAAATTTCATATAAAATTTCATGGAAACAACATGGAATGACAAAATGAAGTAATATTTCATCCAATTTGAGTACCTTTGATTCAATGGTACCATTGAGAACCTTGGATCTATCTTAATAGCTTAATTATATCGAGTTACAGACAGACAGACGGACAGACAGACAGGCAGACGAAATTAGCAAATTATATAATATATATTGCGAATTTTCGGAAATATCTTCATCCCTTTTCAAGCTTTTATCAGTAAAAACTAAATTAACAAATGAGAAAACATGTATACGACATATCACCTATTAAATAAATTGCACTTTCTAAAAATGGCTCAATAATTTTGTAATCCAATAATACAAAAGCAATTTTGGTTAAATGCTTAACTATCTAAATACAATTCTTATCAATGAACTTTGTCAAAATCCAAATTAATAATCAATTCTTTAAACTCTATCGATTTATATGAAAGTAAATAGTCTTATCAAGCCGCTAGCTAAAAAGATCATTTGGTTTTTCACTTTTCTCATTTGTTAATTTAAGTCTTTATTGATAAAAGCTTGAAAAAGGAATAAGGGATATTTCCGAAAATTCGCAATGTATATTATTTATTATTATATAAATAAATAATTTAATCAAAGCTGGTGCATACCATAAAAATCTTATAACAAATTCAAATCAGACGATAAAAATGTAGCTCCATTTCCTAGTATATCCTTAGTTAAACAATCCTGAATCTAAAAGGCAAAACTTTGTTGGTTCTACTCGTGTTAATGCTATGCTGTTAAAATGTTCTCAATATCAACTGCATATATCTAAACTTACAATCAAATCACTTCCTTACATTAGGGCACTGGAAGAAAAATGAAATTTCCAGCCAATAAATAGCCTTTGATATCTCAAGATTCTAGGATTGATACTATTCCTGATCAAATTCACTTAATTTATGTGTTTAAGAAATATAAAATAAAATGTATATAAATTACAAGACAATAAGCTCTGAATGGTGAAATTCTAAACACTGTTATTATTGTATAAGAATGAATATTACATTGAAATGAAAACAGTTCGTCAATTTAACAAGGTAGGGATAGCGATTAGTAAATCAATCACAATGCTTCGCAACGTCTTCTGATACCTTTAAGAAAATATAATGGATATTGCTTTAATTTCCTTATTATTATAAATGTGATTGCTGTGAATGCAAAAGGCGCAATTGTTGCGTTTATTGTGATTGTTGTGATTGTTCCTGAGCTGTATTGTATATGTGATTGTTGCGAATGCAAAAGCCGCAATTGTTGCGTTTATTGTGATTGTTCCTGAGCTGTATTACACATGTGATTGTTGTGAATTCAAAAAGCCGCAGTTTTTGCGATTGTTGTGATTGTTGTGCTTAATGATAATTTAATGCGATTTTAATGATAATTGTCCACAGACGGACGGACAAACCGGGATTAGAAGTCTCCTTCTCAGAAGAATAAAAAGAAATTACTTTATTTTCAAACAAAACTAAGTCTATTACAATATAACCAATACTTTTTTTTTGTTTTTTTTTGTTTGTTGGTAAATTGACCAACTTATAATAGCCTAGACAAATTCAAAGTTAATAAATATATAATGTGTGTGTGTATGTGTGTATATACACACATTAGGGGCCGTCCATTAATTACGTGAGATGTTTTTTATAAAATTTGGAATCCCCCTCCCCCTTGGTGAGATTTAGTGAGATGTGGTGGACTCCCCCCCTCCCCCTCACGTGAGATTTCAAAAAGTCAAAAAAAATCAAAAAAGTTCAAAAAGTCAATATTACAAAATGCTGTAATCTATAATAATACGTATATTCTCTGAATGAAAAACTTGACGTGAGATTTTCGTTAACCCCCCCCCTCCCCCTTGGTGAGATTCGGTGAGATTTTGCCGGACCCCCCGTCCCCCTTTTGACCTCACGTAATTAATGGACGACCCCTTATATTATACAGTATATATATATTCTTGCTTATTTGTAATGAACTTCTGTAACGAAAGTTTTTCTGGTTTTTTTTAATAAGACAATAATAATCCTTTACATTATACAACAATGCAATAATATATTTTATATATCAAAAGTTGTTATTTTTTTTTATTAACTTAACGTTACATAAAATGATAGAAATAAGTTTGATGAATATTGTATCGAAAGACCAAGAAGTTTCTTCTTTTATTCTCTTGTTTGTTAAAAGTTTAAAAAAAAAACAAAACAATGGAAAAAGAATTTCATAAAAAATGAAAAATTCTATTTACAGAAGAACGTAAAAAACATCAAAAAACAAGAAGTACAGCAGTGAGCTTCAGTTGGAGTGTTAAATTTCTTCCCAGAATTCTTTTAGGAAAAGATTGACAGTATTTTGTAAACATCACACAACCAAGATCGAATAAAGTAAAAAAATCCTATTAATCAATTTGGCTTCAGCGTGAAGGCAATGCAGATACCGTGTCCCTCCAGTGCAGCAAATAATTAAAAACGCTTGATTGCTTTAATAAGGAAAAGCGCAAGTCGAATGTTAAAAGCGCTGTTTAAAAAGGACGGCACCACAGCATCTCCTCAAAGCCTACGAGTACAGCGACGCTACGGCCTTGAGAAATTTCTAGCTTGATTTAGTGAACGCAGACCAATTAAGTATAAGTGTACATTTGGTTCGTTTTTATTCTTTTTCTTATCTACATGCGTGTCTGAAGAGTAATTAATCATTATGAAGCCACACTACGTAATAATTTAAAAAAATATATAGCGCGTTTTTTAATTTGAACGCCAAATAGCCGTTACAGGAAAATAAATTAAATATATCCAACTAAAAGTTAAATTACTAAAGAATTAATAGATTCATTTCTTCAACCACATGTTAACGTTATTTACTTGAATGAATTATTTTTTCAGTGATCTTTTAATGCCAAGAAAATTATCATTATTAATTAAAATAAAAAAAAATAAAAAAACCACTTAAAACTGTTTTAATATTTTTTGTTTGTAAAAAAAAATAGAAAGTGATTATTCACTGATTATGATTGTGTCATTATATTTTGACTGATGAAATTTAAACCAACATTTACATCTGTCTTAAATAAGATAATTTTCATATTAAATTTTTAAATTTTGAAATTAGAAGAAACCTAATTTTTAATCTATGCTTTTAAATTATAAAACTATATATTTATTATACAATGTTTTTTTAACGGGAAGACGTTTCAAAGAGTTCTTAATGTATTGTTAAAGTTTCTCTTTAACTTTTTGACCTCTTCAATAATGCAGAACCGAGAAAATGTGGGAGAAAATTTTCCTGGGTTAAAATATTAGGGTCAGAGATGGCAATGGATGCCATGTACACGAAGGGCTTCCTTATCTAATAAAACTTAGATGTCGATATTTACAATAGTGAGGTTTCATTGTTATAATCGTTGCCTTTATTCCTAGAGCATGTTAATAACATCTTAAGTATTAGTTTAAAATACGTATTATTTAAATTTAAGTAATTTGAGTGGTAATGAATTGTTTATACTGTAAATAAAATACACTGTTTTCGTGGTTGTTTTCCAGGAAATGCGAACGCAAATAAATTTCATTCTTTTTTAATTTACATCATGGATAATGGAATCTCATTACGAATTCGATTATTGATCTGAAAGCGATCATTTTGCACTTTTGAAATTTACTTTCCTAGATAAGTAAGGCTGTCAGTATGTGTGTATTTATGTGCCAAGTTCTGTTTATAAGTTCCACTAAATAACTTTTGAATCACTGAATGGGTCTTCTTAAAAATTTGGCATTCTTTGTATGTTTAAAAGACACTGTAACTTTTATTTTGGGAAACTTTTCCGTGTAGGTCCTTGCCGATCAATTAGCGCGTGAAGGTAACAAAATTCACATAGAAAAGCACTGGATCGTAAACAATGGATTTCAATCTTAAAGGAAATTAATCGCTTGTTTATCCTCTTAATGTCTGCGCTGCTTCAATACGATTAAGTTTATTGGATTAAACAATTAAATAACATGGCTTTATTAATTTATTTATTTTTACAGGAATTACAAAATCTGTACAGTTTGTATAAGACACTATTATTTAAAGGTAAATAGATAATTTTCTTTTGCCTCATTTTCACGATTTTAAATAAATAAATAAATAATAAAAAAAATATATAAAGCATGATACGAAGAGATTAAAGGCGGGTGAGTACCTTAGTCTCTTGCCGGCTGATCACCATATCACTCCGATTACTGTGGGTTGAGGAAGTCTGATATTTAAATATTTAGAAATACAGTAGAACCTCATTATAACGGACTAATAGGGACTGAAGGTTGTCCGTTTTAATGAAAGTCCGGTTTATAACAAATAATTCATGTAGGGGTGTAATGCAGCAGGTTGTACATCAATAAAAGTACAATAGTTAGCTACAAAAAGTGTTTATTATATATCAAATAAAAAACAGCCTTCAACATAGTAGGCTGAATTGAATAGATGTGTACGTATACATTGCATTAATTTGTAGAACAAGAAGGTCCTGGTTCATGTTGATTGCTTACATTCATTCGTTTGAAAAAAATAATTTATTTTCTGCTGGGTTTGTTCGATCGATGTTTAATCGCTTGCTTGGAAATGTAAAACTCGTCAGATAAAAATTAGCATCCTTTATTATTATTACAATTTTTTTAAAACTGTCCGTTATAAGCGACGTCCGTTATAATAGGGTCCGTTATAATGAGGTTTATATATAATGCATTATATATAATGCCGGACAGTGATCTGTGATTTGAAAATTCCAATATCAAAAAAACAAATCACTGTTTCCATGGAGATATAATCTAATTATCTCCACTTCATCAGCGGCGAAATTTGGAAATAATTTAGAAACGGCATTTTATAGGTTTAGTAATATAAGTTAATTTTTATTCTTATATTCTATTCTTTCTGAATTCAAAATTGCAAATGATTGATTGAAATCTTTGCATTACGAAACTTGAAGAACATCGGCTTCAAGTTTGGTATATTAGATTTTTATATATATATATATATTTATTTATTTACGGAATGTCTTATTTCAACTATTTAAAACATAAACTAGGAGCCAGAAATCCATCGAAACACGACATCATGAAAATAGGAAAAGATCAATCACAGGCCAACGTTGCAAGAAAGATTGGTTTTGTTCGGCATTGCTATTCCAAATTGTCATCAGTTAAAGTATGACAATGTGATCATACAAGAACACTTCTAACTAAAATTCCACATCTCCTTTTTTTTTTTTCCACGAAATCGTATTTTTAAAATATTCTGACTGACGGGACTTCAAGGAGAGGAGGTTGATTATTTCTTCCAGTCCTGACTCTTCCAAACGCCGAAAGCGAATTTCCATCATTCATACTGTGGATGTTTGCGATGGTTCTACGAATTATGTCAAGAAATTAGTCTGGGAGTTTAATATTCAAATACAAAGTTACATTAGCAAAGGATTAAGAACTAAAATAGACTTCAAAAAAGCTATTTGTACATTCGAAATTCCTGTGGCCAGAGGTGGAGTGATGCACAAAAACATAATATCAAAATCATTTTTATAAAAGCTTAATATTAATAATCAAAATTTAGATCTGTTTAATAGAAAATTAACAAATTAATGTTATATGAAGTTATCAATTCTGTAAAAGACAGATGTATTTATCGTTTTACAGTATTGTGTTCGATGGTTTACTTAAGTGGTGTTAACTGTATTTTAAAGTTTAATTGAAGAGAATAATTTGTTTGTTGTTTGTTTATTCTTTATGCATCCCGTTCCTGTAAGAACTACAACCGCCAAACTTTTCATGGAGCATTCAAAGAAGCTTGGGAAAAGTAAACACGGGACAAAGAATGGGTGGGAAAAAGTTTTCCATACCAAATTCGGCGGAATTTTTTCGGAGTTTTATAAAATTCAGTTATCCAATTTCTTTTATAGCTATTAAAAGCTTTATCTATAAAAAATGTAACTGTCCCATTGTTGGACCACCATAGGGATTTTTTTTTCGGAAAAAAAAAAAAAAAAAAATCCAGGTGCGGAATTTTCTAGTTAATTCTAGTTTAACCAGAGATGCCTGGAATGCGATGAGATGGAAAGGTAAATAAATTTTCGTTGCCTGCGAAAATCAATGGACAAAACAAATAAATAAACCAATACATTAAAACAATGATTTGGTAAAAATTGAGTCATTACAGCAATGAATTGTTCTAAATATAATAAGTTGACTACGCAGTCAACTGCCACAGATGGAGATTTCACACTTTTTGTTCTTGGCAGCTGTTAAGTATAGAACTTTATACCTTCAAAGAAACTTCAGAATTTGATTTAATAATGCTTTAAGCGAATCAATTACTGAAGTTAGTTGATACTGTTAGTCAACTTTAAGTAGGGTGTTAATTAATTTTAAAACTAATCTTGTCCTCAAAAAGATTTGCCTGAGACTCAAGCGCTGTTCAATTTTTATCAACCGCTAGGAGGAGTTCAGTCGATCAGTAGTTAATCTGACAATAATAAAAAAAAAAAAAGACTAACGCTCGGACTACATTTACTTTAAATCAATATTTTTTTTCAGTGTAACTTCATTCACACGAAACTGTGTGAGAAATGGACAATCTGAGAACAGGCTTCTCTCAACGATGCCTAGAGACTGATTCGACCTTGATCGTCATGTTTACCGACTGATGAGGCAGGGAAATGGGAAGAAAAAAAAAAGGAACAGCAGCAACAGAAGATCGAGTAGCAACAAAGAACAGGGAAACGCCGACCATTTCGAAGACGAGAGTACGAGTTGCAAAACCTGCTGACGTCACAAGCGATTGCTCTCAACAGAGCTATCATTACAGAGCTGTTTTTAAGTTGACTACATGGCTACCAGACTCCGTAAAAGTTGAAAGATGATTAAGTCAGATGTTTATCAGGCTTTAAAGAATACTGTTAA
Source organism: Thereuonema tuberculata (assembly GCA_023159025.1). Classification (NCBI taxonomy): domain Eukaryota; kingdom Metazoa; phylum Arthropoda; class Chilopoda; order Scutigeromorpha; family Scutigeridae; genus Thereuonema; species Thereuonema tuberculata. Next base: position 78,249,437 of record JAFIDM010012231.1, read on the forward strand.
TCGGGATTAAGTCTATCAAAATAAAGGATCTTAAATAAGATTACGTAGAAAAATAATGTAGATGGGTTATTGGATTTTCTATGAAAAAAAAAATGTTATTTTACTTCAATTATGCTGAACGCCACGACCATTAACAGATCATTTAACTACTCTTCATTGAAATTTTGTAGGAAAGTTACATTTTAGTAAATAAGGATTATCTAAGCGTCAGTCCCTTATTAGTCTGTTGTTGATCAGTGATGTGATAGGATTTGAGTGACTGCAGATCACGTGACAGATGAGAAGGATCATCAAATAACTACCTTATGAATAGAAAACAAATCAATGCTATTTCTAAATATACTATCATTGTTACTTTCCAAATTCCCCTAATTATTTTAAGAAATTAGTTAACAATATTTTCAAAATAAATTTACAAAATAAGCTTCTACTAATTGTCCTGTTTTGCGACTCATCCATCTCCTTCGTTTATTTATTTGCTATTTTTTTTATTTTTTTTATTTACTTATTACTGAAATACATCATTTTTTGACAGGTTCGCTAGCCTCTAGGATATTACGAGGTAATGCGTGTCATCAGAAAGGAAGAGAGAGAAAAAAAAAAAAAGTCATGCCTGGTCACCAAATATATATATTTTGCTGTAATTTAAGACTGCGCTACTGGACGAATAGGAAGCGCGATTTAAAAAAAAAAAAAAAAAAACGAAACCTTACGCTGCCATGGAAGTAAAGCGTTTCGTGTTGACAGATTAGATTTTGTAAATCTGGGCTATCTTCTTTTTTATTTTTAATTTGGGTTAAATCGAATAGTGTCCATTGAAATCAGAGTCTAACGACGGATACCAACTTTGCTACTAAATCATGTGAATTTAAATGAAAACATATTTAGATACATTTTCAGTATTTTTGGCAAATTTCCTATTCAAACAGAGTTAGCACGTTCACTGAATATTACTGGTATATTTACTGAATCCAATTTTCAATGCATACTACCGTAATTAATTAAAATGAAAACTAATAATTACTGAAATTTTGATAGTTATTTTCAATTGATTTATTACCGTTGTTGTTGTATCGTAAACGTTCTTCGACATAATTAATTGTTTACGTATCTTGCGACCATCTCGCACTTGTTTCGGTATTTCTATTCGTGAATCGTCCGTTCATCGTTCATGGAACATATTCATCCACTGCAGGATCGTCTCTTCTAGCTTTTTCCAGTTCTTTCCGTCGAAAGCTTTTCTCTTTTAGTCCAACCAACAAAACTTTTTAATTTTATCCATCCATTTCTCTTGTGGACACTTTCTCGGCCTCTTTTCATTCCTCGGAGTCCAATTTAGAATTTCTGTTGACCATCTGTTATCGTTACCGCCTTACAACATGGCCTGCCCAAATCCATTTGAGTTTCTTCATAGTGATAATAATGTGTCAGATACTCGAGAAATTCAATGAAAAAGCTCTATTTTAAATAAATTTGAGTTAAAAAAGCTCATTTTTTTTACATATGACAGAAACTTGCATATTAAAAAAAAAAATAATATTTAGAATCCCAGAAGATAAGTCCGAAAATTTACTAATCATTTTTAATTTAAATATTCTGAGTTCGCATTTTTTTGATATACCTTATTTCCCGCCACAAAAAAAAAAAAAAAAAAAAAAAAACTCAATTGCTGTAAGCATACTTTTTAGCAATACTTTATCCTCTGCCAACTGTTTCTTCCATACAAATACAGTAAAACCCCGATATAACGCTCCCGCTTATAGCACTATCCCGTTCTTTACGCTCCTTTTATAAGGTCCCTGGAATTTTCTATATATTTCTATATACTTTTACCCTCTTATAACGCTTCAAATCCCGCTTGTAGCGCTTTTTTTTATATCGGAAATTTTGTATCGAAAAGAAATGTAACACTGT
>JAFIDM010012231.1:78251360-78264381 GCA_023159025.1 Thereuonema tuberculata
ATTCCCTCGTCCAGTCTGCGAACAATAATGAAAAACAGGGATGCAATTACCGATGCAGCGAAGGGTTGTTGCAAACGTAAAAAAGTAAATTGTGCACTAAATCTGCTCCGAAAATATATTAGTATTGCTCCTAGTGGTGTATCAATTTACGTTAATAGTTACCTGAACCGCATTGAAAATGTCATAATTCATAACAGTAGCACACACACACACGGTAAACCACAATCAAAGATTTTTTTAATAGGAAATAAGCTCACATTTGCACTATATCTATTGCAGAATCAAATACGTTTCCTGTAAAATGGTGTCCAACCTTTCCCCATTTCATAAATCATTTCCCGTCTATAGCGCTATCCCGCTTATAACGCTTGTAGGTCATGGTCCCTTGACGAGCGTAACAACGGGGTTTTACTGTATTAAATATTCACACGACACAAGAACACAGACTGCTGTACCTCTACCAACGCTTCTGTGGCCACAACCTTTGAAAAGATGGGATGTGCGTTTCGTGAATCTGAACAACCGCAAGAGATGTACGGGCGATCCTTGTACACAACTTTAATCTAAACTTATCTTCGTTTTCTACGTTGAAAACATTCTTCAATAAAATAGTAGTAGTAGTAAATAGAATATTCTCGAAACTTCGATTTGGACAATAGTGACATAATTGTTTTCGTCAAAATTTGTCCATCTTTTTAATTAGAATGGACGGATGAATAAATTAACATCATAGACGTTTCGCTCAAATATTAAATAGAAAAAAAAATGGCTATAATTAAAAATAAGAAATCTACATATGGACATAGCGTTAATAGTGCTGATTTAAACTTTCAAACAGGACACATTTTCCATCTTCTAAAAAATTAAATCCATATTTGTTACTTAAGTTGTAAATGAAAATGATTTTTAAGCCTCAGTGTCCTCGAAAGGCTACAAATCTGAAAAAGATTGTCACTGAAAATCAAGAGAATATTTCCAAGCATTCGATTTAATTGTAATGTGTTGGCCAAAAAGTTCGTTCGGTTTTTAAGTAAAATATAAAAATATTTCTCATTGTCACCAATAATTTTATCAATGGTTTGTTCCACTAATCTTCTGTTGTCTTTCAGGCAACTTCATAATTCCATCTTTCCAAAACTTTATCTTTTTGAACAAAAAAATGTTCCAGGTGCCTTTAGTGTGCAATTGAATTTTTTTCCATTGAGAGAATTTTGTAAAGACCGAAATCAACGGAAATCCGAAGGTGCAATGTCTGGTGAATATAGAGGATGAATGAGAACTTTCCAGCCAAGCTGTAACAGTTTTTGTCTGGTCATCAAAGAAAAATACAGTCTTCCGTGCTTATTGTCTTCCATCTTCAATATTAAATTGGCGACACAATTCACTAATTTTCATCAGTTTTTGTTTTAAATGCACGCTGATGTTACCGCTGACAATACAATCTAACACAATGGCGTCGAATGAAGTTAAAGACACTCTAAACGCCACTCAGGGCCGTTTCTACCATTAGGCAAGACTAGGCGGCCGCCTAGGGCGGCAAGATTTTGGGGCGGCCGAAAGACTGATTCCGTTTTTTTTTTTTTGGTTGTTAAAATAGGATTGTGGATTTTTTTTTTTTGGTTGTTGAATTGAAGATTCTGTTTTTTTTTTTTATTGTCGTTTTTTTTTTTGGTTGGGGCGGCATTTGAAAGGGAGGGGGCGGCATTTTTCAGTTCTCGCCTACGTTGGCAGAACACCTAGAAACGGCTCTGACGCCACTAGAGTCAACTTACGTAAAAAACAAAACAAAAAAAAACGAACTTTTTGGCCAATATTATATCGCAATAAGTAAGCGTAACTAAAAGAATGGACAAACTGAAATAGCAATTAAAAATTTTTATTAAATAGAATTTACTAAAAAAAAAAAAAAAAAAAAAGCCTTGAAATTTCAAAAACTATTGAGTTAATCTGAAATTAGTATTTTTTTTTAAGCTAATAAGTTTGACCTAGAAATAACTTAAATAAAAGTAAGTATACATATTTCTTACTAACCATAAAATACAAAATAGACAAATAGCTGTAACTTTTCCTATTATGTAATGCCCTATAATAAAAAAAAAAAAAAAAAAGTAGTGACAAATTGCAAATCTACGGTTGGTTATTTAAAATTAAAATCTTAATATAGATTACACTTCACAAGTCATTTTTTTAAGTGTTTCCTCTCCAAAGTAATTAAGAACTGGTCTTCCACAGTGATTGGAATTATTAATGAACAAAAAAACGAAGAATGAATAATTCAAACATTGCTCTAAAGAAAGTAAAACAAATTTTCCTGAGCGCTGAGATGATAAAGAACATGTTCCGTACTATCGCGGTATATCATTCAAAAGGCCAAAAGGGGAGAGAGTGGGGAAAAAAATGGTATGGCAGCAATAAAATATGGTTTGCATGAATACGCAAACAAATTGTACTGAATAAAATTTGTCAATTATCATTTGTCTGCAAAGGTTGCAAGAATATTCAAGTAGGGCATTTTTTTTCCCAGAAAATTTATGAAAATGTTATGCCTATTATTCATTTTGTAGTTTGTAAAAACAGCAGAATGTGACTGAATTCTGGTTGAATTCCGTAATTTAATAATAATGCCATATTTATCACTTAAGCCTATCATAACGATTAATATTGAATAAAGTGTTTCTACTGAGAAAAATACAAAATAATTGCATTCTCAATTTCAAAAATGTCACTGAACATTTCCGAATTAAGTCTATTATAATATAAGGAAGCTTATGCTTAGCGTATGAAGATAAATGATAAAGAAAATAAAATCCAAATGGGACAGAAGATGAAACGCACCAAGCATTACGTAAGGAAATTAGCATTATGGTATTTTTAAGTGCAAAAATGCCACGTACATTCGATCTGAATAAGCTTACAGAGCCTGTCTTTTCCTATATAAATGTATCTACTGTATTTCGGTATTGTTTATTTCTTTCTTCTAGAATGGAATAAGTCAATGTTAAATACTGCATTTGAATACAGCAATTGTTCAAACTACATAATTTATTTCGTTTTACTGTTTGATACAATACATAAATTAGACATATACATATTTAGATAATGCATGTGAAAGACTACTTCTGTCTGCCATTAGTATTTATAATTATTTATCATCCGTAAATCCACTGGAACAAAGGTAATACTATCAGATTTTCTTCCAAAAATGTCAAATCTTGCTCACATCTTGTTTTTCCTTTTCACTGTTTATTTTCAATTTTTCTGGTGGTTTGTAAGCCATGTCTAAAGTCAAGCAACATCTTTATTGCATAGTATAAAAAAAAATGATATAAAGGCAATGGTAATTAGGATCTGTAAAATTTACTGCATCATTAAAAAAAAAATGTATGCACTGACATTATTGTAAGATATTTTTTACTCTGTTCAATTGATAGATATCTCAGTAAAATTAAGAGAAATTTGAGCTTTTCTTTTTCTTCCTTCTCAGGAAATAACTGACTGACGATAACTTCAAAGACTAAACTTGATAATTCAAATTAAACCCTCAAAACACACATTATTCGAGAAAACGCTCAGATCAATCCTTTATAAATTTAAAACCATAGTTTTGTAATAACAATTAGGTTGGGAATCTAATAATTGTTATTTCATCAGCGAAGCACGAAGTTCAATGATTATGGCAACGCAGTGATTACACAAACACTTGGAACAGTTAAAACAAAGAGAAGTTTTATTCCATTATTGTAATTTTGTAATAATAACAGTTCAGACGATTGATAGTCAGTTATGAATGATACATTTCTTGTTAAATTTTGACTTCCTGGGATTTCGTTTGACCAAAATAAACCTCCAGTACTGATGAAGAAAGAAAGACAATTTTATTGGTTAAAAAAAAATAAAAAATATGAATTTATGGTACAATCTTTTTAAAAATTATTTTCTAACGACAGACTTTACTGCAATATTTTATTTAATTTCATTTAAAATTACTTTGTCTAGATTTTTTAATTACTACAATACGAAATTTATTAATTTGTTTAAATTTAATTAAAATTTAGAAATAAGCTACTGGAAAAAAAAATCATATTTGAAGTTCCAATAATCTAACTGCTAACTAATCTATTTTAATTATTCAGCTGAACTAGCTTTTTTTTTTTTTTTTTTTAAATTGTAGTGAATTCTATAATTTTCTATAGGCTATAAGTAATCATTTTCTGCATTTTTTTTTTTTTTTCTAATCGAAATTTCAATCCCTAAATTGTTAACTTCAAAATTTTAATTAAATTGTTTAAATTTTTTAGCCTTATATAAGTTAACCTGGGTGTAATTTTCTTCGATCTTTATATAAATTAAAGTTAAATTGTTTTCTGTCAAAGTAAGCAAAAAACTACCAGGAACGATGCTGTGATAGTTTTTCGCTGCTTTCCGGAGGCCTAAAGACAGTCCAAAAATACTATATTCTTGGAAATATTAGAAAGATCTCTTAAAGTGATTTCTACACCTACAGAGAGGTAGGGGAGAGGAATAAACGCCCCTACCTTACCCGGAGTCCGAGAACAAGTAACTATTGCCGGGCGGAATGTAAAATGAAGCTCAAATAAGCTTAATTTAATTAATTTAGCACAAACAAATAATTGTTGAAATTAAAAGAATTAAAGAAATTTTTATTTTTATTGAAATATGGAAATGGACAGATATTGTTGTGGTCTTCAAAACAGCTTTTTCATTAACTAATAAAATTGGGCTGATGAACAAAAAAAATATAAGAATCTGCGATTATGAGCTTTCTGTGCGTTCATTAGGACCGATAAAGTTGTCCTTTTTACCATCACTGGCGTACCGAGAGGGTGGGGGTGGGGGTCTCTCCTCTCTCAATTCATCCGAAAATCGAAGAACTCTCGCCATTCGAGAAAGCATATGACTTTTTTTTTTTTTTTGGTTGTACGACTATGAATATCATCCTAACCCTCCACCCCTTCAATTTCAAAATCATGGGTTATCAAATTTAGAAGATGTTACGATTTTCACTATTAAATATTTCAAATAAAATTCCACAAAATTTTTTTTGCCAAAAACATCTAAATAAATTGAAAGCTTCCATTGAAGAACAGCGGCAGCAAATGTCTTAAAATAGTCCGCCAATTTATTTTAATATCTTCTAAATTATTTTATTTAGTACTTATCTTACTAGACGTTTAGGTTCGACAAAATTCATGATTAACTATATCAAAATTTGTCATTAAAAGCAGGCATTTCAAACTCAAAAATAAATAAAAAGTTTTCCATGTAATAAATAAAAAGGGCTTAGCTAGAGGCTAACAAAATGGCGACTGACTATGAAGAGTTTGTATATTGCAAATGAAGCGGACGTCTGAAGACACACTTGCCTAGAAGTTACTAGGGAGTTAAAGATAAAGCGTAAGAGTTTGTTTGCTGAACGTTAGGTTCTTTGAGATTTTTATCATTCAAGTTTATTAAATAAAAAAATGTATGAATGTATTTGAATGTCGTTTTCTTTAATTTCCTAGGTCGATTACTAATATTTTAAACAAGCGACAGAGTTCAAAACTTCCCTTTACTATATATTAAATATTTATCGAATGTGTGCTTATCTTTTACTAATTTCCGCTTCCCTCAATGTTTATAACTATCGTATTTATTTTATTAGCTGAGAATGAAGTGGCTCTTTTTACATCGTCTACGAGATCTTCGTTTTTTTCCTTCAAAATAACTCTTGTCAATAAAAATTTTACAATAGCGGAGGCGTTCTCGAGAAGTCCTTCCAAAGGCACCCTTTAATCCCGCACTGAATGCAGACAGCGTCTTCCTTGTGCCGAGTTCACACCTTCTCGAGTAAAGAATCGCTCCTCAGAATGCTCGAGTAAATACAGGTGCGTCCTCCGCTATCATTAGACCACTTTGTGCATCAAAGCGGTTCTCCAAGTGAACCCTTTTTCCATAGAAGGACGGATTGGGAGTGGACGAATAGAGGACAAATCACAAGGACAGGACCTGTCATTTCGTATATGGTTTAATAAGAAATTTACAGTTTAAAAAAAAAGAAATAGTATTATTTAAGGATGACTTAGTTAAAAGTTAATGTGTACGAAAAACAAAAAACAAAAACGAACAAAAAAAAAACAAACTGGATTCTTAAAAGAAATAAAACAAGTGATTGATAAACAAAAAATAATGTTTTGTCTAAGGAATTAATAATTTTTGCTTTAAATAAATTGAATTCGAATTTCAATTAAAAAACTCCTTAATTAAAAAATAAACTCTATTTTTAATAAGCTTATAAATATTCATTGTTGTAAATACAGTGAGGCCGGAAAGTTCCCGTACCCCTTAGTTGGTACTGATATTTACACATTAAGTGACCAATGCGTCCGTGTGTTCGTCTGTATAACAAGTTCATACGCCTCCACGTTCTACTATTTTTTTGGAGCATGTACGGTGTGATGGTTCGAAATGAGTTCTCAACTGTAGGCCTATTGCAATTTTTCATTTATAGCATAACGACGTTCAGACACGTTGTTTGGTTGATGTAGGCCTTGTTGATTCCCAACAGCGTCGTGAGGTCAGGACTTCGTGATGGCCATTTCAATGGAGCTGGAGATGCTGGTGTGTACCACGACCAATCCAGCGTCCTGGAAAATGTTCATGAAGAAACCCGCACACAGTAGAGCGAAGGGAGCAGGTGCCCTGTCCTGCAGTTGTCATACGCGTTCTATGAAACCCGCGTCTTCCAGCTATGGGATTAACTATGTTTGTAACATGTGTAACATGTGTAAATAAGTTTCGCCATTAATATAACCATTAAAAGGGCCGCGCGGTTGGCGTTGTTGCTAAGACACTGGCCTCTCACCTCTGAGTCCCAGGTTCTCATGTGGGTTTCGTTGATGGTGGTGATCCGTGCTGGGCAGGTTTTCCCGGGGTTCTCCCGTTTCCTCTGCATTTCTCACACCATCCTTTCTCAGTCTTGTCTGTCCTTTCCGTGGGATAATACAAAAGATCTTTCAGGTCGACATGCTCGGCAGTCATGCCACCCACTTTCAATTAATCTAATCTAATCATTAAAAACAATATTGTCCAAACAAATAATAAAATACTACATAATAGGAAGTTCCCGATCACACTGTATCATATATTTCATATTATAAGAAGGGGAATTGACAGTTACATAAAATAAAGAAATGAACGTAATCACATTCAGATCTTTATACCTTTCCTAAGTTATTTTTGTTTGAAAAATTTTATTTAGTTTTGTCTGAGATTTTTCTTTATTTTTCCGAATACTAAATATGGAACTGAAGTGGTGTTAGTCTACTTGAAATGCAGCATTTCTTAAAGCCTTCAGCACAGTTTACGATAACTGATGGTATCACAGTTACATCATTTAACAGCGTTCATTCCCCAAATGATAAGCAAAAAAAAAAAAAAAATATTGAAGGCTGCCCAACACCTACAAATCAATACATTCTAACACTTATCGCTCGTCATTAAGTATTCCCCACAGTACCTTCAAGCCCAAAGCTTTTAAACGCCATTAAATAATGAAAAGCTGTAGTAAGGACAACTTACAATTGACGACATAATGCTACGACCGATCAGAAGCCTGTGACAAAAATCGATTCCGACGAGGACATCAGAGTTGCAACTTAATACCCCTTTAGATTACTCAGATTACTCACAATATTGAAGGGCCGATATCTATTTAAGGTAATCAACAGGGTTCATTTCAAAACGGACGCAAAACAAACAACTGTGGCCGATCTTAGGTAATGGCGACCAAAGAAAATTGCGCTTTACAACCTAAATTTTTTTCTTGGTTGGAAGATTATGCAGCAAGTTCCAGAAAGGTTTACAATGCAGTAAGTTTGCGAAGAAAAAAAGATTGGAACTAATGTTAAAGAATGATGGAAAACAAAAGCCTAATTAATTAATAATGGTGGTATCTAAATGTCTGACAATTGAGATACGTATCAAGAGAAACGCTTCTCTTGAAGTTCATTTGTAATAGTCCTACAGAAATAATTAAGTGAATTTTTTATTCAGTTTTTACAAGGAAAGTTCATAATAATAACAAGAACGGATCTAATAAAAGAAAAAAGATAGTTTAGACATGATTCTCGGAAAGTATCTCACTATTACTTGTGCGTTTTTTTGTATTCTTACACTTTTTCAATATGTCAATATTTTGCATTCTTTTTTTTACATTTTTCTTTTTCTCTTTTTCCTTTTTTTGATAATGTTTCAATTTCCGTATTATTTCTGTTATTTACATATTGTGTATATCAGTGTTTTCAAACTGAGAGGGCCGTAGTGGCCTAAGAAAGAACAACGACGATCCAGCATATAGTCTGTCACTAATCTGTCAACATTTAGCTCTACTATAAAAGTTGGTGTTGTCAAGATTCAACTCATTAAATACTGCTAAATTTAACAAAAATGAAAACTGGGGAAAAAAATTCTGTACTGCGTTTTACTGGCCGAACACGAGGCGATATTTTGGGACAATCAGGCCCAATTTGATTGCTGGCAACCGTTTGCCCCAATTTGATTGCCCCAATTTTATTGTCGGTACCAAAGGAACAATATTGGCCCAATATTAGCTGGCTCAAAATATTGGTGGTACGAAAGCGAATCAAATCAACGGATGACATCACGTGACAATGCTGACCGTCGAAGGAGGCGGTACTTTGAACATCGGAAGTTCAGTCACTCACGCCGGCCATTTTCTTTGAGAAACAAGGCTTAAAATCAGCAAAATGGGTAGGCCCAAAACAGATAATTCCAACAACAACATTTTGTCAATTGATAATGAAAGAATCGTAATTGATTTCTACAGAGGGACCGCGTTTAATACTATAGCAATTCTGTACGAAAACACGCTCTCTCTTTAGCTCTCCCTAGTGAGAAGCGCCGTAACCATAAAAATTCAGGGCAATATTGGTTCAGGAGAAACTATGTGTTCGCGCTTGATAAAGTTGTCCGCAATCAAATTGGGCCAACTTGTCCCAATCATATTGCCATAAAATCGCTCCGTGTTCGCCTAGCTTTTGATAACACTTTCAGAAAATTACTTATTTGATGAAGTATGTTTTTAATGAATGAGATGAAAAACTTTGAAGTGTTATTAGTTGTCCATACTATTTCAGATAATACGTCCTTCGCTTTGTGCAGCCAGCAATAAGTCTTTCACACCATTTGGTGGTTCATAGTAAGACTCCTCGTTTGACTTTTTGAATCTCGTAAGTTTGAGATCACTGCTTTACTAGACAGTTAACAAGATATTTGTGACAGGATGTAGGCCAGATAAATAAGACTTACTAAGCTTGTTTGTTTTTTTTAAATATTCTATTTTGAATTTTTTTTTGACGCAATTGTTCACGAAACCGGCTGTTTAAAAGAAGAAATAATGATTTCATTACATTATCATAAAATAACAAAGCACTGCTTAAAAAAAAGCGCGGCATAATTGCTAGAAGATGTTTGTTGACGACACTGACAATGAAGAGCGGGGGCGGGTTTAACCACTCGAGAAGTCTAAAAAGGCCATTTGAATAGAAATGGAGTTCCGTCCCATTTAAGTTTCCTTCTATTAATTGTTCTTAACGATTCTCCAACCTGATTTTGTTATCATAATATCCACACAAAAAATAAAATTAAAGATTGTAAGAGTCATTGAGGGAAGGAAAGATAGTTTGCCTAAAACTTAGTCTGTAATTATAACTCTGTTTGTTTGTTTTTTAGTCATTTTATTTCCTTAGAATTTTAAGAGATAAAAACACTCAGATAACTAAAATATACGAAACAAAATTTATTACCTACAAATTTTACATCCTTTAGCTAAGGATCGAAAGGACCAGACTCGATCCCGACTAAACTTTGGGATTTGTTTCTCCCTTAAAAGGGTCCTGAAATTCACCCAACTCGCTTCTCAAATGAGATTGGGTTTTTTTCTCAGTACAGTAGACACTCGATAATCCGGCACGTTCGGGACTTCGGCAGTGCCGGATTACTGAGCGCCGTCTAAAAATAGCCGTTATGGCGAGGATAGCGGAAATACCGCTAAAATAGAGAGTCAAAAGGGCTATTAATAGGTATCAGGCCATTTAAAAACTCACAACACTGAACATTCACGGAAAAGCGACACTGTACCGTAGCACTGACAAGTGAGCACTAGACGACACAAAATGGCGGACGAAGATTTGTCATCACTGCCGAGTATGCTTGACCTCAGCCGATTGCCCGCGAACTCTACCGAACGCGCCCGAACTCTGCCGATTGCGCCCGAAAGGCTTATTCAGTGTCAAAAAAACCCTTAGACCGATGCCGGATTATTGAATGTGCCGGATTATCGAATGCCGAATTAGCGGGGTTTTACTGTATTAAGAATGACTGAGCGTCGGACTGGCCTCCAACTTAACTTCGATCCATTGCCAGCAGGGATCCATTCATTTCGACTGAATATTGTGGTGAATTAATCTGGCCTCTGGTTCGTAAAAGAAGGTTGACTGAGTCTAGTTGGATCTGAACTGGAATCTGAGCTGATCTGTTTATTAAAGGCGAATCAAGGGTCTAAATAGTCTTGTGTACAGTGATCGTTATTGGCTAGTGTGCTTTTAAATTCCCCAATGAATTGTTAAAGACATGTGATTTATAACTGATTTTAACTGTAGGGAATTAAAATCCCGTTTCAAATTAAAGGGAATTATGGGAGCACACCAACGGATAGAATTTAAAAATAAACAAACAGAATTGACAGTTAACGGAAAAATTTAAAATGTACAATGGATTAAATAATGATCGATCGGCAGAGTAAAAATATATAAGGTTAAATAAAATAAAATAGAATGGAATAAATAAAACTATGATACAGCTACAAAAATCATCACAATATCAAATTTTAAGATTTTTCTTCGAAGAGCATTACACTTTGTAATTTTTTCTTATTTTATTACAGTTTTAGAAAGAGAGCAGTCAACACGATATGTCAATGAATCTTATGGTAATATTAAACGATGTAATTCGACTATTCTTTTAGAGTTCTGAAATTTAAAACAGTTACTTACCTCTCTTAAATTGTATAACTGCTTCAGATTTCTTAATTGTTCTTATTTCTTTGTGTAACAATTATAAATTTCAGTCTCATTACGAACTATCATTTCCTATTAATAGCTGCTACTTTATTTATACATTTTTATAGTTTATATTTTTTTTATCACTCAATATAAAATAAAGCAAACCAAAAGTAGTTACTAATTTATTAATTTAATAAAAACTGAAATCATTAAAGTATAATCTACGTTATTTTTGCAAATATTTTTATAATACTGACAAATGTATTTTTACGATATTAACAAATAAAACTGAAAAAATTTGATTAGAAAATGCTTCAAAACCTGAACATTCTAATTCTCGCCTAATAGTAGTTTTTTTTAAAAATTAATTTCTACATTAATTTCTACATTATTATTTAAAGAAAGTAATTGATTTTACTACATTAGGTTACTCTGTGAAACACAAAATGGCTGCTGTTTCTTTTTATTTAATGTTAAATGATACGTTAATATCGAACTCTGACGATCCACAAGATCATCTATCCAATGGGTGTGGTCGCTTAGGTTTTTTTTCAAAGGCGGCAACGTTGACCGCACAGACGTTAAGTTCAAACCCTTGAGGGAAAAACCTTAGCCTATAACTTAAATCTAGTCACTAAGTTTGGAATAAAAACCTGAAACTAAATTTAAAGCCATTAAAATTGCAAATGAATAAAAATATATTCTTCATTTATCTTTCTGTAGTTTTCTTTATGCATCTCACCCAAGTTCAAAGACCAGAACTTCGTCCTAGTTGCAATCTTTGTGACCTCGTCGTACTAATAATGATAAAAGATTTATATAATATATTTTCGCAAAACGTACAGACAGGGTTCCTTGAAATTTCTTTGAAGATTGTTTGAATTTTCAGATTTCGATAAGATTGCAGTATTTTTCCCGCGCAAATTATAGAGAGTTTGAATCAAAATAGTATAGAACTATATCAAATATTTAAAATAATCCTCATAAAAACTCAAGGATCGTCATTCCATCACTTCAAATTAAATCCTACACACACGAGCGCTCACAGTATGAGACAAGGGAATGAACTCCTCCCCTGCATTTAGATTTTTCAATTTTAGATGAAATAAAACATTAGAATTAAGAGGAAGTTTTATCTTTAATATAGACAAAAAAAAATCTATCCACTAAGTCTGTATCTTTTACTTTCTTTTTTTATTTCTTTTATTTTTTTTAATTTTTTATTTATTAAAAATAAAATATACAGTGCTAATATACCTCCCCCTTTCAGAAAAATTTCTGCTAGCGTTCTCTACATAGACCTAGTGTTCTCTTCATTTCTTTCCCCTATTGTTAACATTATTCTGGAATGTAGTTTCATTATCTTTGTATGTAAATTTATCGCAATATCAACTGTCAGGAAAACTTAGAAGTCATCACGAAAACTAACAATCAATCAGGACTCATTTCAGGGATATTGAAGACAGCGCAGCGCCATCTCTTTATTTCTCCAAATTACACAGTTATCGTTAAACTTCATTTAATTTGTTCGATGAGAAGGAAAGTCAGTGCTTCTGTAGAACAACAACAAAAAAAGGCTGAAAATGAAGAGCTCACCTGTTTCCCCCTTTTTTTTCCCCTTAATGATTGGCTTTAATGATTAAACTTGAATGTTTCATTTTTTTTTCATCACGAACCTTTCAATCGATCAATTTATTCTCGTCGAAGGAAGTTGAACATCAGGAGACGAAGGAAAGTCTTTCAGAAGAGATTTACGTATTCATAGGAAAAAGAAAAAAAAATTTCAAAAACCTATTATTATAAAACATCAAAAAAATAAAAGATATCAAATATTTACGCAGTATATTGTCTAAATATATCTAATAGCCCTCATTAGACCAATGTCCTACAATTACAAGAATAATAAGTTTTCTAGAAAGCCAATTGTTGTTAATAAT
>JAFIDM010012231.1:78289969-78310404 GCA_023159025.1 Thereuonema tuberculata
TGTGTTTTCATTGTTTTACATATTTGTTTGATCGCATTGTGGTTCGTCATCAGCCCGAACTAAAATTTGGTGTGACTGTATAAGTCTCTCAGTAGAATGGGAAAAGAAAGCCAATTCCCGTCCTTGCGAGCAGTTCGCAAAAGACTAGGATATGGAGGAATTGCAGACTTGTTGTAACTGCAAAGTACCGAGGGCAACATAAAGATTTTCGGAGACTGATGAAAACAGCAGTGATCTCCAGAATGAACTGCTGGATATTGATTGTTTCGGACACATTTCCCGATCCCAGCCTTGTTTGGAGTTGGGCAAGCTCGGATCAGCGGTGTGCGCTTCATTATTCCGCTATGTCTGGATGCACGGTGGCACTAAAATGTGTTTGTATTTCATTTCAGTTCTGAAATAGTTAAGAACTAGAAATAAGTGAAAAATGTGCTTTGTGTTATTAGCAAATTGGATCCCAAATTAAATGACATAAATATGCGACGGTGATTCTACTGTGTAAGTACTCTTTTTCTATCATATCAACTGTAGTTCAAAGAGACTTAGAAAAATTCTTCTCTTTACTCATCGGTAGTAAGAAATTTTGAAAACTGCCATAACCACGATCACAGTATTTTAAACATTTTCTTATATCTGTGTTGGCGACATTGTGTGTATTTTTGATAACAAATTTTAAAGAGATTTATAAATATTTTAGTTGATAATTTCATTATCTTGATGTTTGTATTTATTTTGTCTGAGATAGATTTATCTTACATTCATCTTCTACTCTTATGCTTCGATGTTTGAGTCATTCCACAGAAAACGTACCTTTTTACGTACAAGGCAATTATTTACTTAAGAAATATTCAAAGTTCTTCTTTCAGTGGTTATAAACAGCAATACAAACGAAGGAAGTTATGAACATTGGTATTCTTTGTTCTTTCATTTTATTTCTATTAAATTTTTAAACAATTGTGAAGATATGTATACCTCCGTTACGTGTCACAAGTGCTTCGTCAGAAGGGTGGTTAATTATTGCATGAATTTAAGGAAATATTGAATAAGTGAGTCATATTGTATTTCTTACTTTAAAAGGTGAACTTCAGTTCGACATAAAAAAAAATGAGAAAATGTTAGCTTGAACATATGTTTTTAGGTTTGAAAGTTTGTCACAGACTTTTCCTGTATCCTCCGTTCTGAAAATATTTTAACAAATTCCCATTAGATGGCAATGGTATTCACAAAGAGTGGATGAAGGAGGAAAAGACGCCACTTTGTTTTAGCTCTATCTTGTGTTTGGAGTAAAATAGTATGGTTTAACTATATTCTATCTAACAGTTTCTTCAGGATTCTCAAGACGGTTCTAATCTTTGTGTATCCTCCGTTCTCAACTTAGACAAATAACATTGAGAAAATACATAGAACTTGTTTTAGTTATTCTTAAATTACATTTTAAAGGATGTTCACGAGCTAACCTCACAATAAGCATGACAAACTAGGGAAATTTTGCAGAAATGTATCCTCCGTAGATGTATCCTCCGTTACATTAACATTGAATGGAGGATATTAATTTCGTAACAGAGGGTAAAAAATCATTTATTTAAATACTATGAGTCTCAATAATTGATTTAGTATATGTACTATATTGTTTATTATCATTATCTCAATAATTAATTTAAAATATTTATGATTTTGGAATATTTGTTTATTATTATTGGTAAATTTCTTTTCTGCTATTTTGCGATAAGTTAATGTTCTGTTTAACCACTCAGTTTCAGAATAAATTGAAATTTTACTTAAATTATGAGTTATGCTTTTAAAATATGGTAGATTTCATTACTGTATCTTATACTCTGTTACAGTTGTGTATCCTCGTCCATATCAAAATTTTATTTTATTCCTTATTTCATGAAAAAGGAAGAAACAATGTAACAATTCATTTTATAATTCATAGAAGCAATAATACTACTTAAAAAATAAATTTCAGATTTGTTTGTCAATATTTTTTTTTTAACATTTTTGTCTCTTAAAAGTTACGTTTTCTGTGGAATGACCCATTTACTCTTAGGGCCAGGCACTATTGACTGCGTAATTGTTTACATTTAATTTTAGTTATTTTGAACTCTAGTTGTATAGCAGAATATTTAAGATTGTTTTGATGTTCGTTTTACCTTTTTATCTTGCCTAAGATATTTGAGATTTTCATGTTATTGTTAATTGATATTTTTTTTAACGAGTTGATCACGGGTGTATTTCTGTTATTTCTGTAAGAATCGTGACAGTATATTAGTAGCAGAGCGTAGTTTCTCTGTATATCTTTTTTTTTTTTTGGTTGGATTGCTTGCTTTATAGGGTTTTTTTTTTTTTTTTTTTTTTTTTTTTTTGACAAAATTGGTAAATTTTATTATTCACAGAAAATATATCTTTCGTGACAGTTTGCATTCATGTTCTGTTTGTTTGAATTAAAAGGAGAAGTACAATAAATACTGTAATTATTACAGTAAAGGTTATTATTACCACATATGAGCCATTATAGTATTATTATTACCGTATATGCGCTGTTCTTTAGGGATCTGTGTTAAATACAAATCCTACCTAAGACGTTCTGAGAGAAGTATGTAAAGCGTAAATCGGGGACCGCCTGTATTTGGTTTAATTTTTGTTAGCAGCCGAGTAACTAGAGGCAGTTTAGTTAATTTCCTTCCTGTTACTTCGTGTGCTGTGACTTCCTAACTAAAACTGGCAAACAAATTTTAAATTATATATCAAAGAAAAATAATAGATCTGCATTCAGTTTCAATTCAAAACATTTCTACATTCTGATTATTGGTTGGAAATAGCTGTCATAGTTTCAACATTACATTTTTTCCCTGCTGTACGAGATGAGTGATTCTAAGCACATAAAAAATAAAAGAAGATTTTACTGTATCGTTTCATTGTTGATTAATTTAACGATACAATACGTTAAATAACTTACAAGCTTGGCACTCGTCATTCTTTTCCATAATCCATCCATTACCTTTGTTACCAGTATTGAACATTAACTGTGAATATATACTAGCTTTCATTGTGATACGATTGCTGTCAGGCGAGATGAATGACTAAATAACTGGGTTTGATCATTAATTTTGACTGGAATTTCTAAATTAAATTTGAACATGAAAACTTTCAGTCCTAAAACTTCTTTTGTAAAAATGAGACAATGAAGAAATATGCTTAGGAAAATATATTTATAAAAAATATTAATTCCTATAAAGTTTAATAAATTTTTCAATTATGGTGATATCACAGAGTTCAAAGGTTTAAACTTTTGTAAGTAAAAGAGTAAATAGGGTGGGGGGGCAAGGAATTTGTAGCAATGGACGAAAAAAATTTCAAAATAAAATTGTAGGACCGATATAAGGATATCAAATTTTTATTATAAAGTGAATTATGCTATCATAATATGCAGCTATTAAAAAAATGAGAAATATTAGTTTCTATAAAAATGCTAAATTTTATTAGCTATTTTCCTCATTTCACTGCTGTCTCGATGAAAGTTTATCACTGACCGTTACTTATCTAAAGTCTGTTGTTTCGGAACAAGGTATTCGAAGTTTGTGATTGCTATTATATCGATTGTTTTATTAGCGACTCGTTTGGGAGCTATTGCGTTTGTCGTGTCCGTCCGTCCATGTCTGACCACCCCTAACAACTCCCGAACGGAAGGTCGGATCGACAAACTGATTTCACCATGTTAGAGACCCAAACACTATTGGAATGGGTTTTTTTCAGGGGCCAACGCCCCTCATGTTAGAGATATTTGGCATTGTTGTCATTGGATTTCTGCTATTAGCTTGAATGTTAACAATGCAACCATCTCTTTACATTTGTCAGCTATATCTTGTGGTTTTTAAGGTTTCAGACTAGTATAGGCCTACAGGATGTCGTCGGAAATTTTTTTTTCTCCTAATCTTTTTTCTCAATTTCCGCATGGGTTTTTGTTTTTCTTACTTTTCTAACGTTTTATTTTTTTCCCCTTAAGTTATTGTACTTCCTTTTTTGTATTTTAATTTTTAATTTTTTTTTATTATTATTGATTGTTCTTTAAATTTACAAAATTGTATTCACAATATATTATATCGATCTTATTATTTCAATTTGTCAAAGTTGTACCAACAAGGCCTTACATATTAAATTCCCATATGTCTGTTCAGTTAACTGGAAATTTACTAGTTTGATGCATAATTTTCAAGAAAGATATTGAAAGATATACAATTTACTTGAAAATTTGATCATTACCCATGTAAGATAGATACTTTCATGAACCTAAAATGAAGGTATTTTTTTTTTTTTTTTTATATTTTTAAAAAATATTTTATTTTTTTAGATTTTAGTTTATATTTTAGTTCAAAACATCAATTAGTGAGATTAGTGTGGAGCAGGGAGGAGGGCAACAACAGGATTTTCTAAAATTATTTTTTTATTGTGAATTTATTATTGCTTATTTTCGTTTTAGAGGTTCTATACTGATTCCAAAGGTTGTTCCTATTGATCTTTGTACTGAGATCTAGCTGGATTAATAAATTTTTTGAAGATTTATTAATTATTATATCTTATTAAAATAAAGTCCAATCGGTTTTGGTAAATTTACCTCTGTCGAAAATAAAGTAATATAAACAGATTGCCAACTACATTAGCACTCAAATAATTAAAAGAAAACAAACAAAAAATATGAAACAAATACATATAAATGTAAAATGTATTATATAAAATACAGTAAAACCTCGTTTAAGTCGTTACTCAAGGTACCCACATTTTTGACGACTTAAGCGGAGTGGGTATTTTTGAAAGGAAAAAAAAAAAAAAAAAAAAAACCCACTGAGATAAAATATTTTTATGAATTGTTGTAGGATTCGGTGAGAAAAACAAAGATTTTCAGAAATCAAAGCATGCGAATGAATCAGATGAAAATAAAAACAAACAAAACATTTTATACTTACCACATTTTCTTTTTTTTTCACTGGCATTAAAATAATCCAACAGTGTTGATTGATGAAGGTGCTGATTACTGGTAACAATTCGAAACACTTTGTAATGAAATGGAACTCCAACTTTTGTGCACATTATTAATCGTATCTGAAACCGAAACTTCTAGCTTTTCGTTCCTATCCAAGGCTTTTATCATGTCCTATACAAGCATTTTTTTGTACTTTCGTTTAAAGTCAAGAATTATCCCTTGATCTAAAGGCTGAAGAAGTGCAGTTACATTTTGAGGGAGAAAAACAATTTCGATCGCTTTTAAATTTTCGGGGCTTACTCGCTATGAAATAAAATCACACTCAGTAGCCATCAAGAAAAACGTCTACTCTTGATAAGAGTCGCAGCGAGAATTGTGTAATTTCCCAAGTGAATTTTCCACGTGACAATTCCCCGTAAAGGCTAGGTTTTCTTAGAGTGAAGGGGCGGGGCTGAAAAGATAGCAGGCAAAATTAATAAAGATGCTTTTCGCCATTTTTGAGGGTGACGAATTATCCGGAGTAAATTAAATTTGGTGACGAGTAAAAGAGGGTTATTTTACATTATTGTCTATGAGACCTTGTCGGGACCAAAGGAAAACGACGACTTAAACGGAGTAACGACTTATCCGGGTGACGACTTAACGAGGTTTTACTGCATAAATAAAACTTTAAACGTAGGAAATATTATATTAATTGTATACATTGATTTAAAAAAAAAAAGCCTTTGACTGTTTAAATCATGGAATACTATTACAAGAATTTTATAACATAGGCATACGAGGATCTGCTTTTCAATTACTAAAAAGTTATTTGAAAAAACGAAAGTTTAAAATTGTAATAAACAAACAAGTAAAGTATATAATATTAAAAAAAAGGAATACCACAAGGATCAAATTTAACACCGTATTTTATTTCTAATATATATTAATACAATACACAAAACCCCACAACAGGCAAGTGCTTTTGCTGATGATATTATTCTAATACATAACTTTACTTTAGCAAGGCAACAATTACAAAATGACTTTACAAATTTAATTAAATGGACTCATGATTATAAAATGAATATTAATAGTAAGAAGTCAAAATTAAGGATTATTAAAACCAAAAAAACTAGATTCAACAATAATTAAATTTCATAATAATCAATGTATTCATAATCATTTAACAACTAATAAAAATTGTGCTTGTGATAATATAGAACTTATAAACTATCAACTTATATAATTGGCTAAGTTCGTCTATCTGTCTGTCTGTCTGTCCGTAACTCGATATAATTTTGTTACCACTGCACCGATTTTAATGAAATTTGGCATACTTACTCAGTTTTTTACGCTGATTTTGAAACTCAAAACCATTTTTGCCGTAGAAGCTTCGCTCACAAGTTAGCATATTATTTAGATTATTCAAAGGTGAGTTGGTTGCTACAGTCATTAATAGGAAACAATATGACATCTACATTATTTAATATTGTAATGGAACAATGCATTATTATTAATTTACTTGAAGAAAGATAATTAAAAAATCTACAAATTTTCAGAGAATTAAAGCACAGTAAGCTGTCTGTAACTCGAATAATTAAGCTATTAAGATAGATCCAACGGTTCTCAATGATAGCATTGAATCAAGGCTACTCAAATTGAATGAAAATATTAGTTCGTTGTGTCATTCCATGCTGTTTCCATGAAATTTTATTCTTGGGAACTGCGCTCGACCACTGAAATTCTAACAAAACATATCTTCAAAACCAAATAATTTTGTTACCACTGCATCCATTTTAGTGAAATTTGGCGTACTTACTAAGTTGTTTACGCTGATTTCGAAACTCAAAACCATTTTTGCCGTAGAAGCTTCGTTCACAAGTTAGCGCAGTACAGTAGAAACTCTACTTACGAAATTAATTCGTTCCGGAAGCAGTTTCATAAGCAGAAACGCATTTTACCCTGTAAATGCCCTAATCCGTTCCAAGCCCCCACAAAACTCGAACATAATATTTGTGTAAATTATAAATAATGGTTAAAACCTGTAACAAATATATGTTAGAATTAGATTACTGCATAATAAATAGAAAAATTACACATGGAAAGAAGAAAGAACAGAGAAATATTTTTCATTTCATTTTCTTTGTTTTAACTGCTACACGTATCATCGTCTTCTCTCGCCTTCTTCGGTTCAGGTTCACTCTCAGCAGTGGCTGTTGACTGACGTTTCGTGAAGAATCGATCTAAGGATGTTTGCTTTTGTCGACTTTTAACAATTTTTCTGAAATGCGTAAGGCAAACATCATCGAAGTGAGAGATAGCTCGAGTGGTAAAAACCTTTTCTGGGTGATTCTTTTCAATGAATTCAGAAATTTCACGGAATTTTCCAAGAATATCTTTTATTTTGGCTGACTGAATAATGGTTGCCTCCTCCTCCTTCTCACTGAACCCCTCCTGCACTGCTGAGTGTTGCATAGCCTCCAACTCCTTCAGTTCACTCGTTGAAAGCTCCTCTTGGTGGTCTTGAATCAAATCTTCGATGTCTTCGTCGTTCACCTCAAGCCCCATGCCCTTTCCCAACGAAACAATTTCGTTAACTTCAGCCTCCACCTCACCCTCCACCTCGAAACCCTCAAAATCACGTGGGGCAACAACTTCAGGCCACAGCTTCCTCCAAGCTGCATTAAGGGTACGTCTGGTCACCTCCTGCCATGCCGTGTCTATTATCTTGAGGCAAACAACAATATCGAAGTGAGTTTTCCAAAACTCACGAAGTGTAAGCTGGGTGTTTTCGGTGAAATCGAAACACCTCTTGAACAGGTGTTTTGTGTACAATTTCTTAAAATTGGATATTAAGCTAATATGACTTCACTTAGAAGCAGAACTGTAGTTATAATGATTGACTGACTCAAAACTATGAAAACTAAGTTTTACTTATAAGGAATGCAAATATAAATATATATATATATATATATATATATATATATATATATATATAAATAATTACATTAGAAACAATGGTTCATATATGCAAAACACAACTTGTATCACATGGGCAAATTGAACGAATTATTATCTTAAACATTGATACAACTCTTAAATCTGTTATGTTAAACTATAACTATTCGTTAACTCTAGCTGACAAATCTAACGATTTAAACAACTTATAATTCAGATTAACGAAACCAGCAATTTAGTAATTACAATTGTTTAGCATAACCAGCGTTTACCTCAATACATATCAATGCTTTATACTTTAATAATTTAATAACATATGAATACGATTGACTGCTACTTTTGCCGTAATCTACACGACGTGACGCATTACACTTTATCAGTGTCAGTACTTAAATTAAGTTCAACTTTAAACACTTCTGATTTGTTCGTTGACAATTCGGATGAGAAATAAAACAGTTCTCTCCTACCTTATACAACTTTCAGACACGGAAATTCGCAGGAGATTTCACCAACACGCCTAACTCAGAAATGGACTTGTCCAAACTCGAGTAATGCGATTTCGCTACCGGGAAAACCTGCAATGCCTTTATTGAATAAACAAATAAATTCAAAAATTCTATTCCTCGGTAATAAATAAAATGCGGTCGATGAAAACCTTCACCAAACTTCGTCTCGACTCGGTGATTTTGCCTTTTTGACTACGAGAGTCCATTCTGCCGTGGGATTTGATTCGACAATCTTCGAACCGTTGCTCGTAAGACTCTGCGTCACCGCAAGATCTAAAAATTCAAAGGCGAAACATTAGCAATAAATAAAATGCTTTAAATTCAGAACTTACATGACTTGCAAAAACAATTTGATAAGAGCTTACGACGGAGAAACACCATTCCGTCATCAAAAAACTTCGTGCCGAATTCCAATCAACCTCAGCTGCGTCAACTCACGCACGATTTCAAATTTCGCGGTCTTATATCCCATCTTGGACGATGCCACCTATCGGCAAACAACTGCAATAGTAGCGTCTTACATTCTCATTAATATTCACTTTCGATAATCAAACAGGAAAAAAAAAATTAGATAACTTTCAAATTCCTACAGATATCACCTGTTGATCCATGGGCTGGAGGATAAGGGTGGTGTTGGGTGGGAGGTAAAGCACCTTAATAAAAGAGAAGTCCTCCAGGATGTCGTCTTCGAGTCCTGAGGGGTGGACAGGGGCATTATTCAAGATGAGGAGACTCTTGAGGGGGAGATTGTTCTCCTTGAGGTACCGCTTCACAGAAGGGCCGAAGACTAAATTCACCCACTCAACAAAAAACTGGCGGGTGACCCAGGCTTTCGCATTAGCCCTCCATAGGACCTGAAGTTTCTCCTTCAGAATCTTGTGAGCCTTGAATGCTCTGGGATTCTCCGAGTGGTATACCAGTAGAGGCTTGATTTTGTAGTCCCCACTGCCAATAGAGCAAAGGGCAAGGGTAAGGCGGTCCTTCATGACCTTGTGGCCAGGCATTTTCTTCTCCTCTTATGTGATATATGTACGGCGAGGCATCTTCTTCCAGAAAAGGTCCGTCTCGTCACAATTAAACATTTGCTGTGCAATGCAGCCTTCATCTTTCACCAATTGTTCAAATTTGCGAACAAATTGTTCGGCCCCTTTCTGGTCTGAGCTAGATGCCTCGCTGTGACGAACGACAGAATGGACTCCAGTCCTCCTTTTGAACTTTTCAAACCACCCCCGTGATGCCTTAAACTCAGGGTGTGGTTCTTGGTCTGCAGTGCCTTCGCCTGCATCCTCCGTCAGGAGATCATTAAAGATAGCCGTTGCCTTCTCGCTAATTATGGTCTCGGTCACTGTGTCTCCAGCTATCTCTTTCTCTTTTATCCAAAGAAGGAGCAACCTCTCCATCTCGTCGTGCACTGAAGACCTCCTCTTCGACATGATTGAGAGGCCTTGGAGGGAGTCGCGGCTTTTAGGGCTTCCTTTTGTTTCAGAATCGTCCCAATCGTTGATGGGTTGCGGCCATACTCTTTCGCAAGATCAACCAAACGAATGCCTTTTTCGTACTTGTTAATTATCTCTTGCTTTATTTCAATTGACAACACAACTCTCTTCTTCTTCTCTGCACTTTTCTCCATCACTTTCTTAGGGCTCATGGTGAATAAAAGTTATAAAAAGTTAGAAATAAACACTAAACCACGAACGAAAACAAACACTTGTCGTTCACTGAATTTCGCTAGCAACTGAAACCAAAACTTTCGAACCGAGCTGCCCATCCGCTTAAACGGCCAGCAGCGCGTTTTTTAAATTTTCGGTTTTCGGCCTTTCGTATTTAGAAGCATCTTTCGTTATTCGGAGCAATATTTCTACGAAAAGACGTTTCGTAACTTGGAAATTTCGTATTCGGGGTCTTTCGTAAGTAGAGTTTCTACTGTATTTAGATTACATTTACTTTATATTTGATAGTTGATAATAAAATGATTTTTCAGATTTTTTTATGCCTGTCGTCCGACAGGCTTTGCTGGTGGTTATAAATATTTAGGAATATACAGGGTGTTCATTTTATCTGAAGACATTGAAATATCCCGAAAACTACAAATCGGATCAAAAAACTTTATAATTAAAATTTGTTCGTCTCGGAGGGGGATATCCAATGATACCTAACTCGACCCCCCACCCCCTATGAGGTGAGGGGTTGGGAAGAAAAACGTAGATAGGAACCCTCATTTTTTATTGCAAATTCGGATTCTCCAGAAAATTTCACATTGATTTAATTTACTGTACGTCGGGGTTGCTCGCAGATGGCGCTGTAATCGACAAAAATCAAAATGAGTAAAACATCGTTGAAAATTGGGGATATCTCAAGAAATAAAAAATCATATGAAATCAGAGAAATAAAAGTGTAGACGTATGTGATATTTATCAAAATGCTATCCAATGACACGTGGATTAACTCTCCACCCACACGCTGCAAGAGTGGGAGAGGCAATTATTTCATAACTTGTAATGGGAAATCCCATTCTCAACGTTGTATTCCTCCGACAAAACGAAAAGGGGACTGCTCTATCATAAAAGGCAGTGCAGTGCGATCAGAGCTCACTTTCCTTTCAGAATTAAAACTGAAAGCATCTCTAAAACTTTCATTGTACGTGAGTAGGTTTTATTGCCTGCACATCTACCCTTCATTTCTACAGTAGAACAGAATTGCAAGTGGACAATGAATCGTGCAACCGTAGAAGAAAAAATTGAAATGATTCTGATTTACGGTGAATACAGGAGAAATGTTGACGATGCTGTTTGCCTTGTATGCTGAGCGGTTTCCAGATAATGTTCGCTCTCGTTCTTTTTTTTACAAAATTGTGAATGCCTTTATCTCTAATGGCAGCGAACAAACCAAGAAAAGGAAACTAAGAACAACTGTTACAGGAGAAGCTAATGAAATAGCTGTACTAGCAGCTGTTCATCAAAACTCACAGATAATCACTCGGCAATAAAAAACGCAACTTCGTGCACGGGAAATATTAGACCGTGATTACAATGGTCGGTGGATTGGCAGAGGTGCCCCTATTAATTAGCCTGATTTGACATCGCCGGATTTCTTTCTGTGAGGTTATCTAAAAGATAAGGTTTATCCACAGATCGTGAAAACATGGTAAAACGCCTAAGAAACGCTTGTGCTGAAATTCCACAGATATGCTTCTGTCCTGTGTACGGTCATTTGAAGACAGGATCAATAAGTGTATTGAAGTTGAAGGTCGTATTTTTGAACACTTACTGTAATTGGAGAAAACACTCCGATATGTGAGACAAGAAAAAGAAGAGACACAACGGAATACATTACAAGTTATGAAAAAATTGCCTCTCCCACTCTTGCAGCGTGGGGGTGGAGGGTTAATTCACGTGTCATTGGATAGCATTTTGATAAATATCACATACGTCTACATTTTTATTTCTCTGATTTCATATGATTTTTTTATTTCTTGAGATAGCCCCAATTTTCAACGATGTTTTACCCATTTTGATTTTTGTCAATTACAGCTCCATCTGCGAGCAACCCCGACGTACAGTACATCAAATCATGTGAAATTTTCTGGAGAATCCGAATTTGCAATAAAAAATGAGGGTTCCTATTTACGTTTTTCTTCCCAACCACCTCACCTTAGATAAAAAATTAGAATTTGAATGCAAAGATAGGGACGATGCTTTGGGTTTTAAATCTAATAATTACTACAGTACAGTAGAACCTCATTATAACGGACCCCATTATAACGGACAGTTTTAAAAAAAATTGTCAGCCTACAATTAAGGTGAGCGAAGTGAAAGACCATTTAAATTTTGTTATTCAATATGTTGAACAATCGGCAAATGAAAATATTTTTGCATATTACGAACACTTAAGGCACTTACGTCAGTTATTAACTGAAGAAATAAGCAGTAAACAAACCCAGCAGAAAATAAATTATTTTTTTAAACCATTGAATGTAAGCAAGCAACATGAACCAGGACCTTCTTGTTCTAAAAATTAATGCAGTGTATACGTACACATCTTTTTCAATTCAACCTACTAAGTTGAAGGCTATTTTTTTATTTGATGTATAATAAACACTTCGTATAGCTAACTATTGTACTTTCATTGATGTACACCCTGCTGCATTACACCCCTATAAGAATTATTTGTTATAAACCGGACTTTCATTAAAACGGACAACCTTCAGCCCCTATTAGTCCGTTATAATGAGGTTCTACTGTATTTTTTGCATTACACCCCTATAAGAATTATTTGTTATAAACCGGACTTTCATTAAAACGGACAACCTTCAGCCCCTATTAGTCCGTTATAATGAGGTTCTACTGTATTTTTTACTTACTCAAGTACGCAGTAAATCCATACAAAACTTCGTTGACTATTTTTACTTACGGAATTAATATAATGTTATTGTAATACGAGAAGGCTTTGTAATCGTAAAATGAGAAATTTATTAAAATTTCTAATCTTTTAATCATTATCGAAATTTATCAAAATCTGGAACATGAGATTTAGATTTATAATGACAAAAAAAAAAAGATAAAAATGTACAGGATATTTAACAGGAAATCCATATTGATACATATTTCCTTCACAGATATTTGGTCATTATAACAAGGTCTCGTTGTTCAGCTAACAAGGACCGATCCCATGCATTTTCTGAGATGCGTATTACCCTCCTTTCCTACGATCGAGGGTTTAAGAAAGTCTGTTAAACCCAAAGATCGGGGTTTTGTTTAATAATGACCTATTTTATGAATTATTTCTTGTTCACATATTATTTCTTATTTATTTTTATAGTTTCACATAAAAAGTTTTTCGTGGTCTGTGCTAACATCCTTTTCTTCAAACTTTTGAGTTTTTATGATTAGTAAACATTTTTATAAATTGTAACATCTGGAATGGGCTGGGAAGAAAAAAAATATATAAAATAAAATTTCTTCCACGCTCAATCCTTTGTTGTCAAAGCTTACTCAATACACGTGGATTTGTTTATTTTTTAAAGTTCTTTTACGCACCAAACGAGGGCGCTTATCTGCAGTTCGTATTAAAGTCACTGTATGGTCTTTGTGTCCATAGACAAAGACCATACAGTGACTTTAGTTCGTATGAATCTTGTAACCTATATTTTCAGTTGTTACTACTAAAAGTTTTATTATTAAAAAAATCCTGACAAATCACATCTAAATTTATTGAGTGAAATTGGGGAAAATACGAATTATTTAATTCTCGATATGAAAGGGAGAAATAGCTAATAAAATTAGAGAATATTTGAATTTTTTTATTATTTTTTATTTATATCACTCAAATTATGGTTTTTATTATATTTTTATATTTTATTTTATGAAATACATTAAATGGTGTAGTTACAGCTGCGATATGGGGAAAAGCGATACCCTGTTCAATATATCTTTTATATCTTTCATCAATGACAGAACAACGCGTTCGAACACTGTTCTGATGTAAGCGTTCGGCATCTTGGTGTTATAGATAATTATCATGTTTTTAAACAAAATATCTTCCCTTATCGATTAAAATTTTAATTTGTATCAAAATTTTAACGCTTGCACATTTGTTGGTCTTACGTAAGCAAATGCTTACATAAAATCTGATACCTCCCCTCCACCTTGTCAGCAAATTTATGCTTACAACCACCCCCTTGAATGCTTATGTAATACTTGAATAGCCCGTAAACAACTGCATGACGTTCACGAATTTCAACCTTAAAGCTTAAAAATATTAATTAAAAACTATTTAATAATTTTTTTTCCAAATATTTACTGAAACTAGCAACCCGGGATAAGTGGATTCTCCCAACGAGCGACTGCTTTCTCACAACTACCCGATAAAAGTAGATTTCCCCAACCCACGACTGCTTTTAGAACCAGCGAGTGCATCTATGACATATTTGTATTTTTTATATGATTAGAATACAGTCCCCGTGGCCTAATGGAAAAGACGCGTAGCTTCGAGATTGAAGATTGTAGGTTCGATTCCCGTAGCGAACTTGTAGAAATTATTTCTATTTTCAAGAATCACAACAATTACGCCGGATAGACAGAGAAATAAAAGATTTTATATAATATATGGTTATTTATTTTTCGTAATTAATTAAAATATTTATAATAATTCCGAATTCTATTTTTTTTTCAAGAGTTTGGACCTTAAAGAGTAGAACATTAATTAAAAATTAATTATAATCATTAAATATTTTTTATAATCATTGTAAATAATTTTAAATTAATTTTATTTTAATTTTTTTTAACTCTTCTGGTGAATTTTCGCAAAAGTACATCTAATAAATACATCATTCAAACTTTTTTATCAAATCAATATAGAAGGCAAACAATAGCAATTCATCGAAAGATATTTTCCTTATTTTTCAAAAACCTATTTTCAAGTTGTTTTTTTTTTAAGCTGTTTATTCTCCACCAACTCATATCTTTTATAAAACCCACATCTGCACCAAATGTTGTCTGAATCTGGTAACTATAATTTCAGTTGTCGCTACTGAAAGTTTTATTATTAAAAAAATCCTGACAAATCAGATCTTTATTTATTGAGTGAAATTGGGAAAAATAAGATTTATTTAATTCTCGATAAGAAATTGAGAAATAGCTAATAAAATTAGAGAATAAATACATAAAGGAAAAGAAAGGCAATTTCTTCTTCTTTTGTTCAGGTGCTGTTTTTCTTTTCCTTTATTTATTTACTATTTTCACAGCACGTTAAATTTATTTTTCATATTAAAATTAGAGAATATTTGATTTCTTTTATTTTTTATTTATATCACACAAATTATGTTTTTTATTACATTTTTTATATTTTATTTTATTTTATTTTATTTTATTAAATACGTTAAATGGTGGAGGTACAGCGGCGGTAGGGGGAAAAGCGATACCATGTTCAATATACAGTAGTACATCCCTTATATCTTTCATGAATGGCAGAACTACGTGTTCGAACACTGTTCTGATGTAAGCGTTCGACATCATGGTGTTATGGATAATTATCATGTTATTATACAAAATAGCAGTGAGTGCGTCTATAACATATTTGTATTTTGTATAGGGATTGGAATATAGTCCCCGTGGCCTAATGGAAAAGAGCTCTAGCTTCGGACGGTTGAAGGCTCGATTCCCGTAGCGAACTTGTGTAAATTATTTCTATTTTCACGAATCACAACAATTGCGCCGGACAGACAGAGAAATAAAGATTTATATAATATATGATTATTTATTTTTCAAAATTAACTAAAATTATTTCTTTTTCAAAATTAACTAAAATTATTTATTTTTCATAATTAATTAAAATATTTAGAATAATGTTATTTTTTTTAATAGAATTCTCCGAATTCTATTTTTTTGACAAGAGTTTGGACCTTAAAGCGTAAAAAATTAATTAAAAATTATTTATAACCATTACATATTTTTATGCCGTGCCGGCGTGGTCGTGCGGTCTAAGGCGGCGGTCTCCCGTGTGGCCGGTGAGCCGGTATCCGGGTTCAAATTCCGGTTGAGAAAATGGATGTTTCAAATTTCCTTTCCTGTGTTTGTCAGCCTCTTCTTCACTTTCTCTTCGGGTCTGACGTCATTCTATAATGACGTCCTGAGGTAGGCAACGGGAAACCATCTCATTATTTTTTCCTGGAAATTCTCGGGAGTCTGCTAGGGGTTCAACATATTGGGAACACTAGCGCTCCCTGGAACACGGATGCTTTGCTACGAAGCTCGCACATCGGTGCGTACCGTACCAAAAAAAGAAATATATTTTTATAACTATATTAAATGATTGTAAATAATTTTTAATTAATTTTATTTTATTTTTTTATCTCTTCTGGTGAATTTTTACAAAAGTACATCTAATGAATACATCATTCAATCTTTTTTTATCAAAATTAATATAGAAGGCAAACAATAGCAATTCATCGAAAGATATTTTCCTTATTTTTCATAAACCTATTTTCAAGTTTGTTTTTTTTTAAGCCGTTTATTCTCCACCAACTCGTATCTTTTATAAAACCCACATCTGCACCAAATGTTGTATAAATCTGGTAACCTCCAATTTCAGTTGTCACTACTAAAAGTTTTATTATTAAAAAATCCTGACAAGTCAGATCTAAATTCATTGAATGAAATTAGAGAACACAAGAATTATTTAATTCTCGATATGAAAGGGAGAAATAGCTAATAAAATTAGAGAATATTTGATTTTTTTTATTATTTTTTATATCACTCAAATTATGATTTTTATTATATTTTAATATTTTATTTTATTAAATACATTAAATGGTGTAGTTACAGCTGCGGTATGGGGAAAAGCGATACCCTGTTCAATATATCTAACCCACATCTGCACCAAATGTTGTATGAATCTGATAATCTATATTTTCAGTTGTCACTACTAAAAGTTTTATTATTAAAAAATCGTGATAAATCAGATCTAAATTTATTGAGTAAAATTGGGGAAAATAAGAATTATTTCATTCTCGATATGAAAGAAACAAATAGCTAATAAAATTAGAGAATTTTTATTTTTTTTTATTTTTGATTTGTATCACTCAAATTATGTTTTTTATTAGTCTACATTTTTATGTTTTATTTTATTAAATACGTTAAATGGTGGAGTTACAGCTGCGTTATGGGGATAGTCTCTGTTCAATATATCCTGTATATCTTTCATGAATGGAAGAAACAACGCGTTCGAACACTGTTCTAATGTAAGCGTTCGGCATCATGGTATTAAGGATAATTATCATATTAACAAACCAAATACCTTCCCTTATCAGAATGCTTGGGATCGATCAAAATTTTAATTTGTATCAAAATTTTAACGCGTGCACATTTGTTGATCTTACGTAATCAAATGCTGTCATAGCATTTGATACCTCCACTTCACCTTGTCAGCGAAATTATGCTTACACCCTTGAATGTAATACTTGAATAGCTCCTAAACAAGTGCATGACTTTCACGAATTTCAACCTTAAAGCTAAGGTTTATACTATTTAATATTTTTTTTTCAGATATTAACTGAAAATAGCAACCCGGGAAAAGTGGTTCTCCCAACGAGCGACTGCTTTCTCACAACTAACCGATAAAAGGTGATTCTCCCAACCCACGACTGCTTTTAGAACCAGCGAGTACGTCTATGACATATTTATATTTTTTATAGGGATTAAAATACAGTCCCCGTGGCCTAATGGAAAAGACGTCTAACTTCGGATCGGAAAGTTGCAGGTTCGATTCCTGTAGCGAACTTGTGGAAATTATTTCTATTTTCACGAATCACAACAATTGCGCCGGACAGACAGAAAAAAAAGAGATTTTATATATTATATGATTTTTATTTTTCATAATTAACTAGAATTATTTATTTTTCATAATTCATTAAAATATTTATAATAATTCCGAATTCTATTTATTTTTTTCAAGAGTTTGGACCTTAAATCGTAAAAAATTAATTAAAAATTATTTATGATCATTAAATATTTTTATAAATATATTTAATGATTGTAAATAATGTTTAATTAATTTCATTTTAATTTTTTTTATCTCTTCTGGTGAATTTTTACAAAAGTACATCTAATAAATACATCATTCAAAATTTTTTATCAAAATTAATATAAAAGGCGAACAATAGCAATTCATCGAAAGATATTTTCCTTATTTTTCATAAACCTATTTTCAAGTTTTTTTTTTTTAGCTGTTTATTCTCCACCAACTCGTATCTTTAATAAAACTCACATCAGCACCAAATGTTGTATGAATCTGGTAACCTACAATTTCAGCGAATAATTTTTAAAATTACAGATGTGGATTAAAGGAATTACATTATTTTTGTTATTAAAGGGATAAATCGCCAATGTTTCCAGAGTGCCTTTGATTTTTTTTTTTATATCATTAAACTATGGTTTCTTTACACGTTCTATATATCATCAGATCTTATAATAATGTGTCTTATATACAGGGTGGGTGAGAAGTATGTAGGCATTGAGAAATGGCTATAACTTCTTTAATTCCAATTAAAGATAAGAGAAGTAAGTTTACTTGCATCTTGTAAAATGGGATTAAGGGATGCATAGCTTAGGCGATTCACAAGATTTTATTATGATTGCATTAATATTACAAAACCGATAGAGATATTTTTAAGGATACATCCTAAACTTAGATTGGAAATGTTAATAGAGTTATCATATTCGAGATTGGTTATTTATTTAATCTTATATTATAATAAAATATTGTCCTTTTTTTTACTTATTATATGATAGTAGTATTATTTGTGATTGATGAATATGAAAGGTTTTGTCTTGGTAGTAGATTTTTAGATTTTATTTGACTATTAATTAACAGTAGAATATTAAATTGGTAACAGTATTCTCAACTTCGATAATTATTACGTTTTTAAATAATAATATTCTTAATTTAAAACAATTTTCTGGAATGCTTTGCTTGAAATTTCGAACAGTTCATCTTCCAACATTTTCTTCATAATAAAGATAAATATTTAATAAACTGAAGGAAGGGCAACGAATTCAGAATGAGCAGTTATATTTACAAAAATTGAGAATATAGATTTTTTTCTTCTTTGATATATTCTGTCATACAGAAAATACAAGCAATTAAAAAAGATCAATCAATCTCACTTAATTTACTAAGTAAACCACAATAAGTCAAGCAACAGAAATTCAATAGCGATATTCATTTTCCTAATTTTTCTTAAAATTATTTCACAACCATCCAGTTCATATCTTCCAAACATCACAAATGTATCCAACGTTGCATGAATCAGTTATCCTTCACTTGTATATTTACCTATAAGAACATTTTTATCAAAAAACAAAAAAATGGAAAGAGAAAATGAAACTAAATTTGTAAGGTAAAATTTTGGAATCTTATATTATAAAAGTGTTATTCTGTCTGTCATAAGACTTTTCGTTTTTCCAATTTTGTGATCAAACTATAAGAATTAGATTGGTCATGTAAATGGATAAAATGTAGATCTTTTTAAGACAAACAAAATGCTACAAAAATCTTTCGAAAAAAGTTTTTGGTTTCCAAGATGGCGCCTTTTAAAGGGTTAAATTTTGACTTTTTCTCAATTTAAACGAAAAGTATAAAAGATGGAAGAGAACATTATATTGAGAAAATGTTGGTATTTGAAAGTTCTATCGAACGATGTATCACTTATTCACAAACGCTTCAGCGTTTGCAACATACATGCAAAAATGTGAATTTTCGGTGTATGACGCCGACCCGCAATACATCCAAGTTATCCGGAGAAGCCACAACGGGCTGGGAAGTTATAGATTCTCCGACGATCGCATCATTAATTTGCTAAATAAATAAATTTTGTTTTTTGAATGTTATATATGCAAGGGTTCCGGAGCGAAGCGACGGTACCCGGCTATTATTATTATATATTATAAAAACGTATATTATAAAAAAGGTTATTCTGTCTGTCATTCTATAAGCAAAATGTTAAATTATAAATTACTAAAATGTCGGAGCAAGGAAATCTTTTGGAAAATGATTCAAGAATTTTCACAAAACACGTTATTTATCATGAAGTTTTGTAATAAAACCTAATATGTTTCATTATCAAAACTGTGTTTATGTTATCAAACACAAAATATTAACATTTTAGCCGTAAATAAACCAACGAAACACAAAGAAAGGTAATTTACTGAAGAATTAGAGAATCTATTCATAAAAAATGAAAATATATTAAACAACTGTCCAATTGTACTAATTGGTGACGTAAATGTAGATCTTTTCAAAATGAATAAATACAATGCAGTACAGAAATACCTAAAACTTAAGTGCAATAATGGTTTCAAAAATTGTCTTTTTTGAACAACAAGAAACAACTGTACAATTCATGAAAATACGAAAACAAATATGGATCATATTTTCATAAATAAGCATTGTATCGAAACACCAGGAATAATATGTAAAGAACGAATATCGGATAATAAGAGTTGAAAAGGAGA
>JAFIDM010012231.1:78339005-78360502 GCA_023159025.1 Thereuonema tuberculata
AGCGAAGATTCTTGAATTACAAAGAATTAAAAATTCTTATTCGAGTTTTAAAATTAATTTTCTAAATTCATTCCAACATCATTTCTATAAAAAAATTTGAACGCAGATAAAAAAAAAAAAAAAAGAAAAGAAAATATGATTTGTTAAAACGTTATTTTTACATTAATAATTTCGTTCATTTGTTTTTGAAGTTGAAGACATGTATAACTGCAAATTCATCGAAGGGGATTTGATAAAGTGGACAGATATAACCTCAAAATCACCGGATTTTACATTTCGAAGTAAAGTAATAGTAGAAAAAGATGTTATCCCGTGTCCAGACCGTCCTCCCTACACTCCGATTAATTGTACCACAGGAGAACCTATTCAGATACCAGAAGGTTTGTAAAGATAAATTACCTTAAATTTATCTTTGATACACTAAAATTTATCTTTGATACTTTGATAAAACCTAAATTGAATCATTAGACTAAGAAAATGAATTGGTTGTAACTTTTATTTCCTCTGGTTTTTTTTTTAAGATTTCATATTTTTATTAAAACATCTGAAAAGTAATACTTATTATTAACAATTATCATATTTTATCTTAATGAATCACATATTTATGACATTCTACTTTTTTTTTGAAGTTGAAGAAAATTTTTTTTTAATAATAAATTTTTTTACTTTAGAATTATTTAAATCATGCAAATTGTTACGTGGAAGTAATATTGCATTCCAAGACATATTAATATTGCTTGATAAAGACAATTTAATATTTAATCTTTTCCTTTATTTTAAAAAATAAAAACGTTGATCCTTGTGTCACGGAGTAGAGTTGGAGTAGATTAGATTAGATTAATTGAAAGTGGGTGGCATGACTAACGAGCACGTCGACCTGAAAGATCTTTTGTACTATCCCACGGAAAGAAGGACAGACGGAGAGAAAGACTGAGAAAGGATGGTGTGAGAAATGCAGGGGAAATGGGAGAACCCCGGGAAAACCTGCCCAGCGCGGATCGCCACCATCAACGAAACCCACATGAGAACCGAACCCGGGACTCAGAGGTGAGAGGCCAGTGTCTTAGCGACATCGCCAACCGCGCGGCGAGAGTTGGAGTATCTACTGGAGAAGAGAAATGACACACAAAGGAATAAGAAAAGAAATACAGGAGGGAAGTGAAAAAATAGAAGACATTTACCCGTAAAAAAGATGAAATACACGTAGCAAGCGAGATGTGGTTAAACTCATAAGTTCGTAAATGTTGCAAGCTTCCCCAAAAACTTGCATCCCAGTAATTCCCTCAGAGAGTTATCATCAGGGCCCGGATTTTGATGGCCTAAAAATGTTTAAAAAATGACATATAAAATGACTGCAAATATCCCATAAAATGACCCGAAAACTTAAAAAAATGACCTAGAAATTTGAATGAAACTGTCATAATTTCATCACAAAAAATATGCAAACAGACTACGTCATTGTATGTTGAAATCATTTTAATAGGTACCTAATATAATTTACTTATTATTTGACAAATACGAATTATTTGCATACAAATACTGGTTTAGTTGCAAACGCAGCTGTGTCTCCTGGAATGTGGAAATTCCAAGAAATAAGGGTTGAACAAAGTTGTGAAGATTCTCGTCTTCGTATTCATCCTCAGTTCCGTTAATATCCAGTACCATACACAAAAAATGCATCATAAACCATCAAGAATGTGAGAAAATGACTCAAAACATATGTAATATTGTAAAAAATTCCATAAAATGACATAATAATGACTCGAAAAGCGAGAAAATAACCTAAAAATAAAATACTTAGCAAAATGACTAAAAAATGACTTAACACATATGCATTTCTGTAATATGGGAGTCATGAACAGGATTTGTATATAAGTTAGCAATGTCTGTGGTGAACCATTTAAAAGATTATATGTCATCAGAATCCTTGCCCTGGTTATCATCATGGAGAGAATGATAGAAAATGAAAAGAATTACGAATAACAAATCCCACCCAAAACACTTCGTGTAAAATAAGTTGCCAAGACTCACATGCTCATAATGCTTTCACTGTTAAAAAGATATGAGATCTCATGTAGAGCCAAGCCCCTAACTCTACGAGGCATAACTCTACAAGCCCTAACTCTAAAAACCCTATATCTTGGTCAAAAAGTATGCCTTGGCCGTTTCGTGGCTGTCACACAGACAATCCCATGGAGTTATGTAAAGGATATGGAGTATGCCAAGGCACACTTTTTGACCAAGATAGTAGGGTTTTTAGAGTTAGGCATATATAGTGAGGGGCTTGGCACTATATGAAATCTGATAACTTTTTAACAGTGAAAGCGTTATGAGCATCTTGGCAACGTATTTTACATGAAATGTTTTGGATGGGATGTAATAGTTCCATGAAACGGCCAAGCCATGCTTTTTGACCAAGATATAGGGTTTTTAGAGTTAGGGCTTGTAGAGTTAGGCCTCGTAGAGTTAGGGGCTTGGCTCTACATGAGATCTCATATCTTTTTAACAGTGAAAGCATTATGAGCATGTGAGTCTTGGCAACTTATTTTACACGAAGTGTTTTGGGTGGGATTTCATTTCTTTTTGTAGGATGAGATCTGAAAACTTTTTAACAGTGAAAGCGTTATGAGCATGCGAGTCTTGGCAACCCCTTATTTTACATGAAATGTTTTGGGTGGGATTTCATTTCTTTTTGTAAGATGAGATCTGATAACTTTTTAACAGTGAAAGCGTTATGAGCAGGTGAGTCTTGGCAACTTATTTTACATGAAATGTTTTGGGTTGGATTATCTATTACAACTAAATTTAGTTTTAAGATTATTTAGAAAATGGATTTTTTTTCAATACCCTACTTTTCTGTTTTTCTATTGGTCAACTTGTATATACAAGCTGTTTGCACTTTTGTAAGAAATCACATTATTACACAGCATTATTTAGGCCGAAGCATTGAGGGTACGACGTATTTCAGATCTTAATAAAATCCAAAGTATAAAAGCTAGATAAATGAAACTTAGCGTATTTCATCAGTATGGTAACTGCATCTTATCCTGAAAATTTGAGCTCTCTAGTATTATCCAGGCCGAAGCTATGAGGGTTCGATAATACATAACCAGACTCCCCCCTTTATGAGGGGTTGGAATGTGAAAGTTACGGATTTCTTAATTTTTTTGTTGTTTGTATGCTAATCCTAACCTGCATACCAAATTTCAGCTTTCTAGGACTTCAGGAAGTACCCTAGAGGTTTTGATGATCATGAGTCAGTCTGTCAGTCAGTCAGTGAGTGAGTGAGTGACGGAATCGACGTATTTTAGATATTAATAAAATCCAAAGTATAAAAGCTAAATAAATGAAACTTAGCGTATTTCAATAGTCTGGTAACTGCATCATATCCTGAAAATTTGAGCTCTCTAGTATTATCTAGGCCGAATCTATGAGGGTTCGAAAATACGACGAAACACTTCCAGAAAAGGTACGTAGTGCCCTTCCTGCCTTCGGCTCGTCTTGGCGGGGGCACTGCCGTGCCTCCAGATAAAAGTATTGAAACAAAAACAATTAGTGATTAATTGAGTAGATATGAATTTCAATTACTTAAGTTTATTAATTATCATTAGTACAATAAATTATACTGATGGTAGAATCGATCTCATAAATAAACAAACAAATAAATAAATAAATAAAAACTGGCTAAAATTAGACTGTTTGGAAGATTTTTAAAATGCTAAATACACAGAATTTTGAAAGAAATCACTAAGTACAATAGAAGTATCAGGATTCAGATACTAAACTCAAATTGAAGCACGTTAATAATATATAGTTTATCTAAAGAAAACATTAGATGTGGTATAAGAAAAAAAATTAAAGAATTATTTGATGAAAATATTTAATATAATAATTTCTGTTTTAAGTAGTCTACATGTTACAAGTGTTTTGCAAGTGAAACACATTTAATGGTTATATATTAGTAATAAGAAACACATTTCTGAGAGAGTAAAATTGTCAGTTATGAGGGATAAAACTTTCGCAGAATATATAAAATTGACACTTCTGATATATTTCTATAAGTTTTAGAATTATATTTAAGTAGTTTCAATAGTTGCTTTAAGTAGAAATCAAGGACCAATTTCATTTTAAAGGAAGATTCACTAATTTTGCAGTATCTTCAAGGGGACCCACGTGAGGTGTTTTTTTAAAAATTTTGGCCCCCCCCCCCCCTTCGTGAGATTTGGTGGGACTCCCCCCCCACGTGAGATTTCAAAAAGTCAAAAAAATTAAAAAAGTTCAAAAAGTCAATATTACAAAATATTGTAATCTATTATAATGCGTATATTCTCCGAATGAAAAAGTTGACATGAGATTTTCGTTCTCACCCCCCCTCCCCCTTGGTGTGACTTTGCCGGACCCCCCCTCCCCCTTTTGATCTCACATAATTAATGGACGACCCCAAGCGGTATTTACTGTTATTTTATTCGAAGTCGTTAATGTATAATCCAGAAGGAATCCTATAAGTTTGGAAAAATTCAAAAACCACTTATTTGAATTAATTTAGATAATTAGTAAGTTTTTTCAAATGTTTTATTGACTTTTAGAAATTCATTAATTTTACTATCTATGACAGAAAAACCAGATCCCGGTTCAACTGTAGAAGAATCAAGTGCCGTAAATAAGGGTCAAGGACCAAGTGAAGCAACTACAAATCCAGAATCTAATTCAGAAAATATGGAACAAGGATCCAGTTCAGGAAATTCAGGTCAAACACCAAATTCAGGAAATATGAATTCAGGATCCAGTTCAGGAAATACAGGTCAAACACCAAGTTCAGGAAGTACGAATCCAGGATCCAGTTCAGGAAATTCGGATCAAACACCAAATTCAGGAAATATGAATTCAGGATCCAGTTCAGGAAATTCAGGTCAAACACCAAGTTCAGGAAGTACGAATCCAGAAACTAGTTCAGGAAATTCGGG
The DNA here is from genome assembly GCA_023159025.1 of Thereuonema tuberculata. NCBI lineage: Eukaryota > Metazoa > Arthropoda > Chilopoda > Scutigeromorpha > Scutigeridae > Thereuonema > Thereuonema tuberculata. Next base: position 78,343,970 of record JAFIDM010012231.1, read on the forward strand.
TCAAGCACCAAGTTCAGGACGTATGAATCCAGGAACTAGTTCAGGAAATTGATATCGAGGATCAACCTTAGGAAGTGATGGTCCGGGAGTAAACTTACAATAAAAGAACTGAGAAAAAAAACCCAGAGTCCTCCCGAAGTTTAATTATATGATAACTAATTTCTTTTTTATATTATTTTTATATCTCTTATAAGTTTTTAAAACTTTTCTTTATTAGAATCTAATTGCACTAATTTTATTATAAGCTTATTATATTATGGAAATGTTATTTTCTGCTGTTTTTGAAATAGGTTTTTTTGGATAGCATTAATTAAATTAAAGTAGATATAACATTTTTTGTTAATGTAATAGTACTTCTCTGTATTCGTATATTGGTATTGAAATAAAATTAATATTATTGTAAGCATTACTGTATTTTTTTGTAGATTTTTTTTCTCAGTATCAGTATTTTCTTTTAAATCTTACTGACTTTATTGAATATAAATATTTAAAAATTGCAGTGAAAGCAATAACCTTAGAGTTTTATAAATGCAGTAGAACCTCATTACAACGGACCCTATTATAATGTACGTCGCTTATAACGGACAGTTTTAAAAAAAATTGGCAGCCTACAAATAAGGTGAGCGAAGTGAAAGACCATTTAAATTTTGTTATTCTATATGTTGAACAATCGGCAAATGAAAATGCTTTTGCATATTATGAACACTTACCTCCGTCAGTTATTAACTGAAGAAATAAGCAGCAAACAAATCCAGCAGAAAATAAATTATTTTTTCAAACCAATGAATGTAAGCAATCAACATGACCAGGACCTTCTTGTTATAAAAATTATTGCAGTGTGTACGTACACATCTTTTTCAATTCAACCTACTATGTTGAAGGCTGTTTTTTATTTGATATGTAATAAACACTTTTTATACCTAACTATTGTACTTTCATTGATATACGCCCTGCTGCATTACACCCCTATAAGAATTATTTGTTATAAACCGGACTTTCATTAAAACGGACATCCTTCAGCCCCTATTAGTCCGTTATAATGAGGTTCTACTGTATTTAGAAATTGCAGTGAAAACAATAACCTTTAGAATTTTATAAATATTCCTTTTCAAAAATTTTGCATTTGAACATTAGTGATGAAATCATTGAAAAAAACTAAATAACAAGTTCGTTTCTAAATTTAAAAAAAAAGCCAAATAAATTAGCTAAATAAAAAATAATTTATTTCAACTAAATAATAACGTAGTGAAAACATTAAAACATTGAACTTAAAGGAACTACACTATTTTTCATTATTTAAGGAGAAAAAAGTTATGTTTACATAGTAAAAATAAGTCACCAACTAGGAAACATCGATAAATTTTGTAAAAAGAACTTGGAATTACAATATCCTAAGCAAATGGGTGGTAGTGTAATCGGTTGATGGAAATCAGGGACAGCTTAAAAATGGCTGCTCGAAGATATTCGTAGCTACATGTTCGGATTGTGAAGAAAGGATTCAGAGACATAAGATTTTTATGGGTTGTAGAGACTTTTGAGACATTATTTAAGCAATAAACTCGGAGTAAAGAGTTTTCGGAAGACATGAGACAGGCCAAAGTCAAAATGGCTGCCTGTCCATTCTTCTGCTGTCGAAAAACTGTGGATACAATTAAAAATATATATATATTGTGACAACACTCGTATATGCACTGTCCATTGTTGAAACATCGAATTTTTAATTGTTATTTTTGTAAAGCTTCGAAAGAAAAAAATGTAAATTAAGGAAATATTCCGAAATGATTACTTTAAGGCGAAAGGCAAAGGAAATGTGTTTGTTTAATTTTAGCTTTCAACTTAACTTGAATTTGATTTAATTTAATATCTAAAGTTCTTAAGTTGGAGAGATTAGAATAGTGAACCTTTAATTAATTTAGGTTAAATAATTGATTTTTCTTGAACTTAGAGAATCTAGTTGATTTAACAAATTTAATTCATAATTTAGTTTAAAAGGAATTTTTAACTTTTCTTTTAAATGAATTGCGTTTGTATTTGTCATGAAGCAACAGCGAGATTTGACATTTACCCCGTCACCCCATGTGATGGAATCAACCGCTCTTGGACGGATCCCGATTCCTGTGATCTGATTAGCCGGCAGAGGATGACGTGGTATTGGCGCCACGATCATAGTTGATTTAAGGCCGTGCATCCAAGAAGGGAGTCTCTATTTTCTACTCTCTGTTCTCTTTTCACCGTTTCCTGCGCTTGCTTACGAGAGCTGTCTCTCTCGTTTATTTTTCAATTAGCTTGGCTAACTTTTCCGCAATTCTGCGCGGACGCCATAAGTTTAGGCAGCTACATTTTTATTACTACGTGGCTGAAGTCGAGAACGATTCAGCGCACATTTAGAATAGGAAGTGTTAATAATAAGTTGTCCTAGTTAGGGAAAGCTTAGACCGTAACCTCGAAAGTTCAATACTGCTAATTTCTAATTGGCGAACTCTATCGAATACACAGGAAACGGGGTATGCGTGTACACCCGCATGGAAGCAAATGTGTAAGTGAGCTATTTATCAGTTATAACTTCTCGTGTGAGCTTAAAGTTAACTTCAAATTTATTAAACGCAATTCGCCAAGAAACGTTAGTAATTCGTAGGAAAGTGATTCTGTTCAGCGCCACGTGCGAGAATTCCCTTGGTACGCACAATTAAGTTAGTTAAAGCCATAACTTTGCATTTAGCTGAACGCCATCATTTCGGAGTTTATCATTTTCGCTCATTTGAATAAACGTTGTTGAATTTCACATGTTGAACATGCGTTAAGCCTTTCTTTTGACACCGTGGACGCAAGGTGTGGCTCCCTACCCCCGAGAAGATTGGGTTAATTGCTGGGGTGTGACATTGTGGAGGGGGTAAGTGAAAGTTTTTTTTTACCTAGCCGAGTGCTTGGTTGGCGCCCAACGTTACTACAGAAATAAACCAAAACCACCCACACTTTCTGTACCACCACCTATTTGGGTGCAGGTACGTGGGAAAACCCCAAATAAGCACTTTACCCCTTTGTCCCGTCACAATATATATATATATATTGAAAATAGAAATAAGTAATTCCTGAAAATACAACAAACGAAGTCATAGCGCTGCATCTTTCAAAGATGACCACTAACTTCGATTACGTGTCTTAAGAAACAGAACTGCTATTCCAACAGAGCTACAGCTCTGTTATTACTGCGGCTACATGAACACTGGTATCGGCTTAAAATATTGGCAGAAGGCTTTATGAGTAGGTCTTTATATTACCCTCATTGCCCAGCAATTTAAAATTTTATTTAATGTTGAGTTCTTTCCGCAGATCAATAATGAACGCCGAGTTGGGAAATAGGAATGGCGGATAAAACTTTAAACACTTGGTTTAATAAATAAATGAATAAAATATAATACATAAAACTTGATCTTGATAATTTAAATCTTTCAAGATTAAATGCTTCTTAACATGATAAATTGTAAGAATTTTAATGTGCAGTGATAAAGTTTAAAAAATAGGCATACCATGAAAGCACATATTCATGGTAGGCTATGCTTGTACGTAACCACATATTCATTATACGTATAAATAATACTCAGGATGTTGCAGGTAGTCATTTAGCGAGGTCTTTCCGCAGTTGAAGAGGAATGCAGTCAGCAATCCTCCTTGACGACTTGCCTTCGTCTTCCACTTGAGAAAGACCTCGCTAAAAGGAGACCTGAAACGTCGTGAGTGTTATTTTTAATTTATTTTATTTGTAAATAAGTGCTTTCATGGTATGGGTATTTTTTAAATGCTAAGTGAAACTTCATGACAAAAGTTCAATAGTTCTTCAATAGTTCAAGATTTTTGCCAATCATTTAGAAATCTTCCGAATTTGACTACATTTCAATTTATTTTAACTTTGATTTAATATCATTTGATTTCTACACTTTGTTTAATCACGGATAACATCATAAACTGTAAACAAAGCATTCGTAGTTTTTGCATTATTAAGTGGATAAATAATCACAGTTAGGCCTACACAATATTTATCCACAATTATTCTTCAGTGATTTGGTTTGCAGAGCGATTCTAGGCATGCTCTGTCTGGAGAGGATGATGAACAAGCTATCTTCCCCACATATCATTGAAAGTAACGCTGGAAAACACTGCACATAACATAACTAAGGGACACTATCCAAAGTGTATACGCCGAGTTTGATGAAACTCTCGTCACTGGTAGTACAGATGACTCGCGATAATCCGACACGCTCGGTAGTCTGACGCAGGTTGGTTCGAAATTGAGGCGGTCACGGAGGTGAAATGCACAATCACTTGCGATGAAGTTATGTCGGCTGCAAACACTTTGATACGTTGGTGTGAGGAAAGGGAACTCGACTACGAGAACATTTTAATATTAGAAGATATTCAAGAAAAAGCCATGACAGACTCTTTACGTAAGAAGAAACAAAAAGCGACTACAGATTTTTTTAAGCCATAAATACATATGTACGTACTTTAAAATTATATTATACATTATATACTGTAATTTTATGTTTTTAAGACATAAATACAGTTATAAATTAGTATTACATACGATACATACGTATTCATTTGTGTAAAACTACGCCTAATTGAGTTGTTTTTTTATATCCTCAATTGCAGTAAAATATGTACTCAATATGTATTGTAACAATATACGTACTGTATATACATAACTTAAATTTTCTTGCCTTAGAAGTCAAAATTCATTTTTAAAAAATCAACCTTTTGTAATCCGACATTTTTGATAATCCGACAACCCCTCGCTCCCATAACTGTCGGATTATCGCGAGTCAACTGTACTTTCAAAATGATGAACAACGACATCTATTTTGTCGGCAATCACCAACGCTAAGGTGCTTAAATTAGATGTTTGGTTTTCCTAATGTTACTATTATTCACAGGTATCACTGACATCTTTGTGCAGTCACAGAATTTGGATATTATGATCTAAGTCTTCCAAGAACGTGACCATGCTCTAATAAATAAAGATTGTAATAGCGAAGATGGTGAAAATAAACCTAATGAACGTATTAAATACGCTTACCGATACCTATATGACATCCATTAATGCTCATGAAGTTGAATTACAAAATTACCATATCAATATCTTTTTTGTTAATATTAGATAAGTTTATGTTAGTTTTCCTAACTTTCCGATTGTTCACAGGTATCATTGACATCTGCTTGCAGTTTCAACACTTTGATATTGAAACAGAATGTGACCTGGAATTCGAAGTTGAATAATGTGATCATGCAACACTTGAAGATATTGGCATTATGGAGGGATACTGATGCTGATGATGAATCATCAGCAGTATAGTCTTCTGGACTGACTGTGAAACAGAGCTGTCCTTATAAGTTAACATAAAAACTTATTGTGATTTCAACAACAACAAAAAGATATTGATATGACCTTATCTTGAAGGTGATTTTTTTTAATTCAACTTCATGAGAATTGATGGGTGTGTCTGTGGTGTTAGTTGTCTTGTAGGCATCGGTAAGAATGTTTAATGTGTTTATTAGATTTTATTTTTTCGTAATCACAATTTTCAATTGTTAGAGAATAGTCACGTTCTTGATCTTTGAAGGTTAGATCACAATATCCATATTCTGTGACTGCATAAATATGTCAATGATACCTGTGAATAATAGTAACATTAGGAAAAAACCAAACACCTAATTTAGGCACTTTAGCGTTGATGATTATCGACAAAATAGGTGTCGTTGTTCATCATTTTGAAAGTACTTTCAGTGATGAGACTTTCATCAAAAACTCGAACACTTTTGGGTAGTGTCCCTTAAGTAATGGAGTAACTTTTGAATAAAATAAAAGAGAAAAACTAAAAATTTGTTTGAAACAGTGGTAACAGGAACCTAAATGGAAACGAAAAAACATTTTTTTCGTTAAGAGATGATGCATTTTTTTTCTTCATTTTAGTGGCTGTGTTTCAAATAAAGGCAGCTTTAGGAACTAAGCGTTGCAGGGGTCAGAATAAAGCGAGTAATTTGTACAATACTCGCTTTGGTCAGAACGGTTGGAGAGGGATTATGAAGCGGGGGGAAAAAGAGAGAAGAGCATCTTATCCGAAAATACTGAGCAGAACAAAGCGTCTTAATAGGTGGATTTTACATTGATTAGTATAGAAGAAATGTCCAGGGACCGATGGAAAACAGCGTCTTAAGCGAGTTTTACTGTATTTAAATTATAATTATTAAAAAAAAAAAGTCCGATATAAGTATAACCGAATATTTTATAGTAATAGTTATGTTATAAATAGAAGAGATTGTTAGAAGCACATACGTACATATACAGTATATCTTTGAATTACTTTAAAACCGTAAATATCCTAAAATTAATTAGTGAATCAGCGAAATCAAAGTTATCATTGTTATAAGTAATTTTAAGAGATCATGATTTAATAAATTAATAAAATGTGAGAAAGATACACTTTCTAAACTTTATATTAAGATAATCCATGCAATTTAACGTGTATAAGATGGAATAAAGTGGAGAGCTTGAATGATGAAAACTTTTAAAAAAAAATTAAAAATGCTCTTTACAAAGATACTCGAGGCAGTCACAAAACATTTATACATATTTTTAATTTTAATTATTATTAAAAGTATGTGTTGTTCAAGCTCTTCAATTTATTGACTTAGAATGCAAAGTATTATTTTCCCACTAAAATATTTTTAGTGAAAATCAATTGTCTGAAAATGCATCACGCTGAAACAGCTGGACAGGTTTCCTTAACATTTTATACATGCTTATTTATCGCTCAACTTAAAACAATTATTTTGGTCTCTCCATCATAAATGATCCTCATTGCTGCATAATCAGTCACAGTGTGATGGATATATCTAGTATTAAGATGGTTTTAAGTTATATTTGGTAGTTAAAACCAAGTAAATGATACAAACAAATCCGTTTCAATAGCTAAATCCTTCATTTCGATAACTGCTATATAGGTTTAGTGGAGTTTTTATAGGAACTGTAACTAGTAGGAATAATGGGTTGTTTGTATTTCAAAAGGCAACTTTGTTCACTAATCCCTAGGTATTCATAAATTAAGGAAGATTTGCAGTGAATTTAATAAAACTACATATACGAACATAATCTGAAATAATTGGCATAATTCTATGAAATAAATTAAAATGTATTTGAGACAACTATTATCTCGATAAAACAAATTCTAGACCTATTGCTCCTTTAGTTATCCATGGGGTTCTAGAATCTTGTCACGATATCTGTGGTCAGATAAGTCCACTATTCAGATATGTATATTATAACTGTCAATCATCTTGCCTATCCATACTATTAATTCTCTATTTCCAAAACTGTACACATTTCCATGATGTTCGCGCGAAGAATTTGGGTGCCTATCTCTCTTTACTGGCTTTGAAAATCATGTTTTGAAGGATTTTGCTGCTAAACTAACTGTTCTCATAGAAGAGAAAAGAATTATTAGTAACAGATAATAGTTCTTCTTGGTATACAGACCAGCTCATATTGCATTTCTCTTCTTCTTGCATTTTCAATACAGTCCTCTTAACCGAACTTCGTTTAACCGGATCTCCGCTTTAACCGGCTGAATTTTTTTTTATCTTTAAAATGTAAAAAAAATAGCTAAAAAAAAAAGGGTTTCGTTATTTGGTATCAGTATCGCACGTATTTCAGATACAATGCATCCGATACAGTTGCAAGGGGTGGCAAGAAAGGTGATTTTGGATGAGTGACGAAATCATTTAAATCATTGTTTGAACTTCAAAAAGTTACTCATGTTTTTAATGGTATGTAACTTATAACACTTTAATATATTGAATAAAATGACACAATACTGTATTTTCATTGTGTATTTATTTATAAGTCAAATACATCCGAACTCAAATTTATTTCACTTCTCCGGTTTAACCGGATTTTCGCTTAACGGCTTACCCTCAGTCCCATTTAAGCCGGTTAAGAGGGAGTCTACTGTACATTTGTTCTTGGACACCGACATGTTTGAGGTTACATCATTCAGTATTCCACAATGCACTGATAATTTTAAAGTTAATTTAAGTAATAATATCCTAAAGTTTGTCTTATTACATAGAAAGCTGCTGATTTCCATAGTAAACAATCCATAGGAGGAAACAATGGCTTTTTTTCTATAAAAATGACTGGATCTTATTTGTTATAATCATAATAGCTGCACATGTTACAATCACAGTCATTGCGATTTCCTATATTTTGTGATTACTTTGTTTTAAATTGAAAAGTAATATTCGAGAATATTTTCTGTCAGAGAATGAATCAGACTAAGTCTGTAGATCTAAATTTCTAGGGTTGTATCCTAATTAAATGTAATCAATGTAATGCAGCAATTGGGTTGAAAATGAAAGAAAACACAACAGAGGTGCTATTTTTACATAGGAATTATGTTTTACAAAAATAAATAAATAAATTAATCTATACATAGGTTGTAAAAAAGTAATGGCAACACTGCTGTAGAAATCGTATGTCTGCACAGATGGTTCTATTCAACCATCAACGATAGTGGCATTAGTTGTCAACAATAACGATACATGCACTTTGATTAAGTGCACTGAAAGAAGCATGCTTATGCTGAAACATCATCAAGGTGAACGTCGTAGATTACACTGCCATAAAGTACACCAGGAACTCAGCAGAATAAAGGTCATGTAGATAGTGACGTATGACACTCAAGGTGTGATTTTATTCATGCTGTGCCCCATATGCAAACTGTCAAAGCAGTGCACTATCAATGCTTTCTGAAGCACCACTTGTGTCTGGCTGTAGTGCGCAAGCGACCACATTTTGTGCAGGAAACTCCACCGATTCAGTTGCACGACAATGCCCGTAGTCATGTGGCAGAAACAGTGAGGATGGTATAGAGAAGATGGTAGTTGGAGGTACTGGAACATCCTCCATTTTCACCAGACATGAGTCTTTGTGATTATGACTTGTTCCTCAAGATGAATGAATCCTTCAGGGGAGTGTAGTTTGGTGATGTGCCGGCGCTGCTCTCTATAATAACCACTCGGTTAACAGCATTCAAAGGCCTCCACAAATTTGGCAAAAGATACAGAACATGCCGGTGATTATATTAAAGGCATATAAATTCAAGTATTTCTATTTTGCGTGATATGTTGCCATTACTTTCTTTACAACCCTCGTATATATGAAAGTCAGTTTGTATGTTCTCGGTACAAGTTTACACCCTTTGATGGATCTGAAACAAATTTTGCATAAGTATTTTCTACTATCCTGCAGAAAATATAGGCTATCTTGGAACCGGAACACATCATCATCTCCCCTGATTTCATCCCCTTCACACATTATGATAATAACTGCTAAATCACTTTGGTTGGAAACACGAAATTTCACAGGAGTGTTCTTTGTCAAAAACGAAAAGATGCTATTTGATTGAATTTTCTATATTGAGCCCTAAGGGTTGTAAATGTGATCGGGATGGGCAATCTTTGTTGAAGGATACTTCTACAGGGTTTTCGGGTTGCAAAATAAGAATATAACATTCATTTGTGATGATCACGTACTACCAACTGGGGAAGGTTTGAAGTAATAGGGGTGTGGAGAACGACAGAAAGGAATGGGAGTCTTATATTTTCCCATCTTGATATTAATTTCATATCTAGGGATCTTGAGTTACAAAATACGAATATAACATTACTTTGTATCTATCATGTGATATTTTTTTTACCAACTGGGAAAGTTTTGGAAGAATAAGAATATATACTTCTGGGTCTCCAAAAAAATCAAAATAGATGTTGGTAAAGAATTGGATCTCCTCCTCCTCCTCCTGAAAGCGATCTCACAATTTCAATTTCTTTTTCATCCACATAAGGACATCTATTTTGTAACCCCTATGAAGAACGGATATTTCAGCTAGTAAATAAATAAACTAAACTAAAATAAAATAGAAATTAGAAATGAATCATAAAGCAACTATTACAATACATATACTATTCCATTTATTGAGACTAGATTTTATTATACAATAAGTACACTTCAGAAAATAAATTTATATATGAATGTTATTTTTATATTTTATAAAAAAAAGAAAACAATTAAATAAACTGTTTATAATACATGAACATTAAAGACAACACTGCCTCAAGCATTTTTCTTGACATTAACTTCTTGCCAATTATCAGTTAATCATACACCACCCTCAACAACATGTTAAATTAAATATGGATTGTTTTAATAACAAAATATACCATGAAGCTAATATTAAAAAAGCAATTGCTTTACACCTAACTCAAGTTAATTTTCCATTTAATAACCCATTCAAATGAGCATATTTTGAATTTTAAAAATTTTAACAAAATTTTTTATAATTAACATTGCATTTTTAAAACAAAAGCTAGTATATACATTAATAATTTTTAGCAATTTTTTTTTTAAATTTGAATATTGGATAATTAATATACAAACGGAATTTTAAAATTTTGTGGATTTAAGGAAATTAAAATATATATAGGCTGTATGTTTAGAGCCTAAAATTTACAAGTTATTTCAAAAGTGATTATTATCTTTAATGAAAACAAGATCTTATTATTTTGATTTACAAATACTGATTTGAGATGCCGTAACAGGAATTTGCTTTTAAAACTTAAAATTCTGCAAATGATTGAATGATGTTGAAATTAATTTTAAGTAATGTTTAAAATCTTTTGAATGATATGATTTTAAAATAAAGAAAAAAATTACCATAAGTAAATAAATAAAAATATATAAACTAATTAGAAATTTAAGAAAATATACATTTCAAGCCGTCTTTTTTTGTCATTTCATTAAATAAAAAAAAAAATGGGGTAAGCTAAATAATAAAAACATTAATTATTTATTTATTTCAGAAATCATCAATAATGATTTTCTTCAGACAACTGAAGATATTAACTCAGATTTATTCTAGGTATAAATTACCTGTAGATCTTTAAAAAAGTAATTATATACTTGTGCATTAAAATAACAGAAAAACTTGAATGTTACACATTGTCAAAATAATTTTCAACTTAAAAACAAAACAAAACAGCAGTTGTCGCATATTTACAAGCAGAGTGAATATATCTGAAAAGATTATAAATTACTATATGTACAGAATATTTTCTATACATTCAAAAGATTTTGTAATAACTTAAAATGTCTTATAGTTCATCATCTTAAACATAAAATACTGTATTAACAATTTTATGTATAATTAACAACACATTTTTAAAACAAAAACAAAATGATTGTGGGGAAAAAAAAAAAAAAAAAAATCTTTCAAACAGTTTGGAAGTTGGTTGGAAAATTACGTAGCAAGGAAGTATAGAGGCAACAAGCTATTAAGTTGTCAATTTATATATATATATTTATATACATATTTTATTTCAATAAAAATAAAAAACTTTAAAAATCAATAGACTGCTAAGAATGGTTCAGAATGCTTTTTTTTTTTATTATTATTAGCAAAACATTTTTGAAATTGATAAAATTTTGTGATATGCTATTGGAATGTTAAAATTATTCTAAAGCATTTTTTCTTTTTCTTTGTGGAAGACAAGAAGCGAATGTATCAAGTAATGGAAAGGACTGTTTTGGATGAATATCATCGGCCGGAATAAAAGCAACTCACACTCAGTGAAAGCTATCAATACTTCTTAAGTATTTAAAGTTTTTTTTTTAAAAATAAATATCTGCAAGTTCATTTTTACACGTATTTATAAGTAACAGTATATAAAAAAACTGTCGAAAAATAATAATACCAAAGGAAAAAAAATACTTTATGCATTTCTAATATTCATTTTTAAACCCCTATTTCAGCTGCTTCCTTCAGTGATATACTGATTAATTCCTTTTAAATAATCGAAATCTATTCCTTTTTTCTTTACCCTTTTTGTCTCCCAACTCACTCTCAGGCGGACTGTCACTAAGAGCACTGTGAGGCCGTGTATCCAATGTGGACGTTGAGTTCTGACGTGAATGATTATTGGGCGGAACGGTTCGCGGTGGAAGGGAGTGATGACGAGTTATGAACTGTTGAGGAGGATGGTCGTGAGGATAGGGCTTAAAAGGAAGAAAAAAAAAAAACATAACCATAAGATAAAAGCAGGATAGGAATTCATACTTACTGTCAGTTTAAGAAAAAAAAATAAAATAAATAAAAACAAAATAAGAAAGTTCTAATTAAATAAGCTTTTCACATTTAAAATGTTGGTGCTTCAATTTTGAAGGTATTGTTGTAAATCTTAGCTTAGAAGGAATTAAATTTTGTACTTCATATGAAAAATTATACATTTTTATGAAGGCTTTAATGTATTCCATTTTTATTTCATTATCAACTCAATTCAATGTATAAATTCTAAATTATGTAATAACAAATTCCATACTGAAAAATCTAAAAAATGTATTAAAATCATTATCAGAAGTGTATCAAAAATCATTCAAACGTATTCTACAGGCTACATAAGAACACCTACAAAAGATTAATTCAGAGTAAGAAAAACAAGTTGAAAGAAGAACTAATGAAAAACATGCAGGTGATGGGGATTTTTTTTTTTTTTTTAATTTATTTTTAAGTAAAAGAAATGGTGTTGACAAAGTTAAGAAAACAACACTTAGCCAATATTTAACCTGGCATTCTATACATCTTGCAAAGTACACACAATACATATGGAAAATATAAAAACGAAAACTGTTTATCTTATACTGGAAAAAGACAGTTATTCTATATAATATTTAGAAATTTTACTGAATTCCTAAATTAGATACTTTGTCTATAATATGTATGTAAATTACATTTTACAACGTTTCTTTCTTTTCTTTTTTTAATACATAAAACTATTTTTAAAAACAAACTGATATCGGTCAAGATTTGCTTTTAGTCTCTTTATATGTTTAATACCTGCACAACTATCTAAATGGATCATTAAACAATAGTCTTACATTTTCCAGTTTTAAAATGATTACAATATATTTTCATTCCAACTTCTACGAAGTTGCTTCAAGTTCTGAAGGAGTTTATTTAAAAAAAAAAATGACTTGTTTCGTGCAGTTATGAAATGAGAAAAACCGAAATGGAAGAAAACACGAAGTTGGTCATGGTTCTAAGCAATTCTTTTACTGTTTTGTTTTAGGGTAACTGACAGTGTTTAAACTATCAAGTTGCTTGATTAATTGCTGATTCTTAGCTCTTGAATAAGAATGGAATGACTCTTCCAGAATGCAATTGAAAAACAGCACATGATATACAAATCTTGATCCTTTTTTCTCTTAACTTACCATAACTGAAAAATTGATTTCATTTTAAAATTCCTCCAATCTCTATTTCAGAATTACAAAGCATTTATCTCAAAATATAATTTATTACACAGGAGTTGATCTAATTTTATGTCTCAGAGAAGAAGAATATAGTTTAGAAGTATAATGTTTCACCTGTCTTAGAAAACTGCTGTCGACAGGGTCAAAATCATTTCGCCGACCAACTAAACAAGTGAAGGAAAAAGAAAAAAATTAGTATATTCAAATTATATTAAAAAGTTAAAACAACAACCAAAAATACAGAAATAAGCAGTGTAATGAAGCAAACATACACAAAACAACTTTTTCAAAGCCAAATTTCAACTTCTTTCTTCGTCAAATCCAAGTGCTTTTAATTTAGTGATTAAATTCAGCTAAAATGTGAACTGAACTTAATCCAAATGATATTACAGTAGCACTTAAAAGCAATTCAAGAATGAACCTGAAAATGATTTGTGGACTAATAAGGCAATGAAAAAACATAAGGAATTTGACTAATCGTAATTTAATATAATCCCTTTCCTGTCTGCAGTCTTCTAAATCCTAAGGATTCTCATAAATATGGCATTATTTCAATTGATTTCAAATAATTTTCTTAAAAAATACTTTGCAAATTAGTCATGAAGATTTATGGAAATTTCTTTCTTGAGGATAACCTACAATAATTTACATAAATCCATATATGAAGCCTCAATTTCTGCTTAATTGTTTCTTTAATGCCATATTTATAAAGTGAATATTTAATACGTTATTTTTTTTCTCTATGTAAATGAGTTCATGCAAGAAAGGTTTGTATGAAAAACCATCTCCCTTTAAATAATCCTTAAAACTAACCATGGAATCCATGGTCAGAAATAACTGGCCAGTCTTCCAAAGGGTAATCCCCTCTATGGGCAGGGTTTTGAGGGATGGGAGGCCGAGGAGGAACATTGGGGGGCCGAGTATTAGGCAGAGGAGGTGCATCTACTGAAGAAAAAAAAAAAAAAGCAACAACAACAAAACAACATAAGTAAATCTTATCAAAATAAGCCACAATAACATTCACTTAATAATGATTCATCAGTTTAAATTATTATTATTTTTTTTTCCAGTTAAAGTGATTCAGAAATTTACATTAAAGTAAACTGTTTACACAACAACAACAACAAAAAATAAAGCCAAAATTCAACAAAATTAAAAACCAAATCAAAGGTTTTAATTTAAAAATTTCAATTACAAACAATTCTTAAAGAAAAGCTTGAAATTTATAATCTTTATTAGCATTTATTATATGTATTACAAATTAAAATAATTAATTTTTATTTATTTTTTGTGGTGTAACTTTATTACTCCTTGTTCATTAAATCTTTTTAACGAAATTGGCAGAATCAAAATACTGTATTGATATTATTCTGAAATAATTTAAATGTTAAAAATAACATCTAAAAATTTAAGCTGGCTTTAGAAAGTCATTACCAAAGATACTACAAAAATACACTTTATTATCTTTGCTCATATAAAACAGAATTTATTTGAAGTTCTGCAAGTATTTGCACTGAAGTTTTCAAACTTCAGATGGTTAGCAAAAACTGTAAAGTTAAAATCATCCCTTCTGGATACAAGTGAAGAGATTGCTGATATATCTATACCGAAATAATATTTAGGCTTCTGTGGGGTAAGTAACTTTGTGAATTGGCAATAAACATTTGATAAAAAATTTAATTCTAAAATATTTATTAATAAAGGCAAACAGAAGTTATTCTGCTGCTAGGAATTCTGAGAGAAAATGGTGATTTCAAGTTGCTTTTACAGTAAGCAAGGCAACAAATACGACAGTTATCAGACTACAGCACTGACAAGCAGTTTTGTACAATAACATTTAGCTACAGTACACAAACTAAAAAAAACAAACAAATAAATTCTCATTCTCATAGAAATAGATTTAACTTAATTTAACCAATATAGATCTATTTATATTTAAAAACCCCCCCCCCCCCAAAAAAAAAGGATCAGAAATAGTTGTAAATGAATTACTTGTTTTTAATTGAAATTTGATTGTATTCAAAAATGTTCCAACTGTAATAAACTTATTAACTAAATGTCATTTTGAAGGAAGAAAAAAAAGTTCTATTTAAATATATGAAGATAACGAATGACAAAAATGGCAGACTAAGACAATCATTGCTATAACTGGAATCTCATTCCAATTTAATTCAAGTACGAGTTACTACACTGATAAGGGAAGGTTTCCAACTTGAAACTTCGTATTTTACCTATTGTAGGAATGAGAAAAACAATGAGCTTAGTGAGAATTTATGCAAATAGATCAATTGCTAGGGGGGGGGGGATTAAAAGCCGTAGAATCAGAAAATGCAACATTTTGTAAATCACTTTGGCAGGTAGGATATTTTGTAATTTGTAATATTGCAGTCAGCCATTTTCGTCTTAAAGGTTAGCCCCAACACATTTTCAAAAGATTCAAAATCAATACCAATATGATAGCTGATCTGTTTCCATTAGTAGAGTATCATATTTTAAAATTTATCAAGAGCAAAATTGTTTATAGATACAGGAATGCATTCTCATTATGCTTTTTTATTCTGTTCCCATTCTGATAAAACACTTTGACATGAGCATTTTATTGGTGAAAAGGATCCACATTTTCACGCTGTACATCAGTCTCCCAATATTTGTTTTCCTCAAACAAGGCTCTGCATTAGTTACATTGGCTCTGATCGTCTTTATTACGGTTAATTTTGTCATAAAACATGTTCACTGTCCAGCTACTTTATTACGTACACCTACCTAGTAGTGTGTTGGGCCTCCTTTAGCGCCCAAAACAGCCTGAATTCTTCGAGGCATGGATTCCACAAGATGCTGAAAATGTTGTTGAGGTATTGTGTACCATGCAGACATGAGTGTATCACTCTTTTCTGAAGATTTGATGGAGGTGTAGGCCTGGAGCGAACAGCCCGTTCCAGCTCATGCCACAAATTTTCAATCCGGCTGAGATCCCGGGACTGAGCGGGCCACTGCAGCAAGGAAAAGTCATCGTCATGTTCCTCAAACCATCCCATAGTGATGCGAGCTTTGTGCACCGGCGCATTATCCTGCTGGAAGTAGCCATCTGCATGAGGATAAACTGTTAACATGTATGGTTGGTCAGCTATGATGTTTAGGTACGCTCTGACATGCCTCTAGAGATATCAATGGACCCA